>CM077033.1:121778401-121888401 GCA_039090855.1 Macrothele yani
TTAGTTGTCTGACAACGGAACTCACTGTCAAAACTACAGATCTACGAATTTTAATTTTTAATTTTTTTTTAAATTTTGCTATTACATGATATATGTGAGATTCTTAAGCGGATTCGCGGAATTCCGCTTTTTTGTCATCATGTAGGTCGTTGTAAGATCGGGAAAGGCAAAGCTGAAGAGAATGAGGGGGGGGGTTATCGTTTTCCGTCACAGGGGGTGGTATTTGGCCATTTCAAAACTTTTAGAAAAACGGTAGTTAAACGGAGTGCCAAGCCGCCCCGGTGGGCGCAGTGGTCTAAGCGATGGCCTCTGATCATTCGTCCGAAAGAGGTCCGTGTTCGAATCCCGGTGAGGCATGGATGTTGTCGTGTTTGTCTTGTAAGGCACTGACTCTCTCCCGCTTCCTCTGGAAATCCGAAGTGACCCTAAATTAGGGACGGGCGACTGCTTATAGCCCATTGAGTTGCTCACGGTGGTCGGAATTAAACCTCCAATCAATCAATGGATCGTTGTGCCTTTTGTCTTACGGCACTGGCTCTCTCCCTTCCCTGGAACCAGTGACCCTGGGAAATTAGGGACGGGCGACTGCTTATAGCACATTTGTTTGAGTCGTTGCTCACGGTGGTCGTTAAACCTCCAACTCAATCAATGGATGTTGCTGTGTTTGTCTTACGGCACTGGCTCTGTCCCTTCCCTGGAACCAGTGACCCTAAATTAGGGACAGGCGACTGCTGTTTATGGCCCATTGAGTTGCTCCACGGTGGTCGTTAAACCTCCAATCAACTGTCAATGGATGTTGTGTTTGTCTTACGGGGCACTGGCTCTCTCCCCTTCCCTGGAACCAGCATCTCTAAATTAGGGACAGGCGACTTCTTTATAGCCCATTGAGTTGCTCACGGTGGTCGTTAAACCTCCAATCAATCAATGGATGTTGTGTTTGTCTTACGGCACACTGGCTCTGTCCCCTTCCCTGGAACCAGTGACCCTAAAATTCAGTGGGACGGGCGACTGCTTATGGCCCATTGAGTTGCTCACGGTGGTCGGTTAGAAGCCTCCAATCAATCAATGGATGTTGTGTTTGTCTTACGTGCACTGGCTCTCTCCCTTCCCTGGAACCAGTGACCCTAAATTAGGGACGGGCGACTTCTTATAGCCCAGTCACTGAGTTGCTCACGGTGGTCGTTAAACCTCCAATCAATCAATGGATGTTGCGGTGTTTGTCTCTACGGCACTGGCTCTGTCCCTTCCTGGAACCAGTGACCCTAAAATTAGGGACGGGCGACTGCTTATGGCCCATTGAGTTGCTCACGGTGTGGTCGTTAAACCTCCAATCAATCAATGGATGTTTCATGTTTGTCTTACGGCACTGGCTCCTCTCCCTTCCCTGGAACCAGTGACCCTAAATTAGGGACGGGCGACTTCTTATAGCTCCATTGAGTTGCTCCACGGTGGTCGTTAAACCTCCAATCAATCAATGGATGTTGTGTTTGTCCTTACGGCACTGGCTCTCTCCCTTCCTGGAACCAGTGACCCTAAATTAGGAACGGGCGACTGCTTATGGCCCATTGAGTTGCTCACGGTGGTCGTTAAACCTCCAATCAATCAATGGATGTTGTGTTTGTTCTTACGGCACTGGCATCTCTCCCTTCCCTGGAACCAGTGACCCCTAAATTAGGGACGGGCGACTTCTTATAGCCCATTGAGTTGCTCACGGTGGTCGTTAAACCTCCAATCAATCAATGGATGTTGTGTTTGTCTTACGGCACTGGCTCTGTCCCTTCCCTGGAACCACAGTGACCCTAAATTAGGGACAGGCGACTGCTTATGGCCCATTGAGTCGTGCTTACGGTGGTCGTTAAACCTCCAATCAATCAATGGATGTTGTGTTTGTCTTACGGGGGCACTGGGTCTCTCCCTTCCCTGGAACCAGTGACCCTAAATTAGGGACGGGCGACTACTTATAGCCCATTGAGTTGCTCACGGTGGTCGTTAAACCTCCAATCAATCAATGGATGTTGTGTTTGTCTTACGGGCACTGGCTCTGTCCCTTCCCTGGAACCAGTGACCCTAAATTCAGGGACGGGCGACTGCTTATGGCCCATTGAGTTGCTCACCGGTGGTCGTTAAAACCTCCAATCAATCAATGGATGTTGTGTTTGTCTTACGGCACTGGGTCTCTCCCTTCCACTGGAACCATGTGACCCTAAAATTAGGGACGGCGCGACTTCCTTATAGCCCATTGAGTTGCTCACGGTGAGTCGTTAAAACCCTCCAATCAATCAATGGATGTTGTGTTTGTCTTACGGGGCACTGGCTCTGTCCCTTCTCTGGAACCAGTGACCCTAAATTAGGGACGGGCGACTGCTTATGGCCCATTGAGTTGCTCACGGTGGTCGTTAAACCTCCAATCAATCAATGGATGTTGTGTTTGTCTTACGGCACTGGCTCTGTCCCTTCCCTGGAACCAGTGACCCTAAATTAGGGACGGGCGACTGCTTATGGCCCATTGAGTTGCTCACGGTGGTCGTTAAACCTCCCAATCAATCAATGGATGTTGTGTTTGTCTTACGGCACTGGCTCTCTCCCTTCCCTGGAGGACCAGTGACCCTAAATTAGGATTACGGGCGACTGCTTATGGCCCATTGAGTTGCTCACGGTGGTCGTTAAGATTAACCTCCAATCCAATCAATGGATGTTGTGTTTGTCTTACGGCACTGGCTCTCTCCCTTCCCTGGAACCAGTGACCCTAAATTAGGGACGGGCGACTTCTCTATAGCCCATTGAGTTGCTCACGGTGGTCGTTAAACCTCGAATCAAAAAAAAAAAAAAAAAAAAGCGGAAGTAAAATTTTTTTTTGCCGTAATCGAAATCCCCCCCCCCCCCCCGATGTTGCCTTTGCGTCCAATATTCTTGTTAAATATCATTTTATTGCATACAATGTTTGTAATCTGTGTCAGCTTGAAACTGTGAAGTTAGAGGCCGCCGCAAATTTCCCCGTAATCTTCAGGCATAAGATTCTTCCGCGAATTCTAGGAATTCCGCCTTTTTTCATTATTATTTTGGTCATTCAAGCGATTAAGAATCGATCGACGCCCAAGTGAACAGAAATGGGGAGGGGGGTGGGGGGTGGGGAGATCGGAGGACGGAATTCCATCTTTACGAAACTTCCGAAAATGGGAGGTTGACAGAAGTTCAGATTTTTTCTCCTCGTAATTGTAATTTATTTTTTTCTCGCGATGTTATCTCTGGGTGCAGTATTATTGTTAAATAAACTTTTACTGCATAAAGTATTTGCATTTCAGCTTGAAAATAGGGGGGAAAAATCCAAAAGCAGAGAAAGTCGGACGGAGCAAAGATTTCCTCCTGTAATCGCCCCCTCCCTCCCACAAATGTGTTCCCACTCTCCTGCGTCTATGTAACTGCCACGCAAAAATACTGAGTTACTGCCGACAAAGCTCTTGCCAATGTTGGCAGGTATGTGCTATGTGTCCGTTGTATGTGCAGTTACTCTTTCACACCCAATACACTGCTTACTTTGGGTAGATTCAGTAGATCTTACACTTTAGGAAGTTCCAACAAAATTCAATTCTTTACCCATTATTAATGCTCTAAATTTTTTCGCCCATTCTTTGGGCATCCTCAGAGCGTGACTACTTTTTCACCGATGTTCGTGGTTTATTTCTCGTCAATGGAGTCAAATGATACCCCACATTGCCATTCCTGTCGGATACACCTTGTATTAGATAATTTTCTGTAATTAAACTCTAGCCGAGCGCCATCTATGTTTCACTAATTCCACCTTTTTTTTTTTTTTTTTTTTCCCTCGTCAAATGGTCATTGATGTCGTCTTTTCCGTATTCTTCTTTCTTTCGTTTCCTATTCTGTTCACCTTGTCTTTTCTTTCTTTTGTTGTTCTTTTTTCTTGTCTTATTAGCTCTTTCCAAAAAGGCTAGATAATGTATACTGCAAGGGTCATTCTGGTTGCACACCCTTGGTTTTATTTTTATAAATTAGGATCGGTTCCTCCATTCTCATTTTTTTTTTTTTTTTTTTTTGCAGGATTGGAGGTTTAACGACCACCGTGAGCAACTCAATGGGCATATAAGCAGTCACCCGTCCCTAATTTAGGGTCACTGGTTCCAGGGAAGGGAGAGAGCCAGTGCCGTAAGACAAACACAACATCCATTGATTGATTGGAGGTTTAACGACCACCGTGAGCAACTCAATGGGCTGTAAGCTCAGTCACCCGTCCCTAATTTAGGGGAACTGGTTCCAGGGAAGGGAGAGCTGGCCAGTGCCGTAAGACAAACACAACATCCATTGATTGATTGGAGGTTTAACGACTCACCGTGAGCAACTCCAATGGGCTATAAGCAGTCGCCCGTCCCTAATTTAGGGTCACTGGTTCCAGGGAAAGGGAGAGAGCTCAGTGCCGTAAGACAAACACAACATCCATTTGATTGATTGGAGTGTTTAACGACCACCGTGAGCAACTTCCAATGGGCTATAAGCAGTCACCCGTCCCTAATTTAGGGTCACTTGGTTCCAGGGAAAGGGAGAGAGCCAGTGCTTAGTAAGACAAACACAACGTCCATTGATTGATTGGAGGTTTTAACGACCACCGTGAGCAACTCAATGGGCTATAAGCAGTACGCCCGCACCTTCAATTTAGGGTCACTATTTCCAGGGAAGGGAGAGAGCCAGTGCCGTAAGACAAACACAACATCCATGCCTCACCGGGATTTGAACCCGGACCCCGTTCGGACGAACGATCAGAGGCCATCGCTTAGACCACTGCGCCACCGGGGCGGCCCATTCTCATTTGAAAAGAGCTAATAAGACAAGAAAAAAAGAACAACAAAAGAAAAACCGACAAGGGAACAGGAATAGAAATGAAAAGAAGAAGAATACGGAAAGACGACATTGACAACCATTTGACGAGGGGAAAAAAAAGTAGAATTAGTGAAACATAGATGGCGCCGGCTAGGTTTAATTAAGAAAAGTATCTAATACAGCGTATCGGACGAATGGCAATGTGGGGTATCGGACTCCGTTGACGAGAAATAAACCACGAACATCGGTGGAAAAGTCTTCGCGCTCCTGAGGATGCCCAAAGAATGGGCGAAAAATTTTGAGCATTAATAACGGGTAAAGAATTGATGTTGTTGAATCCTAAAGTGAAGATCTACTGACTCTACCCAAAGTAAGCAGTGTGTTGGGTGTGAAAGGTAGCTGCACATACAACGGACATAAGGACAAATAGCATCAACGAAGATCCGAAACATGCGAGAAAAGTGAATCATCACTAGAAACGGAATGCCTGGGTAAGCATCTTCCAACTGGAATATTTCCAAGTTTTTGAAATAATGCACGTAAAAATGAATAGTAGCCTTTTCCGATCGATTTCTAAGTCGGAAAATGAACTGCTAATATCGAAAAGCTAACTATTCATTTAAGAGCTATTTTTTTAGACAGTACAATGCTAAATAAATAGCTGATATTATAATTTCACATAATTTAGTTTCACTTTTGCTAGAAATAACATGTTTACGTATGCAGGTCCTTGAATAGATGTACTGTAGGAGGGGGCATTAGTGTCTTCCCCTTTGATGTTCAGTAAATTCATTTCCTGGGTTTGGTATTTTATCACCAATGTACAGAGGCTGACTCAAAAGTTCTGCAATATTTGGATCACTTTACATTTTCATATGTACCTTTACGATGAAAACTGACTAGCATTCAAAGTATAGGCCATCTTGTTGCACCGTCTTTAGCCATGTGTCTGCGAGTTCTTCGATTCCGCGGTGGTACCACTTCTTGTTCTTCAAGGCGAAGAACTCCTTCACCTGAGGTGCCACCTCCTGGTTGTTGAAGTGCCACCTGCGAAGAGTGGGCCATGGACCGGAACAAGTAGCAAACTAACGGGTAAGGTCCAGACTTATATACTAGGTGTGGCATCAGTTTGATGCCCTCAAGTTCCTGGAGTTTTGCCCGGGTCATTAGCGCCGTATTAGGCCGAGTGTTGTCCTGCTGTAGGAGAGCTCGCTTCCTATTCACCAGTGCTGTGTACTTCCCCAACAAAATGGCATACATCCGCCCCTGCTGTTCAGAGTAGAGGTTGGTGTTGATGGTCCAACCGTCTGGAAAAAATTCGAAGTGGATTATCCCCTCGAAATTCCGGTAGACGCAGAGCATCACCTTGTGCTTTGAAGCGCCCACGTTTGGCCACAGGTTCAGGAAGCTGGCCCAGGTTCAGCCACTGCGGTTGTGTGTTAGAATTGCGGAAATAGACCCACTTTTCATCACACGTAACAATTCTCTTAACGAAACGTACATCGCACGGATTTTCTCTGAGTTTCGTGCACACTTCCACTCGGCGATTTGCTTCAACTGGCGTCAGTTAGTGACGAGCAATGCAGCGACTCCTGCAGACCTTGCCGTGATACTGAAGGTGACAAACCACGGTGGTCTGTGATATGCCCAGCTCACCTGTGAGTGCTGCTTGTCAGTTTGCTCCTATGACCAGGCACACGGCCTCCGACCGTGGTTTGCGGCCGACCTGACCTTGGTGAAATTTCTTGAACCATCTGGTTGTGGGGTTTGTGGTCCACGGAACCTTCCCCTTTCACATGACAAATGTTTCGTGTTGTTTGAGCAGCATTATGGCCGAGTTCAAACTCATTAAGCAAAAGTTGCTTAATTAACCAGTTATGTCTGTTCATCTTTTAGGCGTCCCGATCACAGACAGAACAATGGCATGCAGTGCTGTTTACAGCAACGACTACCACTTTACATCCCTTTCGACTGACTGCAGCGCATGACTTCAGCTGGTTTAAACACGTGACATACCCGCCCCAGCTCATGTGCTCATGTTGCAAAACTTTCAACTTACCCTCTGTATTTGCAGAAATGAGACTTGTACTGAAAGCTGTTGATGCTAAAATATTGGGTTGTCGGAAACGTCATGACATATTTTGGCACCCGATGGCGGTTTTGGAAGTACTAGAGGTGCAGCTCTGTTATTGCTATGGCATTCGACAGGTGCCTGTTCTAGCTGCAGTCTAAAAGGAATAGTGAGCGATTTGATTGATTTGCAAAGATTTGACATAAAGTTGAAGATGGAAGACCAAACTGTACATTTTTGCAATGTTTTACTTCGGTAAAGGGAAGAACGCGCGTCAAGCTTTTGAAAAGTTGCGTAAAGTGTATGGTGATAATGCTCTACAAGAACGTCAGTACCAGCGGTGGTTCACAAAATTCTGTGCTGGTGATTTTGACCTCAACAATGCTCCTCGGTCCGGGAGGCCAACTGAGCTTGATGACGACCAAATCAATGCATTGATTGAGTCAAACCCACGTTACACGACACGAGAGATTGCAGACACGTTGCACATCCATCATTCAAGTGTTCACAACCACCTGAAGAAGCTGGAATACGTAAGCAAGCTCGATGTGTGGGTTCCTCATGAACTCAAAGAAGCTGAATTGACGGTGCGTATAAACATCTGCGATATGCTCATTAAACGTGAGGAAAACGATCCTTTTTGGAAGCGACTGATACCTGGTGACGAAAAGAGGATTATGTACAACAATGTGCTGCGCAAACGGTCTTGGTCCCGACGTGCTGCTTCGCCTCAAACGACATCCAAAGCAGACATTCATCAGCGGAAGGTTCTGGTCTCAGTGTGGTGGGATTTTTAAGGTGTCGTGTTTTTCGAGCTCCTACCACGGAACCAAACAATCAATTCGAATGTGTACTGTCGGCAATTGGACAGCTTGAATGAATCCATCATCCAGAAACTTCCAGAGCTCGTTCATCGTAACAGTGTTGTGTTCCATCACGACAACGCGAGACCACACACAAGTTTGATTACCCTCCAAAAATTATTGGAGCTTGGGTGGGATGTGTTGCCACACCCAGCATACTCGCCTGACCTGACTTCCACTTGTTTCGCTCTCTTCAACAGTCCTTGCGTGGTGTAACGTTCAATTCTGATGAGGCTGTAAATCAGCACCTTGTACAGTTTTTCGCCACGAAAGACAGGTCCTTCTATGAACGAGGCATTCTGCAGCTCACTGAAAGATGGCAAAAGGTTGTCGAACAAAACGGGCATTATATCATTGATTGATATTTGTTCTTTCTATCAATAAATGACCTTTGCAAAACATGGCTAAAATACGTCATGACTTTTCCGACAACCCAATGAAAGATACTTTTCACTAAAGCAAATTCTTTAATCATGTGTATGTAGCTTTGATAGCTCTAGTCGGAATATTCAAACAAAGCATACAGAATTATATACTGGTCATCCATGTAACACTTCTAAGAAAACTTGAAAATTAGCATCGTCCTGGAGTGAGAATCGAACCCCACATCTCCCGATTACTGGTCGAGTATGCTAACCATTACATCACCCAGGACTGTGAAGTTTCAAGTAACTGAGACATGGGAATATGAAAGTCTTCAGATTTTCAGTAGTCGAAGCATCCCAGCTTCCTCATAACGCTTCGACCCAATTCCCATCCGGACGGATGTAGGTCGGAGGCCACCTGTACCACAGATAAATCAACGAAGGAAGAAAATATTCTTCATAATACGTGGAAAAATTGACAGAATATACAAGCAAGGCAAACAGTCTTAGCTTGTACCATTTACTGTCATGGGTGGTGTAATGGTTAGCGTACTCTACTGGTATAATCAGGAGATGTGAGTGTTCGATTCACGCTCCAGGACAAAAGTGTTATATGAATGACCACTAAAGTGGTACAAGCAAATTCTGTTTGCTTTGCTTGAATATTCTACTGTGGAATTAACTTTTTACGGGTCTTATAGAAGTTATTATTCAAAAAGTTGGTGGTCAAATTTTCGAACTAAAGCCTAGTTCTTCATCAGGACTGCGTCACTGGAGTAGTTGCTTCCACTCAGTTGGAAGAGTCCAACCGCAATTATCGTTAATTGTGGTACTTCTTCTTCTTGCTATTTTGATCCCTTCCTTTTAGTTTCCTTTTTACTAAGTTTGACTGGTGGGCGATTATTCTTACTGAGTCCCAATTTATGGAGTGTCCACTTGCTTGTATATGTCTGTCTAGCCCTGTTTTGTTACTAAAGCCTAGTTCGTCATCAGGACTACGTCACTGGAGTAGTTGCTGCCCCTCTGTTGGAAGAGTCCAACCACAATTATTGTTAATTGTGGTACTTCTTCTTCTTGCTATTTCGATCCCTTCTTCTAGTTTCTTCCTTACTAAGTTTGACTGGTGGGCAATTATTCTTACTGAGTCCCAATTTATGGAGTGTCCACTTGCTTGTATATGTCTGTCTAGCCCGGTTTTGTTACTAAAGCCTAGTTCATCAGCAGGACTACGTCACTGGAGTAGTTGCTGTCACTCAATTGGAAGAGTCCAACCACAATTATCGTTATTGTGGTACTTCTTTTTTCTTGCTATTTCCATCCCTTCTTCTAGTTTCCTCTTTACTAAGTTTGACTGGTGGGTGATTATTTTTACTGAGTCCCAATTTATGGAGTGTCCATTTGCTTGTATATGTCTGTCTAGCCCTGTTTTGTTACTAAAGCCTAGTTCATCATCAGGACTATGTCACTGGAGTAGTTGCTGTCACTCAATTGGAAGAGTCCAACCACAATTATCGTTATTGTGGTACTTCTTCTTCTTGCTATTTCCATCCCCTTCTTCTAGTTTCCTCTTTACTAAGTTTGACTGGTGGGCGATTATTCTTACTGAGTCCCAATTTATGGAGTGTCCACTTGCTTGTATATGTCTGTCTAGCCCTGTTTTGTTACTAATGTTACCACAGGTGCCATAAATTCATTTACAACTTGAATATTCTGTCGATTTTCCATGTATTGTGAAGAATATTTCTTCCTTCATTGATAGCTTTAGTAGCATACTCGGCATTACACAGTGTTGACATTCTACTGCTTTATCAGTAGATCTACTGATATTGACTCCTGTCTGCTGATAGATTTTCGTAATCTACTGATTTTTCTGTGTTTTAAGGGTACTACCATAATTTGCCTAATTGTTTGGCTTGAGACATGATTTTTTGATTATTTGACAGATGTTTTTTCCTCCCATTAACATGTAAAATAATTTGTATGATGCACCTCAGACACTAATGTTATGTAATTTTTTCAGGCTGCTGGTTATGGGTTCCTTTTATCGAATGCTGTAGGGAATGCAAATTAGAAGTTGTGATTCCGCCTATTGGTGTAAATTATGACAAGAGTGGTGAGTCAAATAATATCCAAAAACTTGAAAATCCCATCGTTCTGGAGAAGGAATCAAACTGGTGTCTCCCGGTTTGTGCCTTAGTATGCTACTCTGGGGTAAACTGGGAGAGACACAGGTTCGATTCCCGCTCCAGGACAACGAAATTTTCAACTTTTTGGATATTATTTGACTTTTCACCTTTGTCATAATTTACACCAACAGATTAAGTCACAACTTCTAATTTGTATTGTATACTTGTGTAATTCTTTATTTCATAGGACTCTATGGGACCGAAGGGGTTTGGGGCCCCTCCTTACAATCTTTGAATGAGTGTTAGAATTCATCTTCTGCAAGAGATGACACAAAAACTCACTCTTTGGGTATGGATTTTATGTCTTGAGTGACTGTCCCAGAAGTGGCATCAGCAAATCACTGCAGACCTCACCATATTCAGAATGGAAGCTATCTCTCGTTGACTCCACAATGAAAACACAAAATATGCGCTGTTATGTTTCAACCAATGATGTTATTTGTGGGGTGGAGCTCAGTAAGTAGGCGGAGTTTGTATAGCTAAAATTCAGGGGTTCTCCGCTAATGTACACATTTTTTTCTTCAAAAAATGAACGTGCGGGGGATTTAAGATGATCTATAGAAGACAAGATTCCAGGCTCACTTTTGCCCCTATTCATTTATTTCTATTTGGCTCAGATAATTAGAAAAATCAGGCAGAAAACAAAAGATTTCGTTGCTTCCAGACAGAAACACTATTACGCTAACTTATTGCGCCATCTAGTGCCAAATTGAAATGCTTTCGAGTTAGATAAATTGAATTAAAAAAAAGAATTTTAACAAGTTTTTCGGAATAATAGCTGTGGCATATATTAGCTATGGGTCGTTTTTTATTTGTGCTCAAAATTTCAAACACTGCAAAGTAATAGTCTTGGAGAAAATGTGTGCAAAGAATTTACATTGCAGATATAGGGTAGAAAATCAGCCCTAACATTCATTCAAAGACAGCCTTAAGTGATCGCACTGTATGCAGTGTGAGAGCACGTATCTTGTATTAAAGAACCTAACAGTCTACTTTTGAAAGGGCAGAAAAGTTTCCTTTGAGTGCAATTGTGGTTGGGCTTCACAATTTTGTTCAGGAAAGCTATGCAATCTAACATCTGACTTAGCTGAAGGAATTGGTAAGATTTGCTTTAAATGGAGCTTAAAGGAAGACATAAAATAAATGCAATTTTGTTTAGGCTGTTAGCATAGGTCATCTCTTGCAGTATTCGGCAGTCCATACATCTGGAGTAGAATTAGTTACACTTGCTTTCTCTTAGGACTGAATCTAGGAAGCAGAAGTACCCCCCCCCCAAAAAAAATCAGAAAGGTAATTTTAATGATATATTATTAAAACAACCAATCACTTACCCGAAAGATCATGGTCACTTTATTCCTTTTAACACTTCTAGCACGTCCATCATCATCATGCAAATCCGCTGACTTTCAAAGGTTGAAAATCCTTGCCGATGAGATTCATTCTTTCCGGAATGAAACATCGTATTTTCTTTCTTTTTTTTTTTTTTTTACTGGACAAAAAACGCAGGTTTTCCCTCTGCCATATGATACGTAACCATAGCTCGTCATCTCCATATAAACCTCACAAAACATACACACCATAGCACTCATTCATAAATTCAGTTAAAAACACTATGTACGTAATTACACTATTTACATTCCCAGGCAGTTGAATCTTTTGTCAACAGTGATTAAAAAAGGGCTCCATCCATTTCAAAACTCCGTGCTAACCCCTACTGCAAGTGTCAACCTCATTCAGCCCGTCACACACGATCCTCTAGCGCTTTCCAACAGTCAACTGTCATCATCAGGAGGCAGATGTGTCTCACCTGCCTGCATCTTTGTGTCTGTGGCGCCATCTATTGTCATCCTCTGCTCTATTTTCTTTTTTCCCCTCTTAGCTGTTGTTCAATTTTTTATTAAGGCCTTCCATTGTTCGTTTAAGTTGCTAGGCTCATTAATGTTGCATAATCTTGATCTGTTTTTTTCAATTAACACTGATTCTGCAATTCTCAACTGCCTTTCGTTTTACAGCTCTTAATAATTTTAATATCTTCAAACCTTGGGCATTGGCGATTTTCCAGACAGTATTGGGTTAATGCAGTCTTAGCTTCTTTTTTATTCCAATTACGTATATGCTGGTTCAATCTATACTTTAATTTGTTATTGGTGCTGTCTATATACGGCAAAGGTGATTGCTGGTTTATAGGAATTTCATATATTCCTGCTCTATCCAATTGGCTGATTTTTTCATTTTTTATAGTAAGTACCTGATTTCCTACCTGTATGTCATATTTGCTACAAACTTTTTTAATTTTCAGCTGAAACACTTTCAACATAAGGATTGCCCCTACATATTTTACAAGTTTTTTATCAATCATGGCCTTATTATTTGCTTGAGTTACTTCATAAATCCATTTCTTTAATACCTGTTTTAGGGTAACCAAAATCATGTGCAATTTTTTCAATATATTCAATTTCTTCTTTTATATTGTCTCCATTGATGAGTGTGTTAAACTTCTTTTAATTAGTGTTTTAACACTATTTCTTTTATATGTTAACGGGTGCGATGACTGAAAAGGTACAGGAATATATGATGATTTTCTATGCACTCTGTATTGCATATTATCATTTGTCTTTGATTATCATAATATCCAAAAATGCCAATGTATTGTTATGTTCCTGTTTTACTGTCAATTCAATAGATGGATAAATATCATTATACTTTTTGTCAAGTCTTCAAGTTCATTTTTTAGCCTGGACAACAGAAAAATGTCATCGACAAACCTGCAGTATATCAATGGTGGATCTTCTAGTTTACTTATTATTTTTTGAAGATCCACCACTGATATACTGCAGGTTTGTCGATGACATTTTCTGTTGTCCAGTCTAAAAAATGAACTTGAAGACTTGACAAAAAGTATAATGATATTTATCCATCTATTGAATTGACAGTAAAACAGGAACATAACAATACATTGGCATTTTTGGATATTATGATAATCAAAAACAAATGATAATATGCAATACAGAGTGCATAGAAAATCATCATATATTCCTGTATTAATACCTTTTTCAGTCATCGCACCCATTCACATATAAAAGAAATAGTGTTAAAACACTAATTAAGAGAAGTTTAACACACTCATCAATGGAACAATATAAAAAGAAGAAATTGAATGTATTGAAAAATTGCACATGATTTTGGTTACCCTAAACATATATTAAAGAAATGGATTTATGAAGTAACTCAAGCAAATAATAAGGCCATGATTGATAAAAAAACTTTTAAAATATGTAGGGCAATCCCATATGTTGAAAGTGTTTCAACTGAAATTAAAAAGTTTGTAGCAAATATGACATACAGAAAATAGGAAATCAGGTACTTACTACTAAAAAAAATTTAGTAATAAAAAATGAAAAATCAGCCAATTGGATAGAGCAGGAATATATGAAATTCCTATAAAGCAGCAATCACCTTTGCCGTATATAGACAGCACCAAGAACAAATTAAAGTATAGATTGAACCAGCATATACGTAATTGGAATAAAAAAGAAGCTAAGACTGCATTAACCCAATACTGTCGGGAAAATCACCAATGTCCTAGGTTTGAAGATATGAAAATTGTTAAGAGCTGTAAAAAATGAAAGGCGTGTTGAGAATTGCAGAATCAGTGTTAATTGAAAAACAGATCAAGATTATGCAACATTAATGCGCCTAGCAACTTAAACGAACAATGGAAGGCCTTAATAAAAATTGAACAACAGCTTAGAGGGGAAAAAGAAAAACAGCAGCAATGACAATAGATGGCGCCAGAGAGACAAAGATGCAGAGATTGCGACTGGAGCCCGAACCTCGATAGCTCTGCTCACTTGAGCTATGGTAGGCAGGTGAGACACATCTGCCCTCCTGATGATGACTGTTGAAAGCGCTAGAGGATCGTTTGTGACGGGCTGAATGAGGTTGATACCTGCACTAGGGTTTGCACGGAGTTTTGAAAGGGATGGAGCCCTTTTTTAATCACTGTTGACAAAAGGTTTAACTGCCTGGGAACGTAAATAGTGTAATTACGTACATAGTGTTTTTAATTGAATGTATGAATGAGTAGTGTGGTGTGTATGTTTTGTGAGGTTTTTATGGAGATGACGAGCTATGGTTACGTATCATATGGCAGAGGGAAACCTGCGTTTTATGTCCAGAAAAAAAAAAAAAAAAAAAAAAAGGAAAATACGATCAATTCCACTTAGTAGTTCTAATTCTGACTATTATATAGCTCTAATTATTGTACTATTCTCTTTTACGTGCGATATTTCAAAGTAACTTGTAAAGAAAACTAGCGGATAATGCTTACCTTGGCATTCCTTTCTAGCGACGGGGACATTTCACGCACGTGTTTTCCGGTCTTTGTTGAGGTTATTGTCCTAAAGTCCGTTGTATGTCACTGATGACTGGCTTTACTTCTCACACTTTTCGCTGGGTATACTCATTGGATCTTTGCTTTAGGATTCCAAACATCAATTTTTACCGTTCTTTATACTCGAAATTTTCGCCCATACTCTGGGCATCTTCAGGAGCGTGGCGACTTTACCACCGATGTTCGTGGCTAACTTCGCGCTAATGGAGTCCGATACTCCTTGTTGCCATTCGTCGGAAAAACTTTCCTGGATATATTTCGTTAACAAGCCCGGCTGGCGCCATCTATGTTTAGTTAAGACCACTCCCCCCCCCCCCCCCGTATTTTTTTTTTTTTTTAATTTTTTTAATTTCTTCTCCTATCCTGGTTTTCTTGTCTTTTTTTGCCTGTTTTTCTTTTGTTGTTGTTTTTCTTGTCTTATTAGTTCTTTCCACAGGCCCGATAATGTGCTAGGGTCGTTCTGGTTACATACATTTGCTTTATTTTTGTAGATTCATCCCCGAAAGAATGAATCTCATCGGCAAAGATTTTCAACCTTTGAAAGCCAGCGGATTTGCATGATGATGATGATGGACGTGCTAGAAGTGTTAAAAAGGAATAAAGTGACCATGATCTTTCTAGTAAGTGATTGGTCGTTTTAATAATACAGGGTGTTCGGAAAGTCACTGTGCACCTAAGCTATGCACTTAGAAAAAATGTTCGAAGTGATCTCCACGAGCGTCGTACAGCGCTGAACCCGTTTCAGTTTATTTGCAGACACTTGCTGCAGCTCTGCTTGTGAGATGTTTCTGATGAACGCAGTTATTGCCATTTGTGATTGATGAAGCGTGCGTGGGCGATCACGATACACAGCAGATTTTGCTGCGCCCCACAGAAAAAAGTCTTAGTGGAGTAAGGTCCGGGGAGCGAGGGGGCCATAGGCTTTTTGAGACGACACGTTCGCCGAAAACCTCATTCAGAAGTTTCATAGAGGTGTGTGCAGTAGCGCCATCCTGTTGAAACCAGCTGTGGCGATTTCGTCTTCTTCAAGGCGGCCGACGAAGTCGCGGAGTATGGAACAGTAACGTGCACTATTCACGGTGTCCTGAAAGAATAACGGCCCGAAAATGCGCCGTCGGGATAGCGCAACCCACACTCCGATTTTCTGGTCATGCAAGGGTCGTTCCGACACAGCAGGAGGAGTCTCTGTGGACCACAATCGTGTGTTTTGTGCGTTAACATACCCAGAGAGGTGGAACCACGCCTCATCTGTAAAGAAGGTGACATCAAGAACAGCAACAGTTTTCGTTTGAATAAAATTGTTAAACCATTCACAGTACCGGAGTTGTTTTACGTGATCCTCCGGTTGCAATTGTTGTACCGCTGTTACTTTGTATGGGTAGAGGTGCAATGATTCTCTCACCGCTTCATGCGCCGTCGCAAGCCCCATATTTTCCTCTTGCGCCAACTTGCGCACTGATTTTGATGGACTCCGCAGCAGGGAGTCAGAGATGTCCATCAACTTCCCGTCGGTAAGTTTAGTTGGTCTCCCGGTTCGTTCGGCGTCGAACACCGAGCCTGTCGCACGAAATTTCTCAATAAGTCGACGAACTGCATTACGAAGAGGTACAGGTGCGTCTGGGAATTTGGCAGCAAATTGCTGCCGCACTAAATCGGTGTATTCGTTGCCTTCTCGAAAGACGCACTCAACCAGAAACACGCGTTCCGCAATTGAAAGAACCATAGTGCGAAAAACTGAACAACAACAGCACACACGATAACTTCTATACTTACAGTAACGACGACTCGTCTCTGTTGACCTCCGGAACTCAACTGCCGCAATGCGGCAACCGACGCTTCCAGCAGTTTGCTGCGCATGCGCAATGAACCCGATGGGTTCCCGCGATCGGCTGCGACTGGGAGAATCCACTTTATTACGTTCCGGTGGCACATACTGCACTTGATAACTGCGAAAACAAAACGGTAGCCTAGGTGCACAGTTACTTTCCGAACACCCTGTATATCATTAATGAATTGCACGTAAATGTGCGCACGTTGCTGGTGTTTTAATACCTTGAAAGTGCACATATTACGGTAATTTTTAATGTTTGGGAAAACATGCCATTTTGTCATTTTCTCTACTAGTGATTTTATAATTTTATACTATTATGTGTGCTGCCTTTGTTGAGGTCTGATAGAATCAAATTTAGTAAGTGCAGCTTGACATCAAACAATTTTTCACCAATGAAGTTTTAAGTTCTCACTGTTAATTGCTTTGATAAATATTTTCGATTAAGCATTCTTTCACGTGCTGTTCTCCACTTCCTGTTTCCAGGTTTTGCTCTAAGTTTTAATGGAAATTAATTTTCTTCTTTTGTATGAAATTATGGCACGTTTTTGTATGTACTGAAATATTTTCCTTTTCTTTCTTGTCTTCAGGGAATGAATGAAATTATTGGTCCAATATATTATAGTTTTGCTTCTGATCCTGATCCAGAATGGAGAAGTAAGTTTTTAATGAGTAAGAGAATGAAATTGATCCATAGGTTATCCATAAAACATTACCCAGATGTAAGCATGTTTTAACTTTTAAATGACCACTGGTAATTCAACAGAGTTTTAAACAGAAGTATAAAAACATAGAGTTTTGACACATAGCTAACTTAAAACTTCTACATTTGCAAACCTAATTACATGTAAAATGTCTGAATACAGTAAAAGCCATTTATTACAAGCTGTATTTAGCAAGATCACAGATTTAAGAAGCAAAACAGAAACTTTTGTTTGATATAATGTTAATTTGTAGCTAATTTGACCATTGTTTAACAAACAAAATTTAATTAGGAAGAGAAAAGCTAAGATAGCCACTTTTAACAAGCTTTAATGAAATTCCATATTTATCAAAGCAGAGAAAAATTGCTGCGCACTCTTCTGGAATGGAAATTTTGGCATACAGGATGAAATTGCCATAGTGCAGGGTGATGTATAATTTATGACTACAAATTTGTGGTGTTGAGATAAAATAAAAATATCAACATTTACCACAATCAAAGTTTTATTATGCTTCTGGCTCGACTTCAGGACGAATGGAACGTAAACATTCAAATCATTGAGGCATCATCAGAGTTCTGACGGTCACGGTTAGTTTCGCTGAGCCAGAAGCTCTTCGAAACTATAGTCGATGTATAATAAGCCTTTGATTGTGGTAAACATTGATATTTTTATTTTAGTGCAGGGTGATCTTGGTGTGCTAATGGAAGAATGTTGACGAAAACGCAATGGGGAAAGAGAGTACATCAAATGCTCAACAAGCAAGCTGTGCAAGATATTTTCCCTGCCACCCATTCTTAAGGGGGCAATGATTTGGGTGTATCACATCAGAGGAGTCGAAGACAGGCCACTTACTCTTAAACAAAATGAAAATGGGTTGAGCTCACATGCATTAAAGTAGATTTCTGGGGAAATCGCAGAGAGAGATAAAAGAAAAATAGAATGGAAGTGTTGCTGGAGGGGAAACAGGACAAAACAATTCCTGGAATTGTGTCCATTTCCACTTTCACACTCTAAGTAAGCGTTGCATTGGTGCTGCTTTGTAATTAAACTGAAGTCAGTCTCCTGTGGACTGACTTCAGTTTAATTACTTAACAAGCATAGTAATGAGACCACTTTTCCTGGGCCAATCAGAAGGGCCGGAGGGCGGAGTCTCCGGGCGTGATGGGTGGCGGGGTATGTTAGGTAAACGATCGATGCCTCGTCAGTTGGCTCCGAGCTTTTGCAGAGTGAGGATCGCTTGCGAAGTGGACAGCTGTGTGAGCGTCGCGTAACGGTCAAAATGCAGAAGAGTGTCGAACAGCGATACGCTCTAAAGCTTTGTGCTAAACTTGAAAAATATGCGACCGAGACGTGTGCCATGATACAGACAGCTTACGGGAAGGATGCTTTATCAAAAGCACAAGTGTTTCGGTGGCACAAAACTTTCATTTCACAGAGGGAAGAGAGTGTCGAGGATGAGCCACGCCCAAGGGGCCCTTCAACGTCTCGCACTTCGGACAATGTGGAAAAGGTGAAAGCGGTTTTGGACTCTGACCGACGTCTGAGTTTTAGATTGGTAGCAGAGCGCGTGGGACTCGCGAAATCCATTGTGCATGAAATCACCGTGCAAGAATTGCAGATGCGGAAAGTTTGCGCCAAATTGGTTCCTAAATTTTTGACCGATGAACAGAGGAACAACCGTTTGTCGATTTCTCGTGAGCTTGTGGACCGTGTGAGGAGTGAACCTGGTTTTTGGAGAAAGTGGTAACAGGCGATGAAACGTGGGTCTTTGAGTACGATCCGGAGACGAAAAGACAGAGCTCAGAGTGGCACACTCCCGAGTCTCCTCGACCAAAGAAGGCTCCAATGTGCTAATTGAAGATGAAATCCATGCTTGTTGTCTTCTTTGACTGTAAAGGTGTTGTCCATAAGGAGTTCGTACCACCTGGACAAACGGTCAACGCTGCATTTTATGTGGAAATGTTTCAACGGATGAAGAACACAGGCGCGCATCCGCCCGGAGATCAGCTACACTCGGATTCTTCACCACGATAATGCGGCGAACCATGCCTTGCTGAGAGTGAGAAAGTTTCTGGTGAAACACAATGTGGCAACACTGCCCCCAACCTCCCTACAGCCTGGACATGGCCCCGGCTGACTTCTTTTGTTTCCCGGCTCAAATCCAGCCTGAAAGGACACCATTTTGGGACTATTACAAACGTGCAAACTTTCGCGACGAGTGCTTTGAAAGCGATCCCTGTTCCCGACTTCCACGCAGTTTACGCGGCGCGGCCGAACCGCTGACAGCGGTGTATTGATGTTCAAGGATGTTATTTCGAGGAATTTTAATGTTATGTAAGTATAACTTTAATTAAACGTCTCTTATTGAATGAGTCTCATTACTTTCCGGACAAACCTTGTATACTCTTGGTAGCTAAAACATTACAGGTAGGGGTGATGGGGTGTTGACATGGGTATCCACTGCACAGAGTGGAACAGACCCGAACTGAACACAGGTAACAAATACACAGACAGCAGGGCTTCCCAACAGTGTTTCGCAATTGACGAACGTGGTGATCTGACAAGGGATGTGCATGTGTTCGAATGCACCAATTGACATGTGACGTGGGGCATATTTGCAAGTATGATTACGGACCACGGTAAGGTGAGTCGTTTGCGTGTAAAACATGTGAAATGCCAGCAGCGCCACCTGTCCTCCGAAACACACTTCTCATAAGTCGAGTAGTTTGCGTGGAGTGAACAGCGCCCTCGTGAACAACTCTTGCATTGCACCGCACATTGTGTGAGGTGCTGTCGTAAGTATTTGAACATGGTGAAAACTGTCACCATTAGCCCCTTGCATGTCGTTGAGCTGCTGAAAGCTAAAATACGGCGGCGATTTACTGATCAAACGCTAATTGCCGTGGAAGATGAGTCATTTGCGACAGTTTTAACCAACGTAATTATCAGCAAGTATGAAAATGAATTGGAAATGACGCACGCAGCGACACTTGACAGGATTGGGCAGGATAACAACCAGAGTTGTATGAAATTAAAATGTATCTGCGTACACAACCATTGAAGCAGAAAACTTGCTGCAGACCCGTGAATCACACGCACGACGATAACTAATAGAATAAGGTAATTTAAAGAAAAATTAATAAAACAATAAATAATTATTAGAGCATTACAGATTTCAGCGAGGACAAAATAAGTTCATTACAACTGCATGTGCAGCAATGTGTGCGAAATAGACCTTTAGGGCAAAATATTAAAATATTTAGCTATCCTCATAAAAACAAGAGACTAATTAAGAAAAATTTTTATATCTAGAAAAACAGTTCCATTAATGAACCTTAAAAAATTATAAATGGCATTTTCAACAACTTCATTAATGAGTAGTCAGATGCTGACTGATAAACCACGCACGGCGCTGAGAATTGTTGGCACCGTAGCGTAAATTCGAACGCACTCGACTAGTTATCGAGAGTTCTGGGGTTCGATCCCAGCGGTGTCGCAACACAATTTTTCAGTTGCTATGCATTGTTTATAAAATAACCTGGATAGAGCGATGACATCGTCCATTTACATTATCTCCACGTATTTAATATATATTAGCCATTTCTATCGCCCTTTGAATTTATCAGCTGCAATTAAATAGCTGTTGCGTTAAAATGCCACCAGATGACGCCATCTCAGTTGCTGAGACCATCAGTACGTATTCGTGTAGTCAGATGCTGACTGATAAACCAAGCACGGCGCTGAGAATTGTTGGCTCCGTAGCATAAATTCGAACGTGCTCGACTAGTTGTCGAGAGTTCTGGGGTTCGATCCCAGCGGTGCCGGAATACAATTTTCCAGTTGCTATGCGTTGTTTATAAAATAACGTGGATAGAGCGATGACATCGTCCATTTACATTATCTCCACGTATTTAATATATATTAGCCATTTCTATCGCCCTTTGAATTTATCAGCTGCAATTAAATAGCTGTTACGTTAAATGCCACCAGATGACGCCATCTCAGTTGCTGAGACTATCAGTACGTATTCGTGTAGTCAGATGCTGACTGATAAACCACGCACGGCGCTGAGAATTGTTGGCACCGTAGCGTAAATTCGAACGCACTCGACTAGTTGTCGAGAGTTCTGGGGTTCGATCCCAGCGGTGTCGCAACACAATTTTTCAGTTGCTATGCGTTGTTTATAAAATAACCTGGATAGAGCGATGACATCGTCCATTTACATTATCTCCACATATTTAATATATATTAGCCATTTCTATCGCCCTTTGAATTTATCAGCTGCAATTAAATAGCTGTTGCGTTAAAATGCCACCAGGTGAAGACATCTCAGTTGCTGAGACCATCAATACGGATTCGTGTAGTCAGATTCTGACTGATAAACCACGCAGGGCGCTGAGAATTGTTGGCGCCGTAGCATAAATTCGAACGTGCTCGACTAGTTGTCGAGAGTTCTGGGGTTCGATCCCAGCGGTGCCGGAATACAATTTTCCAGTTGCTATGCGTTGTTTATAAAATAACGTGGATGGAGCGATGACATCGTCCATTTAACTTCATTAAAAAGTAGTAGACTTACAAAATCCATAAAGAAATGACTTTAATTGAATAACTGGCAACTGCAAGAAGAACCTGGCAATAAAATTTAAATTCTTTCTGTGTAAACGAGACTTTTGATGCAGTTCCTATACGTTGATAACAGGCCTTGATAAAATCTGGAGGCCAGGAAAGCCAGTAAAAACAAAAGAACTCGGATGTGAAAAATAAGTGAAAGTACATTAGATTAAAATAGAATTAAATATAATTATCGGAGTGAAGCCTTGAGTAAGTGTTTTAATTGCTGTAAATAACATTTTATTTTATTTAATCTACAGGCAAAAACTATCTGCAAAATCTGCTAGTAATTTAGAAACTATCCGCGTATGTCGTATGCGTGTACGTCTTCATTCTGCTACTCTGATAACAACTCTGATCGGGGTGTGTTCCTGATCCCACTACAGAAACGCAACATTGGATTTCTTGGTGGCGCTGCTGGCATTAAACATGTTTTACATGGGAAAGACTCGCCCTACTGTGGTGCATACTCGTACCTGCACACATGTGCCACGTTTCACGTTGATCGGTGCATTTGAACCCAGACACTTCCCTTGTGAGTGACTTTGATCGTGGATCAGATGAGCCATTCTACCTCCCCAGTGGTAAGACGCATAGTTCCCGTGGGCAACCGTATTGAGGGTGTAAACAGGGGTCGACCGCACGTCATTGGTGACCAGGATCGGCGTTGGACTATCCAGGCTCCTACAAACAGACTCAGGGTTCCCACGCAACCTGGAAAACCGGGAAAACCGGGAATTCTCAGGGAATTTGAAAATTGTTCCAAAAATCAGGGAAAACTCAGGGAAAATTGTGTTTTTCCGTAAAAATCAGGGAATTTTTTATCAGGGAACTATAAAGGCAGGGAATTTTTTATTTTGCCAGAAAAATATTTTGTTTCAGACTTTTGTAAAATATATTTCTGTATTGCTAAGTTTTAAAATAATTCCGAGTTGTTTTATCCTTCGAGGCAACTCCGTAACCCACCCACCGATTAAAGTGCAGCTGTGCAGTTGAGTGCGTCTCTTTGCGGTTTCCCCGTCTCCAGATGATCTAAACTACAACCGAACAAACATACAAACAAGTCAAAGCGTGAAAAAAAGCCATTAATCACACACCCATTTCGCAGGCTCTTATCTGTTGGCGTTCGCGAAGAGAGGCAGTCATTTGTTCCTGAGTAGGTGCCCCGGTTCTCTGCGTATACTGGGAAAAAAATTATGAAGAAGCTATTTTCTCAATTTTTTAAATAACCGACTGAAATTTTTACAGTGGGCAAGATATATTAAAATAACATCCCATTTTAAATTTCACCGAAATTCATTGGAAACTTTAGAAGTTGAGCTTTTTTTTTTTTTTTTTTTTTTCTCCTTTTGCATGTTCTACGTGTCTTTTATCAAACCGTACAAAAACATTTTATTTTGCCGGATGTTGGTCATCCTAATAAATCCCCCCCTTCCCCTTCAACAGCAGTGTGGATGAATGTTGCAAATTGAGGGCACCTAATTTATTTTGAAAAAGGTTCGTATCACTTACGAACTAAAACTTCGCTTTCGTAATTCTGTAGCAGAATTGGTGTACTTGGAAAAGTATGTACCTTCAAATGTTAGAACAGGGAAAATATTATGAAATAGGAAGATTCTTCAAAGAGGGGGAAAGATTTATTTTTTTCATAGTACTTACGAGTATTTTGACAAAAAATATATGAAAAATACCATGCAATGAAGCTGGTACTATTGCATACCTACCATATTTCTCAGATTTCACGGCCGTTTTCTAGATTCGTTGTCTTCCGGTTTTACGGCCGGAAAGAGATTTTTTTATTCTGTCATATTTCTATTTCATAATGCATGAAGAAATTTATTTATAGCTATTTTAAGACGATATTTCAATTACTGCAAGAGCTGGCTGGTTGCGAAAAATAGGGGTAGTCCGACGCCCGGAACCATAGATTTTCACATCTGGGTCATTCCACGCAAAATCGTCAGATATTGAAATAATTTTCCACCAACACATCTCTGATTCGTGCGATTTTTTTTTTTTTTTTTACAGGTAGCTGCCTCCAAGTTATAAAAAAAAAAAACCCTGAAAAGTTTCAATTTTTTTTTGTTTCTGATAGATTAGAAGATATTATTTTTTGAATTTTTGTGCATAGTAGAACCGTTTTCCGTAAAAACGCAAATATCTCCGTTATTTAGAATAAGAAATATAAAATTCATCATTCTCTCGTAATTTTTCCCAAGGTATACATAGGGAAAAAAAAAAAAAAATTGCGAGTACAAAAGTTAGACGGGGTAGAAATTTTCTTGTAATCGTAAATTCTTCTTCTTGCGTTGCTGCACCTCACAAGATTTGCATAAATTATTCATTTCACATCTTTACCCTCTCATTGCCGAAAAAAAAAAAAAAAAAAATCTACCTATAGTTACTACTGATGAAAATCTTTGCCGTGCGTGCTCTATTGGTTTCAGGTTTGTCAGTGCAGGCGCTAAAGCCTCTGTCTCCGTTTTGGAGGACGTTATTTGTGGGGAGTTACTGCAAATGACCTGAGTGGGCTCCAGACCTTTCTCGCACTTTGCCTGATCAACATCGCACAAATGTATTGCCCTTCGTAAAGATATTGTTAAGTATAAACATGCCACTCGCCGCAGGGTGATAAATTATGTTCACAAAAAAGTGTTAGGAGGATTTTATGAGCACACATGCACGCAAAACTTCCTCTAATTGTTTCCCGTACAAGTAATTTGACGTAGCGTGGAAATGAACTGTGACCTGCGAGAAAAGTTCAGTACTAATGTTTGCGTCACAAACGTAACCAATCAATTTTAAGACTTCCGAATTTTGGAAGTACTAATATGAACTGTAGCCTCTCAGGCAAAATGGTATTCCGTATTAACTGTTAGTTTTCCCCACTTGTTGCTTCCATTATTTTTTCTTTATCCCTGGGTTTAATTTTTTTTTTTTGCCGTTATGGCATTAGGATCTCTGTGTGCCAGCTTATTGGTTATGAAATTTAACAGCACAATGTCTAAATATCCTATGCTGCGTTATTTAGAAGCAAATAGCAGAGGTGCCAACTATTACGAATTGTCCGTAATTATTACGGTTTCGACTGTCAGATTACGGAATTACGGACAGGTTGGAAGAATTACGGAATTCAGTGTGTTTTGGAGAATCCCAATTTTGTATCCTTTTTTTTTTGTTAAACCCTTTTAGTGCGACGCTGCCGATTTCTCGGCCTTCGATTTTGATCCACATATTTTCCGAATCAGACTGCGGATTTCGGTGTCTCAATGATCATATCATTTATCAATCATATCGTTTTGAAATGGAATGTCCATGAATCATATCGTCAAACAGCGATATTATCGTAAGAATGGTACCGTAATTTTAAATGCCGTCATTGTAATCCGCCGGATTATCTGCTAAAAAAGTTAAAATTATAGGTTTTGCGGATTATACACCGATGCGGTTAACACGCCGATTGCCGCCCCGGTGGTGCAGTGGTCTAAGGCGCTGGCCTCTGATCATTCGTTCGTAAGGGGTCCGGGTTCAAATCCCGGTCAGGCATGGATGTTGTGTTTGTCTTACGGCACTGTCTCTCCCTTTCCTGGAACCAGTGACCCTAAATTAGGGACGGGCGACTGCTTATAGCCCATTGAGTTGCTCACGGTAGTCGTTAAACCTCCAATAAAAAAAACAAAAAACACGCCGATTTTAAATATATATATATATATATATATATATATATATATATATATAACACCTTCCGATTTAAAAAAAATCTGCAGCGTGATTGTGCAGGGAAAGGTGTAATAATTGGAAAAGGAACTCCCTCGGAAGAATTTTCCTCAGTTCAGGAGTTTGTACGGAGCGGGGAGGAGGGGGAGGAATGTCGTAATGAAAGATCGGGATAGTTGTGGGGAGGGACGGCAGGGGTCATTTTGTTATCATTGAGGAGAGCTCTGACTGTCGTGCCGGCTCTGTTTTTTGGCTAAAAGCCAAAGAAGTACGCACAGCGCTTGCTGCACGAACCTATGCGTTTCTCCTTTCGGATTTCATGTGCGTGACCTTGTATCTAGTTTGCTTTCGTTGTTTTGGCGAACGTCGCTGCTGCTGTTTTCCTTCATTGCTAATCATGATGTCTCTGAAAAGGAAACGTTTCAGTTACACTGCCGAATTTAAACTTGAAGTGGTGGACAGAATTGAGGATATGATCATGTCACTGCGCGATAGTTTTGAGGTCAGAACACAATCGTGCAGCAACATACGGAAAGCCTCTGTGTCGCGATCTAAAACGTAAACAAATCCGTTGGTAAATTCCGCGGGAGAATTCACGGAAGTTTTTTATTGGCCCACGTATAAGACGATCTCTCAACTCTGAAAGCAGGAATTCCTCCAAAAACTTTCGACTTATACGCGAGTACATACGGTATTTCTACGACTTGTTCTGTATCAGCCTTTCGTCATTGGCAGTGTAATGCAATACTGTGGAGCTACATCGGCGTGATCTATGGATGCCACACCCTTTATCTGTTCGGAGATAAAAATATAAAACAGTAACCTTTAAAAATGAATTTCTTCATTTAATAAAATAGTTTTTTTTTCTCTTAATTCTTCGGACTCATGTGTTTCTGGAACGTGGAAAGAGCGACGTATTTATTTATTTACTGATGCCACGTATTTGGAGGATTTTCACCTTGGATCTCGCCCTTTGGAATTAACTGCTATAATATATATAACCAGTGCCCTTAATACCCACCAGATGGAGACGTCTCAGTAGGTAAGCCCATCTTACGGATTTAAGATGTCAGAAGCTGACTTAAAAATACACATAGCACCGTGGATTGTTGGCCACCGTGGTGTAAAGCTAACGCGCTCGGTTAGATATCGAGAGATCCGTGGCTCAATTCCCCGGCGGCGGCTGAAAACAATTTTTCGGTTGCTATGTGTTTCTGGAACGTGGAAAGAGCGATGTGTTTATGTGACCGACTTTTCTGTCGGAAATTCCACTTCTGATTCAACATCTATGATGTGCGAATTATACGGCGATTTTTTTCCTAAATGTCACAGTCTGCGGATTATACGAATGATTTTTTTTTTTTTTTATGTGAATTTTGCGGTCTGCGGATAATACGACGAAAATTACGTGTAATATGCCGTAAGTGTCGTCGTAAAAGAGTTTGCGCTTGCTATCGGTTCCCCACGCAATTTCTCCGTGTGACAGAAGAAAGGTTACTTTAGCCAAAACGTTTCCTACTGCAGTTGAGGCAGGGCTGTTCACTTGGAATTGTTGGTGTATTATAAGACGTCGTACTGTCGGAAATCACTTTTTCGAGCCCCGATCGAAGTGCAATAACGATCAACTCGTCGCAACGCGTGGTCCCGCGATGACGGATGTTTATATTTCTTGCGGACTTTCGCCGCGCGGGAGAACGAAGTGCGGTGTTTTATTACTAGAAGCTCTTCACAGTATTCATTTCTTTTTCCTAAACAAACAGACACAATCGCAAAACTCCGTGAAATACGAATCCCCCTCTTTTTATATGATATGATTGGAGGTTTAACGACCACCATGAGCAACTCAATGGGCTATAAGCAGTCGCCCGTCCCTAATTTTGGGTCATTGGTTCCAGGGAAGGGAGAGAGCCAGTGCCATAAGACAAACACAACATCCATGCCTGACGGGATTCGAACCCGGACCCCGTTCGGACGAATGATCAGAGGCCATCGCTTAGACCACTGCGCCACCTTTTTCCAAACTCGTGTTAGCAGAGGATGACTTTATTGACAGCTTGTTCCTCAGACTAGGAGACGTGCTTTTTCCTACTGCGTGAAATTTTTTTCTAAGATTATTTGAAATGGCTTGTAGTGAGAGTGAAAGTTTACCAAGTGATGGTGATGAATTTGAATCAACTGAGAGTGATATTGGCCAAGCAACATCAAGCCAGAAAACTAGCCACAGTGCCATGCACACCATATCTTCTTCAGAAGGTGAAGATCTTCATAGTGAATCTTCAGATCATGAAAGTTCTGAAAGTGAATGGGAGGATGTAATAGAGGGAAGTGATGAACAACCTCAGCATCCTTTTGATTGTCATGAAATGCAGGGGCCCAAACATGCTCCTGCAACTGATGTGGCACCTATTGCATATTTTTACTTGTTTTTTACCAATTTCATCCTTGGAATTATTGTTTCTGAAACAAATAAATATGCAAAGAGGTTTTTCCAGGGACATCCAAATCTTTCTCCCAAATCTTGAGCAAGGAAATGGAAAATGCTGAAATAAAGGTTTCCTTGCGTGCCTTCTAATATGAGAGTAATCAGTGGCCCATGTAGGATGAGATGAGATGATTGCCGAAGGCATATCCAGTCAAAACAAACACCAGGATTGTGTAAAATTAAAGACTCGATCAAAGCCTTTGGATAATTTTTTTGCAAAAAAGAATGAAAATAGCGTGATAAACGCTGAATTGCTGTTTACTGCAATCGTTGTGGAGCATAACCTACCTATAGCAATCTGTGATCATGCTGGTCGCTTCTTTCACACTATGTTCCCAGACTCTGATATTGATGAAACTGGATATCCTTGAGCAGATGTGGCATGGAATGAAATATCTAAGATGAAGGATTCATCTGGCCTTCCCAAGTATTCTGCATTGCCTAAACTAATGTTGGCAATATTGACTATCCCTCACAGCAATTCCTCTACGTAGAGAATATTTAGTATAGTAAGGAAAAACCTCACATACTTCTGCCCAACAATGAGCACCAAAACATTATGTGCCCTTCTTATACAGAAAAGTAAAGCATTTTCCTCAGGTGAGCTGTGTTATAAAAAGTTTTCTGAAAAAGAATATACCACTGCAAAACAAGCAACAAGGGAGTGTTTATGTCAGCAATGACATGAGGTAAGTACAATATTGATAATTTAATTTCATATTTTTTTGTGAGGATAGTGTAAACATATAAAGTTATTACACATTTCACGCATTAATTTCTCATGAAATACCCATTCCATGCGTTATCGATGAGGCTTCGTATGGTGATTACCGATAGGCACCTCATACAAGTATTACAGGTTACACAGTAATACTATAATATTGTCCTTAACTTTGAAAAAAATGGCGTGTTACATTACTGAAAGTTTGTGTTCGATTACTGAAACATTACTGTAAAATACCCCATTAATTACTGATGCGTTCTGCTAGAGGTTGGCCCCTCCGAAATAGCATAGATTCGATGTTCTCATTGCCATGTGCAAGAACTAACGTTAGCTAAAATAATTACAATTTTGATTTTTAAATGTCAGCAGTATTTTCCCTGATTGCTAGAAATTGTTGGGATGGTACTGGCACACGTTTTTCCTCAGACACAGAAATGCTGTCACGATTTCTGTTCTCTCTCTCTTCTTTTTTTTATTTTTTAATAACTGTTTTACTTTGCTTTGTCTTTAAAGATTCTAAGTAAACTCCAATAGAAAATACAAATTGGTAGATCGATTTGATAGAACCGCTCTAACAAAATGTTAAGAGACTGTCAGACACTCACCATTTTATCATTCCCATTAGACTTCAATTTCAGCAAACGTTTCTGTGTTGTTTAATATTTATGTAAAATAAGCACTTAAAGGATTTAAAGCTTCATTCAGCATTGTATCATTTAAGGGCAATTTATTCTCTTCAGTCACAATTCTCCCAGCTTGCATTTTTAAACCTAACTGGAACTCTAAATGTTGTGAGTCGTTTAAAATGTTATTTATATACTTGTGTGCACTTAAAATACAGATAAATCAGTTGTATAACTTCACCTAATCGACTGAAATATTTCATTATATGTAGAATTTAAATTAAGTCTTTGTTCAAATATTCTTTAAAACATGTAAATACATGGTTTACATGTTTTAAAGAATATTTGAACCAACGGTACCAAAAATAAATAATGGTACCAAAAATAATATGCCTCATGCATTTAATTGTTATTAAAAAAAAGCAGGTAATTGTATAAAGGACAGTTATTTAAAGAATTAACAAATGTATGCTTTCGTAAGGAACGAAAGAATGTAAGGAAATGCAACAATTTGTCGCAATGTGATTTGATTTGCCGCTCTGGAAAAACTCTCAGGACCACCTGGAAAACCTGGAAAAGTCAGGGAATTTTTTTCTACTTTTGAGTGGGAACCCTGAGACTGCATGGCAATGATGGCGCAAATCACGTCCAGGCTAAATCTTAGAGGCCCAATCAGCATCAGCTAGCAAATGGTATGGTGCATGCTGCATCCCAGCAAAGACACAAGTGTTGGGAAACTGCTGGGCGCCAGCTGGCAGCGATGGGTCACTGCTGGCTGAAATCTGCCTCTCACGGCCCGGTAGCGGTCAGTTGGTGGCAGCGCCGTTAATTGTGGGCCACCAGGCAAGTGCCACTAGCGGCCCGTAACCGGCAACCGATGAAACCCCAACACCAGGTAGAAGCAACGGGACTGCACATGCACAGAAGCAACACGTGCTGTGTCTGTTGTGGTACCAGTTAGTTGAAGATGACGCCATCGTGTTATTTTAGTGGATGTTAAGATAAAAAATCCATATGTAGTGAGGGGAATTAATTTCCTAATGAAATTCCACGTCGATGAAGATATCAGATCAAGCCATGAAATACAGTACTAGATTACAGCCATGAAATACACCCACTCTATTCCCATGAATAACAATTGATGGAATGGATTGGGTGAATAACAAGAAAAATTTGAAACCGCTTGAAACAAATGTCCTGGAAAATCATTAAAAAAACGTTTGTTGGAAAAAAGAGCTATACAAGTACAAAATTTATCAATTATTTGAAAGAAAATTTATCGTACAAATTTTATCAATTATCTGAAGTTTCAAGCAACTGTTACGTCGTATTACATGGATGACTGCTAAGTGTTACAAGCAAATTCAGAATTTATATTCTGTTTGCTTTGAATATTCTATTGATTTCTCATGTACAGGGTGATTCATAAAGAAATATACAGTTTCAATGCTTTATAGAACAAGAACAATATAAGATACTTTATGTTACCTGTAACAGAATTGTAGGGTAATGTTTCAAGTTTTTTTAGAGACAGTCACAGATGTTCTATGTGTGCACCCTTAGTCACACGACACACATCGAGCCGGTAATCTATTTCCTCCCAAACACAAGGTAAGATATCTGAGCCGCCCCGGTGGCGCAGTGGTCTAAGCGATGGCCACTGATCATTTGTCCGAACGGGGTCCGGGTTCGAATCCCGGTGGGGCATGGATGTTGTGTTTGTCTTACGGCACTGGCTCTCTCCCTTCCCTGGAACCAGTGACCCTAAATTAGGGACGGGCGACTGCTTATAGCCCATTGAGTTGCTCACGGTGGTCGTTAAACCTCCAATCAATGAATGGATGTTGTGTTTGTCTTACGGCACTGGCTCTCTCCCTTCCCTGGAACCAGTGACCCTAAATTAGGGACGGGCGACTGCTTATAGCCCATTGAGTTGCTCACGGTGGTCGTTAAACCTCCAATCAAAAAAAAAAAAAAAAAAAAAAAAAAAAAAGATATCTGAATCAAGTGCAGTGATAGTGGCTGGGATGCGCTGTTTCAGCTCTGCTAGATCAACAGGAAGGGGAGGAGCGAATACCTTGTTCTTTACATACCCCCACAGGAAAAATTCACAAGCTGTTAAGTCAGGACTTCTGAGTGGTTATTGGGTCAGTGGCTTGTTGTAGTCCGCTGCTCGTCCAATCCATCGGTGAGGAAGATGTTCATGGAGATAATCTCGCACGTCGCCTAACCAGTGCAGTGATGCACCATCCAATTGGAGAATAAATTGTCACTGTCTTCCTGCAACTGCGGCATCAACCAAAGACTTATCATATCCAGAAAAGAGCCTCCAGTGACACTTTTCTCATGAAAAAGAAAGGGCTGTACACTTTCTTTTTGGACACAGCACAGAACACATTTACCTTAGGGGAATCTTGCACTGTAAATCTGGGATTCTTCGTTCCCCAAAAGCGAACATTGTGCTTGTTTATCTGACCATTCACGTGAAATGCAGCTTCATCGGTGAAAACTAAGTGATCGGCAAAATAGTCATTTTCAAAACAATGCTGCACTTCGGCACAAAATTCAAAGCACTTTGCCTTGTCAAGGTCAGTGAGGTTTCGCAACATCTGCACTTTGTATGGAATCATTTTCGGCTTCTTTCTCAAAATTCTCCAGACGGTGGGCTGTGAAATCTGCACTCGACGACTCACCTTCCGCGTTGATTTTCCCGGGCTTCATTGAATGGCGGTGCAAAGACTATTGACGACTTCTTCCAATGCATGCGGTCGTTCAGGACTTTGAAGTTTGCGCAAACGGTGTGTAGTTTCAAATCTTGTATGCCAATCGTAGACAGATTTTCTGTTTGGTGGTTCTTTTCCAAATTGCGATCGAAAATGCCGTTGCACAACGGTGTTACAGATTCCGTTTTGCTCAATTCAAGAGCGCAAAACGCCTTCTCCGCTGCAGACGATGCCATTTGGACTGACTAGTCACATGACACGCGCGCTATTGTCTATGTCACTTCCCTCAGTAGCGGGATACAAACTTTATGAGTACATGTACCTAACGGTTTGCCGTCGCGGTCCGTGTGTTCAACAGTTACTGTTTTACAGCATCTGGAAACTGTATACTTCTTTATGAATCAGGGTGAATTATGAGGAATATTTCTTCCTTGATTGATTTATCTGTGGTACTGGTGAATTCTGACCTGTATCCATTTCTGGGTAGAAGATGGGTCAAAACGCATCGAGGAAGCAGGATTGCTTCGAATAGCGAAAATCTGAGGATGTTCAAATTCCTAAGCTAAGTTTGCTTGTCTAAGTTGCTTAGAACTTCACTGTCCTGGGTGGTGTAGCTGATAGCATACTCAAACAGAAATCATGAGATGCAGGTTCGATTCCCGCTCCAGGGCGATGAATTTCTCAAGTTTTCAGTGTTACATGGATGACCAGTAAGTGGTACAAGCCCATTCAGAATTTATATTCTGTTTGCTTTGAAGATTCTATCGATTTCCCATGTACACTGGCGGAAAGTGAAAAAAGAACACCAAGAAGGAGACGTCTGATACCAACGAAATTTATACAGCATAATAACGAAATACAGAGGATAACGTGATCAAAACATTATGGCAAAATACAGCTGTATTTGCAGGCAAACTGAAAAATAACATTTCCATGTAACATGATTAGTACGAGGTTGAACCGCCATGAACTGCGTCACACTGTGCAATTCTGGCATGGAGTCTGTCGTACAGATGTTGGATGTAAGTTTGGGGTATTGAGTTCCAAGCATCCTCAACCTGGACGCCTCAATCGGGGATGGTCGTGGCTGGAAAGTGAAAAAAGAACACCAAGAAGGAGACGTCTGATACCAACGAAATTTATACAGCATAATAACGGAATACAGAGGATAACGTGATCAAAACATTATGGCAAAATACAGCTGTATTTGCTGGTAAACTGAAAAATAACATTTCCATGTAACATGGTTAGTACGAGGTTGAACCGCCATGAACTGCGTCACTGTGCAATTCTGGCATGGAGCCTGTCGTACAGATGTTGGATGTAAGTTTGGGGTATTGAGTTCCAAGCATCCTCAACCTGGACGCCTGAATCGGGGATGGTCGTGGCTGGAAAGTGAAAAAAGAACACCAAGAAGGAGACGTCTGATACCAACGAAATTTATACAGCATAATAACGGAATACAGAGGATAACGTGATCAAAACATTATGGCAAAATACAGCTGTATTTGCTGGTAAACTGAAAAATAACATTTCCATGTAACATGGTTAGTACGAGGTTGAACCGCCATGAACTGCGTCACACTGTGCAATTCTGGCATGGAGTCTGTCGTACAGATGTTGGATGTAAGTTTGGGGTATTGAGTTCCAAGCAACCTCAACCTGGACGCCTCAGTCGGGGATGGTCGTGGCTGGCCGTGGAGACCGGGTAAGTCGTTGTCCCATAAAATCCCACACGTGCTCAATGGGGGACAAATCCGGTGGCCATGGAAGTTATCTCACACCATGAAGTGCATGTTGCATTACACGTGCCGTGTGTGGGCGTGCGTTATCTTGCTGGAAAACACCACGATGGACCGACTTTACAAATGGAACAACAACGGACTGAATGATGTTGTTGATGTAGGAGGTGCTGTTTAACGTACCCGGTACAAACACTAGTTGTGTACGGGAGTGATAGCTGATCGCTCCCCACACCAGGAGACCAGGTGTAGGCCCTGTGTGTTGCTGGCGGATGCAAGAAATGTGGAGACGCTCCCCTGTGCGTCTGCGAACACGCATAAGCCATCGGAGGCTCCCAAGCAGAATCTGCTTTCATCGCTGAACACGACAGATTGCCATTGCTTTCTCCAGTGCCGACGTTGGTGACACCACTGCAGCCGTTCCTGACGGTGGGCTGGAGTCAGAGGTACACATGCCAGAGGCACACATGCATGTAGTCCTGCATCCAGTAGACGTTTGCGGATTGTTCGCACAGTCACCTCAGGTGCAACGGCAGCTCGGATTTGCGTCGCAGTGGATGTTCTGCTTGACAACGCCGCTCTTCTTATGCGTCGATCGGTCCGCTCATCAGTCCGTCTGTGACTCCCGGTTCCACGTCTTCTCGTGGGGGAATGTTCCTCGGACCATCTACGCCACCATCGTACCACCACCGATACTTCCCATCCAATTCGCTCCGCAATACGACGATACGACGACCACCCGGACTCGCGAAGTCCGACTAGACGACCTCGCTCAAAGTCCAATAACTTCTGAAATCGTACACGTCTTCCATGTCCAGGCATTGCAGCTTCTTCAGGGTCTTGTCACGTGTCCGTACGCCGACGACTGATAACATTCACTTCTCCGTACTCCTTAAATACCACCGACGATAATTTTCAAATTATGCCGTGCTGTGGCGTATGCGCTCACCGGTTGGTCCCAAAATTAACATCACACCTACGTAAACTCGACCCCATTAACATATGTAAATTTCATGATCATCCGCCAATTCCTTCTTGGTGTTCTATTTTCACTTTCCGGCAGTGTATTATGAGGAATATTTCTTCCTTCATTGATGTTCAGATGGCTAGTGAACACGTTATTTCATTATGTACCAGGCTGTTGTTGTTTATGGAATCTTTTGTTATATAAGACTGCTACCAGCTACAAGCTTATTGTGTGTTTAAGTTAGTCTGGTATGTCTGAGCTAATATTTTCCATTTCTGTCTAATACTAGGGTCATTTGCATATCTTCACATGATGCTTCCAGCTGCTCATTTGCATGCAAAATAACCATATGAGTCTGGTAGTCGCAGTGGTCTAAATGATGGATTCTGATAATTCGTCCGAGATGGGTCTGGGTTCAAATCCCGGTGAGGCACGGATGTTGTGTTTGGTTTACGGCAGTGGCTCTCTCCCCTTCCCTGGAACCAGTGGCTCTGAATTAGGGACGGGCAACTGCTTATAGCTAGGAATACGTAAATTTAGCCCAAAAAATATATTTTAAAATAAAAATTTTGCATTTATTCGCAAAAACTGAAGACACAAAAATATTTTTTTTTTTAAGTTTACTTTACTTAGGTTACTGTTTTTCAAAGTTTACTTAGAATGGTTTTCAAAGTTTACTAACTGGTAAGCTAAGTACCAAAATACTTAGTTAAAAGCTAACAACATTGTAATAGTCTCTATATTTTCTTCCTTTAGCCTTTGCCTTCTGTCAGTAATAACGATATAAAGTAATTCACCGATGCTGTCACACGTACGGTCATTCACAAACATAAATTTCAAATTGCAGGTCAAGATTAAAAACACTTTATTTACAATTAAAAATTAATATTTACACGCGAGATCTTTCGGGGCTGAACAGAGCACCCATCATCAGGCTCAAGCGCCACGAAACACAATAGCAGACATTATATACTGTCAAACACGACCCACAATTCACTCGGTTTTCTCAATCACCGGTGATGCCATCAACAAATTGTTAAAGTCCAAAAAATCAAGTCTTAATCTCTTATCCTATAAAGTCCTCTTCTTCAGAGTTGTGTGAGGAGGGGGCAACCATCTTTCTCCACTGTCTTTGAACAAATGTCGGGAGTTCAATGTTACAGCATGTTTCCCCATATGCAAGAATGAAGAGGCTTTCCGTAAGGAAGACAGTACGTATATTAACACTTGAGTTAAGTACCCTAACATTTGTCCAATCTGGGGAGTAACCTCCCTGGTTAACAGCTTGAGTGAAAGCTGTGGAAACCGTTCCAGAACGAAGAGCGAATTTATGTTCACCCATTCTGACATTAACGGTTCTTAGGGTAGAACCTATATAGTATTTAACTTCCTTGCGGAAAGCCTCTTCATTATTGCATGTGGGGAGACATGCTGTAACATTGAACTCCCGACATTTGTTCCAAGACAGTGGAGAAAGATGGTTGCCCCCTCCTCACACAACTCTGAAGAAGAGGACTTTATAGGATAAGAGATTAAGACTTGATTTTTTGGACTTTAACGATTTGTTGATGGCATCACCGATGATTGAGAAAACAGAGTGAATTGTGGGTCGTGTTGACAGTATATAATGTCTGCTCCTGTGTTTCGTGGCGCTTGAGCCTGATGATGGGTGCTGTGTTCAGCCCCGAAAGATCTCAGCGTGTAAATATTAATTTTTAATTGTAAGTAAAGTGTTTTTTTAATCTTGACCTGCAATTTGAAAATTATGTTTGGGAATGACCGTACGTGTGACAGCATCGGTGAATTACTTTATAGTGACCTTTCGTACGATAGACTTTTAGCATTAGTAATAACGATGTTGTACATACTGAAATATCTCTCAGCATCCACGCTGTTTACAGAGCTATCGAGTCTTTGAATAGCTGCCTTTGCATAGTTTAGGTAGCAGCATTTTGTTGCTTTTAAAATCTGTATGTCATCAACAGGAGTATCATGGTTGGCCACTCTAAGTAGCTGTCTGTGAAAATGATTGTATCCATCCATGAGCTCATCCCGTGGTATGTTTTTTGTATTTTAGAGAACCTTTCCAATAGGAAATTTGTGTTCAAAGATGATATGGGTGTGGTCGCAGCTACAGATGGACAAAAAAGTCTGCCAATATGCTGGTAGGCTTCATTTGTTGCGTTGGATGTCATGTGGAGAGTCAATATGCCCTTCTAAACGAACATTACAAAATTTGCACATCACAGTATTTGTATCACTTAAATACAACACCAAACTCTTTCACTCTATCAACTAATTCCTTCTTAGGGCAGCCCATATTGATATACCTCTATCAAACGGATCGCGAGCATTGTAGTTTCAGGGTTCCCACTCAACCTGGAAAACATGGAAAACCTGGAATTCTCAGGGAATTTGAAAATGGTTCCAAAAATCAGGGAAAACTCAGGGAACTCTTTTTTTTTTTTTTTTTAGTAAAAATCAATGGATACTTTATTTTGCCCCCCCCCCAAACTTATTTTTTCAAGATTTCAAACTTTTGCTTGCAATTGCTGCCTGCCTAGAATTTGGTAGATCTTACTTTCAGTTATATTAAGTACAGTACTTCCTTTATTCTCCAAAAAAAGATGCAAAATTGAATTTTTAAAATTGCCAGTTATTAAGCTTTTGTTCAATTTCTGCAGGCAGTTGCTATAACATGGAACAATTAGGCACAATGGCTCCTGCTTGAAGAAACACTTCACAAGAGAACCAACCAAATGATGGATCAAAGTCCTTTGTCTGTTGGTTCTCTTGAAACATGTTTCTTTGAACAGAGCCATTCCATCATTAAGCTTAGCTGCATTGTGTTATAGAAAAACTGAAACTATTCAACTGACAGATTTTTTCTTACATATGACCTGTTTCAATGGGAATGTATTTACAAATTCCATGTGGGTAGTATTCACAAAAGTTCACGAAACTTTGGTACAGAAAATAATGTGCACAGTTAGTTGTTATTAATGAAAAGCAGGTAATTTTATAAAGACAAATTACTTAAATAATTTACAACTGTGTGCTTTGGTGAGAAAAATGAATGGAATGTAACAATTCTTTGCAAAAAACCACTTGGAGAACCTGGAAAAGTCAGGGAATTTTTTTATTAATTTTGAGTAGGAACCCTGAGTTTGTAGCCTACTAGCAAAATGCAGAAACAAACATGTGCTCATTCGGATTCTTTCGAGGCTAGCCAGCCAGTGCGACTGAGCGGCACTCGCTGACTCAACGAGAGGAAAAGAGGTGTGGCCTGTGATTTCTCGGGTAGCCTCTATCAAATGGATCGCGAGCATTGTAGTCTACTAGCAAAATGCAGAAACAAACATGTGCTCATTCGGATTCTTTCGAGGCCTAGCCAGCCAGTGCGACTGAGCGGCACTCGCTGACTCAACGAGAGGAAAAGAGGTGTGGCCTGTGATTTCCCGGGTAGCCTCTATCAAACGGATCGCGAGCATTGTAGTCTACTAGCAAAATGCAGAAACAAACATGTGCTCATTCGGATTCTTTCGAGGCTAGCCAGCCAGTGCGACTGAGCGGCACTCACTGACTCAACGAGAGGAAAAGAGGTGTGGCCTGTGATTTCCCGGGTAGCCTCTATCAAACGGATCGCGAGCATTGTAGTCTACTAGCAAAATGCAGAAACAAACATGTGCTCATTCGGATTCTTTCGAGGCTAGCCAGCCAGTGCGACTGAGCGGCACTTGCTGACTCAACGAGAGGAAAAGAGGTGTGGCCTGTGATTTCCCGGGTAGCCTCTATCAAACGGATCGCGAGCATTGTAGTCTACTAGCAAAATGCAGAAACAAACATGTGCTCATTCGGATTCTTTCGAGGCTAGCCAGCCAGTGCGACTGAGCGGCACTTGCTGACTCAACGAGAGGAAAAGAGGTGTGGCCTGTGATTTCCCGGGTAGCCTCTATCAAACGGATCGCGAGCATTGTAGTCTACTAGCAAAATGCAGAAACAAACATGTGCTCATTCGGATTCTTTCGAGGCCTAGCCAGCCAGTGCGACTGAGCGGCACTCGTTGACTCAACGAGAGGAAAAGAGGTGTGGCCTGTGATTTCCCGGGTAGCCTCTATCAAACGGATCGCGAGCATTGTAGTCTACTAGCAAAATGCAGAAACAAACATGTGCTCATTCGGATTCTTTCGAGGCTAGCCAGCCAGTGTGACTGAGCGGCACTCGCTGACTCAACGAGAGGAAAAGAGGTGTGGCCTGTGATTTCCCGGGTAGCCTCTATCAAACGGATCGCGAGCATTGTAGTCAACTAGCAAAATGCAGAAACAAACATGTGCTCATTCGGATTCTTTCGAGGCTAGCCAGCCAGTGCGACTGAGCGGCACTCGCTGACTCAACGAGAGGAAAAGAGGTGTGGCCTGTGATTTCCCGGGTAGCCTCTATCAAACGGATCGCGAGCATTGTAGTCTACTAGCAAAATGCAGAAACAAACATGTGCTCATTCGGATTCTTTCGAGGCTAGCCAGCCAGTGCGACTGAGCGGCACTCGCTGACTCAACGAGAGGAAAAGAGGTGTGGCCTGTGATTTCCCGGGTAGCGCACACTGAGTAGAACATGCATGGTGCAAGTGCTGCACCAAATTATGTCCTATTTTTGCTTTAAAAAATTTTAATCATAGAGATGTCGCAGAAAAGTAGTTAAAATCGAATTTTCGTATTTATTCGCTTATATTGGCAAATTTCGCATTTATTCACATCTATTTCGTAAATGCGAAAATTATGTATCCCTACTCATAGCCCATTGAGTTGCTCATTGTGGTCCTTAAATACTCAATCAAAAGAAGAGAAAAAGTCACAGTGTCACTGTTATTGAATGTATGTTATTGATGAAGTGCATTTTAAAACTATTTTTTTACTGTGGAAAAAAAACTTTTTGTGGGTCTTATAGAGGTTATTATTCAAAAAAGTTGGTGGTCAAATTTTCAAACTAAAGCCTAATGAAAGAACACCAAGCAGTTATTAGGAACATTAGTAACAAAACAGGGCTACACAGACATATACACTGGTGTGCAAAAATTAAAGACAAAGACGAGAAATTAGCATAACAGCGGAACGAGCAGGCAGAACGGACCGAAAGACCACTCAGGAGATAGGCTACGGTCCGGTACGGTAGGGAATGCACATATATGCAGCATGACAGGGGGAGGGGTTGACGGAAGAATATAAAGCACACGGGCTGTGTACACTCAGCAATTCGGTGAAAGCTATTGCACGGTGTACATCGGTTTGTACGACGTCGAGTTGCTGCCACTGTGTGAGATGGCCAACAGGCAATACAGTAGACGACATCTGGATGACTTTATCCGAGGTCGCGTCATTGGGAAGTTGGAAGGAGGTCAAAGTGTGACTAGTGTGGCCGAGGAGTTCGGGATCGCTCATAGCATCGTTTCACGAGCTTGGAGAGCATTTCAAACGACAGGAACAGCTGTCCGAGAGTTTAGCAGTGGTCGTCCACGAGCAACCACGGCGGCGGACGACCGGTATATTGTCCTACAGGCGAGAAGAGACAGACGGCAGACAGCGGGAGAAATCGCAAAGCACATGCAACAGACAACTGGACGTATGTTATCGCGTTTTACCGTGGCCAGGGGGCTGCACAAAGGTGGTCAATTTGCACAACGACCAGTACGGTGTGTGCCATTAACGCCTGCTCATCGGAGACGGCGGTTTCTGTGGTGCCAGGAACACCAGAACTGGAAACATCAGCAATGGGGTTGAGTTCTCTTTACGGATGAGAGCCGATTTAGTCTAACGAGCCATTCTGGAAGTATACACATCTGGAGAGAGCAGGAAACACACAATCACACCTCCAACATGATCGAAAGGGACCGGTTTGGAGGTGGCGGAGTTCTCGTTTGGGGCGGTATCATGCTTGGTAGCCGTACTGACCACATCTTCCAAGGAGGTTCAGTCACTGGTGTCCGCTATTGTACCGAGGTTCTCCTGCCTCACGTGCATCTGTTTAGAGGTGCTGTGGGTCCTGAGTTCCTCTTCATGGACAACAATGCTACACCTCATCGTTCAGTGGCTGACGCACAGCTGTTGGAGAGTGAAGATATTCAACGCAGGGATTGGCTTTCAAGGTCCCCGAACCTAAATCCAACCGAACACGTGTGGGACCTTCTTGGGAGGCGCTCGGCAGCACGTCCCCAGCCGCCAGCAACAATTCCGCAGCTGTGATTGGTGCTACAAGAGGAATGGGCCGCGATGCCTCAACAGCTCCTCAGCATGGACAGACGTAAATCCTGCGACGCAATCAGGGGTGATCATATCCCCTACTAAAGAATGGATTTTTCTTGGCAGCCGCCTGTCACATGGACGTTTCTGTCTTCTGTCCAGTTGTGCTCAAAGCTACCTTTTCAATAAAGTGCCTTTGCATCCTTTAAATTCCTTGTTTGGATGGTTTTGCTCACTTGTCCCATATTCTTACATCTTGGGGATCTTATGGTATGATTTGAGTCGACGTGGAGCACTTCTGTACGGCGTTACATTCAAAAAACCGTCTCGTCCTTAATTTTTGTGCGCTAGTGTACAAGCAAGTGGACGCTCCATAAATTGGGACTCAGTAAGAATAATCGCCCACCAGTCAAACTTAGTAAAGAGGAAACTAGAAGAAGGGATCGAAATAGCAAGAAGAAGAAGTACCACAATTAACGATAATTGCGGTTGGACTCTTCCAACTGAGTGGAAGCAACTACTCCAGTGACGTACTCCTGATGATGAACTAGGCTTTAGTAACAAAACAGGGCTCGACAGACATATACAAGCAAGTGACACTCCATAAATTGGGACTCAGTAAGGATAATCACCCACCAGTCAAACTTAGTAAAGAGGAAACTAGAAGAAGGGATCGAAATAGCAAGAAGAAGAAGTACCACAATTAACGATAATTGCGGTTGGACTCTTCCAACTGAGGGGCAGCAACTACTCCAGTGACGTAGTCCTGATGATGAAGTAGGCTTTAGTAACAAAACAGGGCTAGACAGACATATGCAAGCTAGTGGACACTCCATAAATTGGGACTCAGTAAGAATAATCGCCCACCAGTCAAACTTAGTAAAGAGGAAACTAGAAGAAGGGATTGAAATAGCAAGAAAAGAAGTACCACAATTAACAACAATTGCGATTGGACTCTTCCAACTGAGTGGCAGCAACTACTCCAGTGACGTAGTCCTGATGATGAAGTAGGCTTTAGTAACAAAACAGGGCTAGATAGACTTATACAAGCAAGTGGACACTCCATAAATTGGGACTCAGTAGGAATAATCGCCCACCCGTCAAACTTAGTAAAGAGGAAACTAGAAGAAGGGATTGAAATAACAAGAAGTACCACAATTAATGATAATTGCGGTTGGACTCTTCTAACTGAGTGGCAGCAACTACTTCAGTGACGTAGTCCTGATAATGAACTAGGCTTGAGTTCGAAAATTTGACCACCAACTTTTTTGAATAATAACCTCTATAAGACCCATAAAAAAGTTATTTCCACAGTAAACTGGTGCCATAAATTCATTTACAACTAATTTTTTGTTGCTTTGGCAGATATTTGTCATGCCTTACCATCCAAGAAATATAATTTTATTTTCTAGAATATGCTGAAGCAGACAGCTTCTTTTTGCTTTACTAATCTCATGTCCGAGATTAGAGATTTTTTTATCAAGTCTCTTGATGACTCAGCCAGTGGAATAGGTGCCATGATGAAAAAGCTGCTAAATCTACTTTACGAACAAGACTTCACAGTTTGGCAGCATCTGCAGAAGCAGGAATTGAAGTCGCAGTACTTCAGTTTTCGATGGATAACATTATTGTTATCACAAGAGTTTCCTCTACCAGGTATTATTTTTGCTTGATTTTACATTTACATTCAAGTGTAATTTCAAAAAATGTTATAATAATGAAAAAGGAAAAAAAAGTGAGAGAAGAACAAAATATGAGGGAATGCTGAAAAGTTCTCGGCCTCATCAAGAAGGAAACTTACAGACTATTTATTCCACATATTCACCCTGAAGTTCAGTACACTTGGCACAGCCTGATAAGTTCTTGGCCTCACCAAGAAGGAAATGGGCTAGAGCCATGAAACTTACAGACTATTCCACATATTCACCCCAAAGTTCACCACACTTGGCACAGCCTGATAAGTTCTCGGCCTCAGCAAGAAGGAAATGGGCTAGAGCCATGAAACGTACAAACTATTCCACATATTCACCCCAAAGTTCAATACACTTGGCATGGCATTTCTGGAGTTTCCCTAACCCTTCCAAAAAAATTTCTGAAGCCTGATCTCACAAATACTGCTCTGCTGCTGATGTTACATCTAAATCATTTGAAAAATGCTTCCCTTTGAAACTTTTTTTATGGCTTAGGAACAGTAAATAATCTGAAGGAGCAAGGTCTGGTGAGTTGGGTGGATCGTTAATTTTTCTAGGTGCGTAAAACTACTCCTCGAAGAATTTTACCCATTCGTAAAAATACGCATCGTTAATTTTTCTAGGTGCGTAAAACTACTCCTCGAAGAATTTTACCAATTCCTAAAAATCATCATCATCATCATTGTCAACCATTATCAATCCACTGCTGGACGAAGGTCTCCCCAAGTTTCCTCCACAACGGTCTGTCTTGTGCCAGTCTCCTCCATGTCACTCCCGCATATTTACGAATTTCATCCACCCATCTCCCATGTGGTCTTTTTCTGGGTCTTTTCCTGTCCCTTGGAATCCAATCTAAAATTTCGGCTGTCCATCTATGGTCTGTCCTTCTGGCAGTATGTCCAGCCCATTGCCATTTCAGGGATTTAACTCTGATCATGATGTCTTCCACTCTCGTCATTTTTCGGATCCATGAGTTCCTCTTCTTATCTCTCCTGGTTATACCAAGCATGCACCTCTCCATGCTTCTTTGAGTTGTCTGCAGCCCTGAAAACTTTACTGTGAAAATTGTGAATTGCTTCTGGTTCAACAGCATATTAATGTTCAAAGTGAAACTTGAATGTGGTAAATATACTTGAATATGATAATAACACGTGAAAAGATAAGAATTGAACATTAGAAGTAAATCATACTTAAACTTTAGACATTAGACGTTATGCAAAAAATTTGGGTGTGAACTTCGACCATATATACTAATGGACTGAGCATTGGCAATAGCTGCATCAAAGCCGCCATGGCTCAAACATTGGGCACGTCATCATCAGACTCCAAATTTCATGTAAAAATGCTGTTATGATTACTAATTTACGCTGCAGAACTTCAGTGTTTTCGGTGTATTATGTGAATGCTCCTCATATATAATGAAAACTCTTCAGGTAAGTTTACTTATGAGCTATATACATGCATGATCGGGTTGTTTACATTTAGTGATTTATAATGTGATGAACATTTGCGAAGAATTTGGAACATGCATTCTATTTTTTTTTCTTAAGTTACTATATTTTTATATCAATAGCTGCAAGTTTCTGGTTAAGTAATTGAACTTTATTGACTTAGGTATTTAATTCGTTTCTTACCCATGAAAAATCATAGAACTTTCTTTACTATATCGCTCAGAGCAACCATAAGCACAGCAGGTGTAACCCATCTTTTTGACTGTTGTCATGTGATTTTATGTTGGAGCCAGAAATTTTGATGTCATGCGCAGTCTATCAGTATATATGGTTGAAGGGTGTGAAGCAAACTCTTTACAATGTATACAAAGTTGTTTTACTAGATGTATACAAATATACACCTAGTTTTTATTGAAATACACTCCTAAAATTTTCCTAAAATTTTTCTAAAAAGTCCTAAAATTCCTACCTAAAATTTTCCAGAAGTATGCTATGATCCCTGCGGAAGTAAACGAAATATAGTTTCTCCGTAATCGTAATTTCTTTTTCCTGTGATGTTGTCTCTGTCCAGTATTGTTGTTATATATCATTTTATTCCGTAAATATTTGTATTTCAGTTCGAAAATGGAAATTCGAGGGCGAAAAATTTCGCTGTGATATTTAGGCATGAGAGTGCGATGGCTTCGATGAATTTCTCCTTTTCCGTCATAATTTGGGTTATCCTAGAGATCGATGCATAACTGAACAGAAATTTTGGGGCAATTAGTAGTGGGGAGGATGTTTTCCACCTGAAACTTTCGAAAGAGAAAGTTTCGTCTTTCAAAACTTTCGAAAATGGAAGTTAGACGCAGTGAAGATTTCTCCCGTAATCGTAATTTTATTTTTCACATGATGTTTCTTCTGAAATACAATATTTATGAAATAAATTGAATAACATTTTATTTCATAAATATTTGTATTTCAACTTGAAAATGGAGGGAAAATGTCCGAAAACAGAAATCGGACGTAGCAAAGATATCCCCTGTACCTGTAATTTTTTCTCCCCAATGATGATCAGAACATGTATCCATCCTGTATTCTTAAATATCTTCCCCCCCCCAAAGTTTTGCATTTCAGTTAAACGGAGGAGGGGGGGGGGGGTGTTCCAAAAACGAAAGTGACGAAGCTGAAAATTTTGTAAAAATTGATGTATGGTGTTCAAAAGTATTTATATTTTCAAAGTTACACTGTTCATCTTTTGTCTAAAATAGTGAAAGCTGTCATGCATTCATGATGGATAAAATTGTCATCCAAGGGCATTAAGAAGAAAGACGATAATAAAGAAATGGGAAGGGAAGCAAAGATATCAGCAAATGAAAATTTTAGTTTAGTATTGAAACACCACAGGTTTGCAAGGCTGACATTGAACAAAATTAAGATTTTATTTTATGGTTTTTAAAATTATTATTTTAAACACAGATAATACTAGTTTAGGTATTGTGGCATATGCAGAGATTTTTACAGCATATTTATTAATATAATTATGTTTTGTTTTGTGGTAAATGGCGTTCGCGCAAAAGCTTTACTGATGCACATTTTCCAAAGTTGGCAAGTATGTGAACAGGATCAATAATTTCGGTTGTTATCAGTGTTGAAGGCCTCCTAGGTCTTACAGTACCTTTGGTCTCAAAGGCTCCACGCTGAAAGTTGGCACACCATTTCTTCACAGTGGAATATGGGCACTTAATGTTTTCATCATGCATTCATAGTCATAAATGAGGGGTACGCAATGCACATAACTAACGAACAAATTTAGAAGAAGGTAGTGTAGAACACGCTAAGTTACGTATAAAAAAGTTTAAGGCAAATATATTTCAGCCATTACTATGGCCTTCATCAGTGCGACTACGATTGCTTTAGAGCAGTTTGGAAATTTTATTTTCCAAAAATTGCAACTCTGAGCTCCCCCATTTTCATTCCTTATATCTGTAAATCCCTCATTGCATAACGTCACCCGGAGTTACCATTACAAAACTTACCTTTCCAATCTGGCACCGTAAAATATCTGGTGGCTTTTCGTAGAAAGAATGGAGTCAGGGAAATGGTTTTAATACATTATTCTACATACACTGGCAGAAAGTGAAAAAGAACACCAAGAAGGAATTGGCGGACGATCATGAAATTTGCATATGTTAATGCGGTCGAGTTTACGTAGCTGTGATGTTAATTTCGGGACCAACCGGTGAGCGCTTACGCCCCAGCACGGCATAATGTGCAAATTATCGTCGGTGGCATTTAAGGAGTACGGCGAAGTGAATGTAATCAGTCGTCGTCGTACAGACACGTGCAAAGACCCTGAAGAAGCTGCAATGCCTGGACATGGGAGACGTGTACGATTTCAGCAGTTATCGAACTTTGAGCGAGGTCGTCTAGTCGGAGTCCACGAGGCCGGGTGGTCGTATCGTCGTATTGCGGAGCGAATTGGACGGGAAGTATCGGTGGTGGTACAATGGTGGCGTAGATGGTCTGAAGAACATTCCCACACGAGAAGACGTGGAATCGGGAGTCACAGACGGACTGATGAGTAGACCGATCGACGCATAAGAAGAGCGTCGTTGTCAAGCAGAACATCCACTGCGACGCAAATCCGAGCTGCCGTTGCACCTGAGGTGACTGTGCGAACAATCCGCAACCGTCTACTGGATGCAGGACTACGTGCACGTGTGCCTCTGGCACGTGTACCTCTGATTCCAGCCCACAGTCAGGAACGGCTGCAGTGGTGTCGCCAACGTCTGCACTGGAGAACGCAATGGCGATCTGTTGTGTTCAGCGATGAAAGCAGATTCTGCTTGGGAGCCTCCGATGACCTTATGCGTGTTTGCAGACGCACAGGGGAGCGTCTCCACCCTTCTTGCATCCGCCAGCAACACACAGGGCCTACACCTGGTCTCCTGGTGTGGAGAGCGATCAGCTATCACTCCCGTACACAACTAGTGTTTTTACCAGGTACGGTAAACAGCACCTCCTACATCAACAGCATCATTTAGTCCGTTGTTGTGCCATTTGTAAGGTCGGTCTATCGTGGTGTTTTCCAGCAAGATAACGCACGGCCACACACAGCACGTGCAACACAACATGCACTTCAGGGTGTGAGACAACTTCCAAGGCCTGCACGTTCACCGTATTTGTCCCCCATTGAGCACGTGTGGGATTTTATGGGAAAACGACTTATCCGGTCTTCACGGCCAGCCACGACCATCCCCGATTCATGCGTCCAGGTTGAGGATGCTCTTAACTCAATACCCCAAACTTACATCCAACATCCATACGACAGACTCCATGCCAGAATTGCACAGTGTGACGCAGTTCATGGTGGTTCAACCTCGTACTAACCATGTTACATGGAAATGTTATTTTTCAGTTTACCAGCAAATACAGCTGTATTTTGCCATAATGTTTTGATCATGTTATCCTCTGTATTCCATTATTATGCTGTATAAATTTTGTTGGTATCAGACGTCTCCTTCTTGGTGTTCTTTTTTTACTTTCCGCCAGTGTATTCACCTCTAAGATCAACACACTTTTTACTCTGATGCTCCAACTTCTTTAAGCTTTCCAAATAAAGATCTGATGGGTTTCCATAAAAAAGAATGAATAGTTTTAATACATTCTGTGTATTTGCCTCCAAGGTCAACACTCTCTTTACACTGATGCCCCAGCTTCTGTAAGCCTTCGAAATAAAAACCTAATTGTTGTCCCCCGAAAACACGTATAACAGCTGATATGGCATCGAAACGGACTGGAAATCCGTATCCTGCAAATGTTTCTTTAATTTAAATAACACATGATAATCAGTGGATGCCAAATCCGGTGAGTAGGCTGGATTTTTCAATAGCTCAAAGGGAATTTCATGAGACTTTGAGCTATTGAATCCTCCCTAAGACGCCGCAGAACTTCGCAGTAAAAAGGGGCAGTGACGGTCTGGCCCTGAGGAATGGGGGATGAATTCACTGTCCACAACCCCATGAATGTCGAAGAACACGATAAGCATGCTTTTGGTTGTGCTCTAGATCTGTCAGGAGGCCGCCCCAGTGGCGCAGTGGTCTAAGCGATGGCTTCTGATCATTCGTCCGAACGCGGTCTGGGTTCGAATCCCGGTGAGGCATGGATGTTGTGTTTGTCTTACGCCACTGGCTCTCTCCCTTCCCTGGAACCAGTTAAACTAAATTAGGGACGGGCGACTGCTTATAGCCCATTGAGTTGCTGACGGTGGTCGTTAAACCTCCAATCAATCAATAGATGTTGTGTTTGTCTTACGCCACTGGCTCTCTCCCTTCCCTGGAACCAGTTAAACTAAATTAGGGACGGGCGACTGCTTATAGCCCATTGAGTTGCTCACGGTGGTCGTTAAACCTCCAATCAATCAATAGATGTTGTGTTTGTCTTACGGCACTGGCTGTATCCCTTCCCTGGAACCAGTTAAACTAAATTAGGGACGGGCGACTGCTTATAGCCCATTGAGTTGCTCACGGTGGTCGTTAAACCTCCAATCAGTCAATAGATGTTGTGTTTGTCTTACGGCACTATCTGTATCCCTTCCCTGGAACCAGTGACCCTTAATTAGGGACGGGCGACTGCTAATAGCCCATTGAGTTGCTCACAGCGGTTGTTAAACCTTCAATAAAAAAAAAAAAAAGATCTGTCAGGCCTTCTTCGATCGTGGAGGTGCCGGCACTTCCATTGCGTCAACTGTTGTTTGGTCTCCTGACCATAATCATAGACCTAAGTCTCGTCCTCAGTGATGACCTGTGACAGAAACGTTGGTTCATTCACCACGTGCTGACGAAGATCTTGACAAGAGTTCGCCACGGAGCGCCTTCTGTTCGAGGTTCAGATTCTTTTGCACAAACTTTGCAGCAATGTGCTGCATGTTCAAAACCGACGTCAACATTTCTTGCACTGTTCCATATCACACATTGGCAATGGTAGCAATGACTTGAATGGTTCTCCAACGATTATCGTGCACCAGTTTCCTAATTTTGTACATATTTTTGGGGGTTCTGCTCGTGGACGGTCCCCCTGACGTCTCGTCGATTTCCAGCGCCGTTCTGCCTCTCTTGAAGTGCGAGTGCCACTCAAAACACCTATCACGACTTATTGCTTCATTGCCATAAGCTTGCCGCAACATTTCATGCGTTTCCGTTCCCGATTTGCCGAGTTTGACACAGAATTTGATGTTCGCTCGCTGCTCTAGTTTGCAGTCCATACCAAAATCGCGGCTGTGTTCTGCACGTGGCCACCAGATATCGTGTAGCACAGCTCGCAATGCTCAGAGAATGACGCCACTCTGTACAATTACTTAAGAAGGTCACTGCTCTCAACCGCTGCACGCGCATCCTCGTGCTGCCATCTGTTGGCACTCTACGTACCTAGTCTCGGAACTTTTTGATGGCACTACATATGCCGAATTTTCGGGTAGCACCTCTGGCCTTCCTCAGGACTACAGCTATAGTGGGTGCTGCCATTCGTGAGATAAATTTCAAATTATTTAATGTTATTCTTCTTCTTCTTCCCTATTTCCAGTCCTTATGAAAATTTTCTCTGGAAAAAGTGCTGTTGATGTGTCAGATCTTCTACAGTGTCCCAAAGCACTTTATGTACTGTATTTTGAACGTGTTCTGTTTGTCATGTTTTTAATTGTGGCTTTATGTTCTGCCAATCCAGATTAAGCTGTCTGCTTGTTTCTCCCATATAGCTGAGACCACCTTCACATTTTATATTGTAGACCACACCTTCTTCTAAAAGGATGTTTTCTTATTTTTGCTTTAATTTTTGGAAGGTAGTTACTAATTTTATTTTGTAATCCTGAAGCCAGTCTGATTAGAAACTCCCCACTATGTTGTCACGGATGTATGAAGTATCTATGAGATTCAACAAACATACATACATACATACATACATATCACTAAGCTGTTCTCTGACTTTCAGAGGTTAGCTCCACAAAGAAATGCAAACTACCAGATAATTTTCTCTTACTTTTGCTCTATCAAACTTCTCCATTTATGGCGATCTTGACATACAGCTCGGCCTTCACTGACATCCATCACGTGCTGTACACAAGACCTGCTATGTTTCATACTCATGATCTTTTTCTCATGCAGACACTCCTGAATCTGATCCTCCCATGACTTCTGTGGCCTTCCTCTGCCTTTCCTTCCTGCCACTTGGGCTAAAAAAAAAATTCTTAGTATACATCTCATCACTAATTCTTCCAACATGGCCAAACCACCAAAGCATATTAGTTTCCACCTTGCTAACAACATTTTGCTTCACATCACACAACTGCAATACATCTTCATTCCTCACACAATCAGATCGTGTCTTGCCACAACCCCCACCCCCATAAGTAGCGCATTTCTCCAGCACACAAACAATTCCTATGTTTCTTCTACAGTACCCAGGTTTGACTGCCATACATCACACAATAGGAACAATTACACTCTCATACACAGCAATGCGGGACTCTCTTGAGAATTGAGAACCCATCATTCCTGTGAGAATCTCCCAGAGTAGCTATTACTTTCAATGAAAAATTCACTCTCCTACTAATTCCACCATCCAACTTGTTCTCTCTGTCAAACATGCTTCCTAAATACACAAACTCACTCACCTGGTCAATCACTGTGCCATTTATACTTACATTACATTCAGTACTACCAGTACTCAATGTAATATAAGTCTAATTGGCAGAGTGATTGACCAGGTGAGTGAGTATATACACTGCTGGACAATTGCTAAGGACGGATCATAAACGGCTATATAGCGCATAAAAAAGTAAGTATGGTTGGATGCCAAATGAAATAAAATAATGTCAGAATGCCAGGACATTACAAGAAAGACAATTTATTGTGCTGTGAAATCCAGAAGACTTTGGAACGTGTTCAAGGGACAAACAGGCCATTTTGTGCAGAATACGTAAACGTGAAAAAAATGCAATTACCGTCCGCAGGCGTTCCGGCGTAAGATGTCAATACGGGATATGGCCACCATGGAGGGCGATGCAAGATTCCACACGTCGTGTCATGCTTTGCACAACATTATCAAGCAGCTGTTGGGGTAATTTATCCCATTCCTCTGTCAGTGCACGGATGAGGGTGTCCTTGTTTATTGGAGGGCATTGGCGACCAGCAAGACTCCTCCCCAAAGCATCCCACACATTTTCAATGGGATTCAGATCTGAAGAACGTGCTGGCCATACGAGGCGTTGAATATCCTCGCTCTCAAGACACTCCTGGACAGCGACTGTTCCATGACATGTTGCGTTGTCGTCCATGAAAATGAATCTATCACCGACAGCACCACGGAACATGCGAACATGAGGTAGCAAAACATCATTAATGTATCGTTGGCCAGTCATAGTCCCAGTTGGAAGCACATAGAGGGACGTACGGCCATTGATCATGATGCCAGCCCATACCATGACACTACATGTCGGATATCGGTCCCTTTCCTGTATGTTTGCTGGACAATATGCAGTACCACTATCACGCCAGATCAGTTGTCGTCGACAATCAGACGATAGACTGTATCTACTCTCATCTGAGAAGAGGACAGCAGACCAGTCGTTATCAGTCGAATTGCGATGTTGATGGCACCATTGCAAACGGGCGGTACGGTGACGTCTGGACAATGGGATGCACACAACAGGACGGCGGGCGTATAGTCCTCCTTCATGCAAACGTCTGGCGACAGTTTTTCGGGAGATCCGCTTGCCAGTAGCAGCCATAAACTGATTTGCTACCTCACTAGCTGTGCTGCGCCGGTGTCTTTTTGTTGATAGCACTATGTACCGATCTTCTGCAGGTGTCGTACTGCGAACACGACCTCCCCGTGACGTTTGCTACACTCTCCATTTGTTTCAAATGATTTCCAAAGCCTTGAAACAACACTGTGGCTGACGTCGAACTCCCTGGCAACATCTGTTATTTTTCGCCCTTCTTCAATCTTGCCAATAATACGGCCACGCGTAAAATCATCTAGGTGATGTCGGGAAGACATACTGAAAATTGCAAGTTCGTCAATTGATTCTTTCCCTTTCAACTTTGCGTTTGAACAACAACGGTCAATACGCGTCAAATCCTTTATATCTCTTATCAGCGCTATGACGTCACGAACAAGTTCGGCAATCCAAAACAACACGTCTTACTGTATCCCGCACTTATGCTAATTTCCACATTTTCCTGCCTTCCATTTTATGGTTACTATCGTTGCTATTGTCATCCGTCCTTAGCAATTGTCCGGCAGTGTATTACATTCAGTACTACCGGTACTGAATATAATATAAGTCTAATTGGCACAGTGATTGACCGGGTGAGTGAGTTTGTGTATTTAGGAAGCATGTTTGACAGAGAGAACAGATTAGATGGTGAAATTAGTAGGTGAGTTAATTCTTCATTGAAAGTCATAGCCAGTTTAGGAGGTTTTCACAGGAATGATGGATTCTCAAAAGAGTCCCGAATGGCTGTGCATGAAAGTGTAATTCTTTCTACTCTGATGTATGGCAGTGAAACTTGGGTTCTACAGAAGATACATAGGAGTCGTTTGTGTTCTGGAGAAATGCACTACTTATTGGGGGTTTGTGGGAAGACTCGTTCTGATTGTGTGAGGAATGAAGATGTGTTGCAGTTGTGTGATGTGAAGCAAAATGTTGTTAGCAAGGTGGAGACCAATATGCTTCGGTGGTTTGGCCATGTTGAAAGAATGAGTGATGAAATGCTTACTAAGAAAATCTTTTCAGCCCAAGTGGCAGGAAGGAAAGGCAGAGGAAGGCTAAGGAAGACATGGGTGGATCAGATTCAGGAGTGTCTGCATGATGAAAAGATTATGAGTATGAAGTATAAAAGATCTTGTGTACGGCGTGTAATGGATATCAGCAAAGCTCGAGTTGTATGTCAAGATCGCTGTAAATGGAGAAGTTTGATGCTGCAACAGTAAGGAAAAATTACCTGGTAGTTAGTGATGTGTGTGTGTGTGTGTGTGTGTGTTAGTCTACCTATGCTTCTGCAGTTTAACCAACTACTCCGTTGTCTTCCTAAAACACACTTTATAAAATGTTACCTTCATATGTTGATAAGTGTATAAGATAGTAGTTTCCTTTTTACGCTTTCCAACCGTAGGTTGAAGAAGTGTATATGCTCCAGCTTTGTCTGTCCGCACGATAACTCACGTGAGTGAAAATGGTTCGATTTCGACGAAATTTTAGTATGTGGTAGGGGACCACCTGGGGACGAGCCCTATTGAAAATGGGCGAAACAGGGTCAAAGGTCAGGACATAGGAGCGGGATCCATTCCATTGCTCTTATGCGTCATAACTTGCGTAAAAATGGTTCGATTTCGATGGAATTTTAGTATGTGGTAGGGAACCACATGGGGACGATCCCTATTGAAAATAAATGAAATGGGGTCAAAGGTCAGGACATAGGAGCGGGATCCATTCCACTGCCTTTATGCATCATAACTTGCGTAAAAATGGTTCGATTTCAATGAAATTTTAGTATGTGGTAAGAAACTACCTGGTAACAAACCCTGTTGAAAATGGGCGGAATGGGGTCAAAGGTCAGGACATAAAAGCGGGATCCATTTCATTGCCTTTATGCGTCATAGCATGCATAAATATGGTTCGATTTCCATGAAATTTTAGTGTGTGGTAGCAAACCACCTGGGCACGAACCCTATTGAAAATTGGCGAAATGGGGTCAAAGGTCAGGCAGGGCATAAGAGCGGGATTTATTCCATTGCCCTTATGCGTCAGAACTTGCATAAAAATGGTTCCATTTCGATGAAATTTTGGTATGTGGTAAGGAACCACCTGGGAACGAAGCCTATTGAAAATGGGCGGAATGGGGTCAAAGGTCAGGACATAAAAGCGGGATCCATTTCATTGTCTTTATGCATCATAACATACGTAAAAATGGTTCGATTTCGATGAAATTTTAGTATTTGGTAAGGAACCACCTGGGGACGAACCCTATTGAAAATGGGCGGAATGGGGTTAATGGTCAGGACATAAAAGTGGGATCCATTTCAGTGCCTTTATGCGTCATAATATGAGTAAATATGGTTCGATTTCGATGAAATTTTAGTATGTGCTAGGGAACCACCTGGGCATGAACCCTATTGAAAATGGTCGAGATGGGGTCAAAGGTCAGGCAGGACATAAGAGCGGGATTTGTTCCATTGCCCTTATGCGTCATAACTTGCGTAAAAATGGTTCGATTTCGATGAAATTTTAGTATGTGCTAGGGAGGGAGCCACTGGGGACGAACCCTATTGGAAATGGGATCAAAGGTCAGGACACTGGAGTGGGATCCATTCCATTGCCCTTGTGCATCATAACTTACCTAAAAATGTTTCGATTGTGACAAATCGTTATCATGTTGTTCCGGAGGTATAGTGAACCGGTTCTGTTGAATATCAACGAAATGGGGTCAAAGGTCATTGCACAAAAGCAAGATTTATTCCACAGCCATTATTCTCATAACTTGCGTAAAACTGCTTCTATTGCAACAAAACTTTAACATGTTCCAGAGGTATACAGAACCGGTTCTGTTGATTATCATCGAAATGGGGTCAAAGGTCAGGACACAGGAGCGAGATTTATTCCACAGCCATTATCCTCATAACTTGAGTAATGATTTCTGGTATGTTGGAAAGTGTATCATAATCAATGCATTGCATGATTTTACTAACTTGTTAATTTATCCTATAATCTATAATATTATACAAAATGTTATGTTATTTATAGGTGAATTTGAACAGTGTGTACACATTATTCTTGTTTTTGTATAGACACCTAGTCTCATTGTCTGCGACATGTTAGGCCAGTGACTGCTTTTGGTTGGAAAGCATTTGCATATTTAGTTGCAGCATGGAGGTTCGTACTGTTGGCTGATCCTGTAGATGGGTATCCGTCATTTGTGACCTTAAGGTCATCTTGATTCGGTTTAAGTAGCAGAATGTAGATTTGCAGCAATAAGTGGCTGAAAAACAAGAAAGCCTTTTTTGTGCATGTTGCCAAAAGGCATGGGTATTCTATTGCATTTTTCCATATTTCAGCTAGATCTTTTTTAGCATCAAATGAGGACTTTAAAATATCATCTTCTGACAGTTCAATCAATTTCATTTGTAGTTATTTAGTAAGCCTAGAATGAAATCATCAGTGTAGCAGGTGCCTTTATGATTTACTAATGTTTTAATTGTGGCCGTCAGTGAGGAAGCATTATTTCGTTGAATCTTCTTTTACTCTTTGGTATTTTAAATGCAGTCATTTTAAGATTAAAATAAAAACAACAAAAGACGATAAAAAACATATTACCGTAATTAGAATGAAAGGATTTGTTCTTCAAAATTTGGATTCACTCAAAATGCCGCACTTAATGGCCCTAAAAGGTTGTAGGCTCCCCACTCCTGTCCTAGGTCATTCCACTCGTTTTTTTTTTTTTTTTTGTTTTTTATTGGAAATTTAACGACCGCCGTGAGCAACTCGATGGGCTATAAGCAGTTGCCTGTCCCTAATTTAGGGTCACTGGTTCCAGGGAAGGGAGAGAGCCAGTGCCGTAAGACAAACACAACATCCATTGATTGATTGGAGGTTTAACGACCACCGTGAGCAACTCAATGGGCTATAAGCAGTCGCCCGTCCCTAATTTAGGGTCACTGGTTCCAGGGAAGGGAGAGAGCCAGTGCCGTAAGACAAACACAACATCCATTGATTGATTGGAGGTTTAACGACCACCGTGAGCAACTCAATGGGCTATAAGCAGTCGCCCGTCCCTAATTTAGGGTCACTGGTTCCAGGGAAGGGACAGAGCCAGTGCCGTAAGACAAACACAACATCCATTGATTGATTGGAGGTTTAACGACCACCGTGAGCAACTCAATGGGCTATAAGCAGTCGCCCGTCCCTAATTTAGGGTCACTGGTTCCAGGGAAGGGAGAGAGCCAGTGCCGTAAGACAAACACAACATCCATTGATTGATTGGAGGTTTAACGACCACCGTGAGCAACTCAATGGGCTATAAGCAGTCGCCCGTCCCTAATTTTGGGTCACTGGCTCCAGGGAAGGGAGAGAGCCAGTGCCGTAAGACAAACACAACACCCATGCCTCACCGGGATTCGAACCCGGACCCCTTACGGACGAATGATCAGAGGCCATCGCTTTAGACCACTGCGCCACCGGGGTGGCCCACTCGGTTTCAACATTATTGCAGTTCATAGCGCCGTCAATGGGAAAGAACTATCATGCTAGGTTTACCTAACTACAGAGATCATAAATTCATACAGCATTGCAAATGTAAAAAAAGTCACATAGCTGCTTAATTATTAACGTGCTATTTAGACATAATCTACATTTTGAGGTTACTCACCTTTATCCCAAATATCCTTTAGGAGGTTTTCATCTCTTACGCACATTTCCAACATGTAATTTTCAGTAGTCACATCGTGGTTCAAGGCCCAAGAGACGCACATCGCCCTCACACAAAACTGTGTTTTTTTTTTCTCCCCAATAACTAAACGCTGATTCAAAATAATCAAATACAATGACAAAACTCCTAAAAACCCCTATCTAATTGAAACCTCAATAAAAAACTTATGTTACACATTTCCTAAAACATCAAAGTTAAAACTGTAACCCATAATTATTTACAACTGCGCACAGGTAATCAAACCTACCTGGCACAACCACTATCCTCATTAATCTCCGACCTCTCCCCACTCAGTAATAAGCGTACTGCCCTAGCAATTTTATCCTCTTCCCAGGCCATTTTCAAGGAGTGGACACAACAGATGAACCTCCGTCGCCACCCTCAAAGGTAGCGAATGTTCTAGGTCTTGCTCAGCATCGTCTCATCATCCTTATTCAGAGCAGTGGCGCCGTCTATTAGCTGACGCATTAGTCTGCTTTTCTCGTTGTACTTGTAAATATCCATTCGACAGCCAGCTGCATTTGATTCTTGAAAACTAATCTTATTCTTTGAATAAAGCTCATGTTGAGAAATGGCTTCCTAGTTTCTTAATTCAATTACTAATCGAAAGCAACTATTATGGGAATTTTACTAGGAAATTTTTTCATTTAATAGCAAATTTTTGGAGAAAACTCTTCTCTTTCTTCAGGCTGTCTTGTTGTTGTCACTTATTCCCGTCACTATCGCGGTTACGGTTAACCTTGACGGTTTAGGCTATTTTTCAACAAATCCTGCCAGATGTTAGGCAGGGAAAATCCTTTGCAGTCATTGATGATGGAATTTTGATTTTTCTCAATCTCTATTCCTTCTTTCAGCTTTCTTTTTGAAAATTGCGCATGTTAGAGAAACTGGGCACAGCATGGGTTGGAATTCCTTTAAAGTCATCAGTTTCCAAAGCAATTTTCAAAAAGAAAGCTGAAAGAAGGAATAGAAATTGAGAAAAATCAAAATTCCATCATCAATGACTGCAAAGGATTTTCCCTGCCTAACATCTGGCAGGATTTGTTGAAAAATAGCCTAAACCGTCAAGGTTAACCGTAACCGTTATAGTGACAGGAATAAGTGACAACAACGAGACAGCCTGAAGAAAGAGAAGAGTTTTCTCCGAAAATTTGCTATTTAAATGAAAAAATTTCCTAGTAAAATTCCCATAATAGTTGCTTTAGATTAGTAACTAATCTTATATTCAATCATAATTTTTTTTTAATATATTAAGTTACATCATTTATATAATTTTTTCTTTCCAATATGGGTTTGAGCTATTAGGATCGTTAATATTACATAACCTGTGTCTGTTTCTTTCAATCTATACTGTCTCTGCTAGTCTTAAATGCCTTCCCGTTTGACAGTTCTTAATCATTTTTATTTCATCGAACTTTGGGTATTGTTTTTGTTTGATACAGTAATGGACCAATGCAGTCTTTGCTTCTTTTTTCTGCCAATTCCGTAGATGCCGTTGTAACCGATGTTTTAGTTTATTTTTAGTGCTTCCTATATATGATACTGCAGGGTTGTTACTTACAGGAATTTCATAAACACCAGCTCTATCCAAGCATTTCTTGTTTTTCTTCGTATTGAGTACAATACAATTGGGCAATAAAGTGCACACCATTAAAAATATTGTAATCAGGATGAAAGAAAACAACAAGTGCTTGGATACAGCTGGTGTTTACGAAATTCCTATAAGTAACAATCCCGCAATATCGTATACACTGAAGAGCAATTGAATTAGACATACCTGTCTAGTAATGTGTAGCACCACCTTTCGCCCTGATGACGGCGGCGATTCGTCTCGGCATGGAATCGACAAGACACCGGAAGCGTTGGGAAGCCATACGGATCCACGACCCCTGAACAAGCTCCCACAGTTCATGAAGATTTGATGTACACTGAAGAGCAATTGAATTAGAGATACCTGTCTAGTAACATCTAGCACCACCTTTCGCCCTGATGAAGGCGGCGATTCGTCTCGGCATGGACTCGACAAGACACCGGAAGAGTTGGGAAGCCATACGGATCCACGACCCCTGAACAAGCTCCCACAGTTCACGAAGATTTGATGTACACTGAAGAGCAATTGAATTAGAGATACCTGTCTAGTAACGTGTAGCACCACCTTTCGCCCTGATGAAGGCGGCGATTCGTCTCGGCATGGACTCGACAAGACACCGGAAGCGTTGGGAAGCCATACGGATCCACAACCCCTGAACAAGCTCCCACAGTTCACGAAGATTTGATGTACACTGAAGAGCAATTGAATTAGAGATACCTGTCTAGTAACGTGTAGCACCACCTTTCGCCCTGATGAAGGCGGCGATTCGTCTCAGCATGGACTCGACAAGACACTGGAAGCGTTGGGAAGCTATACGGATCCACTGCCCCTGAACAAGCTCCCACAGTTCACGAAGATTTGATGGAGGGGGTCATCTCTCTCGATGCCATCCCAGATGTGCTTGATGGGATTGAGGTCAGGTGACCTAGCTGGCCAAGGAAGCGAGGTCACGTCGGTGGAGTGTTCATCCAACCATTTGGATACAATTCGGGAGCTGCATTGTCTTGTTGCAGGATGAAGACCCCAGTGGGATGTTGAAGACGCACAAATGGGAGCAAATGGTCGTCCAGGATATCCCGGTAACATTGACCTGTGAGGGACGATGTCACACGTACCAGGGGTCCCATTTCAGTCCACGTAAACAGTCCCCAAACGAGAATGCCACCCCCACCAGCTTAAAGAGTACCCTGCTGGCAAGAAGGATCCATCACTTCATGTGGTTAGCGCCGTACTCGTATCCTGCCATCCACATGTAGCAACGAGAATCTCGACTCATCAGTCCAGGCAACATTTTCCCACATGTCTAGGGTCCAGTGGCGATGTTCCCACGCCCATGCTAATCTTTGCACCCTGTGATGTGTGGTCAGCAGCGGTATCCTCGTGGGACGATGGCTTCTGTACCCCATAGCTAGGAGATGGTTCTGGATGGTGTGGCTGCTTACACGTTTTTGTGCACCAGCGTTAAATTGCCGAGTGATTTCTTGCACTGCGGCCTGTCTATTATCCGCTGTTACAATGCGAGCTAGCCGACGATGACCCCGCTCATCAACACGCTGTTGTCCACGGCAGTTGGCCCTTGCAGGGATGGTTTTACCGGATTCGATGTACTCACGGTGTACCCGTGACACAGTGGCTCGTGAAAATCCCAGTGCCTGCATGACTTCCGAGATGGAGTGACCCATTCATCAGTCCCCGACAATTTGCCCACGATCAAATGCGCTTAGATCCTTCGTCTTACCCATACTGCGTCCGACTCTTACTGATTCCCGTCGCATCACTCCTAATATTGTCGGATCGCTGCATACGTCATGTCGTTTCCGTTTACAGGGCCGCCCACAGCGCCACATTTGCATAACGCCAGCTGTCTCTAATTCAATTGCTCTTCAGTGTATAGGAAGCACTAAAAATAGACTAAAACATTGTTTACAACGGCATCTACGGAATTGGCAGAAAAAAGAAGCAAAAACTGCATTGGTGCATTACTGTATTGAACAAAAGCAATACCCAAAGTTTGATGAAATAAAAATTATTAAGAATTGTCGTACGGAAAGGCATTTGAGATTGGCGGAGACAGTGTTGACCGAAAAAATAGGCACAGGTTGTGTAATGTTAATGATCCTAATAGCTTAAACACGTATTGGAAGGATTTGATCAGAATGGAAAGCAGCAGAGAAAAACAGAGGGGAAAAGGAAAGAAAAAAAATGATATAACATGAAATATAAAAAAAAATGTTAGAGTATAAGATGATTAGTTTCACGAATCAGCTGTCAAACAGATATTTATAAGTACGAAAAGTAAAGAAGGCTATTAGGTCATCTGATAGATGGCGCCTGAACGGCGAAGAACGGGAACGAGATGCCGACGACGCGCAAGCACTTTAACATTCGTACGTTTTGTGGGCAATGACTGGTGGTTCTCCCTCGTGCATTCGAACCTTCGGTCTTCGTATGGCGGCCGTTGCCCGTGATGCAGGGCTCGACTTGTCACTCGTTGGAGAGACCAGGGGCTTTGAGGATCCCCCATATCCTCTTGGTGTCATGGTTCATACCAGCTTTACATCTTTTGACAAGTCCTCAACCCCTGCGTCAGTGTACCAGCAGCTCTTCGCTGAACACCGTTACGTCAATGCAGACTTTATTCCTGTTTTCACCGATGGATCTAAGGCGGCTGGAGTTGTTGGATCCGCCGCCGTCTGCGTTGACGAAGTTTCTGTTGCCCGCATTCCTACTGAGGCCACAGTGTTTTCGGCGGAGGTGCATGCTGTGTATCTTGCACTTGTTCACGTGCAGTCAAGCTCTCATCAGCGTGCTATTGTATACACTGATTCGTTGAGTGTTGTGCAATCATTGTCATCTTTGGATTTCCCTGGCCACCCACTTCTTTTACCGTTCGGAGACTTCTTTGCTCGAGGCCGATGTCCAGATTCGGTTTTGCTGGATTCCTGGGCATGCTGGGATCCCAAGGAACGAGTCTGCCGATGCTGCTGCTAGATCTGCCTCTTCTTTGGTCGTCACACCCTTGCCACTGTTTCACCGTGATTTTCACTTTTTTGTTCACGATCATATCAGACGAACGTGGCGGGGGTCTGTGGGACCAACAGGTGGAGAATAAACTGCACCGTATAAAACCTTTCCTTGGAGTTTGGAAATTACCGTGTCGCCGGAACCGTAGGGAAGAAGTTGTTCTTGCGCGTCTCCGCATTGGGCATTGTCGCTTCACGCATAGCTATTTGCTGTGTGGCGACGCTGCCCCAATGTGTGAGGCGTGCGACTGTTTACTCACCGTCTCTCATGTTTTATGTAGTTGTGTTCGTTTTCGTAATCATCGGTTTCACTATTTTCAGTCTCGTCTACTGGATGGCGGCGCAGCTACACTGCAGAAGCTTTTCGGCGACCACTGCGACACTTTTGCAGTATTTTCGTTCTTAAAGCAGATTGACTTTTTAAAACATTTAAAAAAAAAAATTATAATGATTATAACAGTGAATTAATAAATGTATATATAAACCTAATTAACTAACTAGTCTTCACAGCTTTCATCAGCCGCCCCGATGGCGCAGTGGTCTAAGCGATGGCCTCTGATCATTCGTCCGAACGGGGTCCGGGTTCGAATCCCAGTGAGGCATGGATGTTGTGTTTGTCTTACGGCACTGGCTGTCTCCCTTCCCTGGAACCAGTGACCCTTAATTATGGCCGGGCTACTGCTTATAGCCCATTGAGTTGCTCACGGTGGTCGTTAAACCTCCAATCAATCAATGGATGTTGTGTTTGTCTTACAGCACTGGCTCTCTCCCTTCCCTGGAACCAGTGACCCTAAATTAGGGACGGGCGACTGCTTATAGCCCATTGAGTTGCTCACGGTGGTCGTTAAACCTCCAATCAATCAATGGATGTTGTGTTTGTCTTACGGCACTGGCTCTCTCCCTTCCCTGGAACCAGTGACCCTAAATTACGGACGGGCGACTGCTTATAGCTCATTGAGTTGCTCACGGTGGTCGTTAAACCTCCAATCAATCAATGGATGTTGTGTTTGTCTTACGGCACTGGCTCTCTCCCTTCCCTGGAACCAGTGACCCTAAATTAGGGATGGGCGACTGCTTATAGCCCATTGAGTTGCTCACGGTGGTCGTTAAACCTCCAATCAAAAAAAAAGAAAAAACAGCTTTCATCATTCTCTTTTCTAACTTTTACCAAGCCTGTCTGCTCTTAATCATTTCACCCCGCTTTTAAAAATCTTTAACTGATAGTTCTGTGTCTGGCGCTCTTTGGCCAAACCTGGCCCTTGCGCCAGTAACATGAATTAACTAACTAACTAACTGGTGGTTCATCTGTTGCGTCCCCTCCTTGAGAATGGCCTGGGCTGGGGCTGAAAGTGCTAGGATAGAGTATGCTTATTTCTGAGTGGGGAGAGGCCCGTGATTGTCGAGTACAGTGGTTGTGTCAGGTATTTAGGTTTATTTTAATTGGGTACAGGTGTGCATTTGTAAATAATTATGGGTTGCAATTTTTTAACTTTGACGTTTTAGGAAATGTGTAATATAAGTTTTATTGATCCAAGTTTTAATTAGATATTAGTGTTTTAGGGTGGTTGATTATTTTGTTTTGAATCCGCATTTGGTCACTGGGAAAGGAAAAGATGGGAATGAAGTTTGCGTGAGTTGAAAAATATGTGTGTGTGTGTGTGTGTGGGGGGTGCTTGAACCATGATGTAACTAAGAAAAATACGTGTTGGAAATGTGTAGAGACGAAAACCTCATAAAAGATTTTAGAAATAAAGGAGAGAAACCTCAAAAATGTAGATTAGTTTAAACATGCGACATACATACCTGCAGCAGCACATGCATTTATGCAAATATTGCAAAACTTTCGACTCGCTCTCTGTACTAAACGTCAAGTGTACAGAAGCAAGATGCACCTTAAAAACTAGTCCAAACCAGTTGCTATAATCTGTTCTGCCAGATAGTGCATAGAGGGTTTGGAATGTTAGCGAAAGTACCAGATAAGAAGCTTTGATTTTGAATTCTTTTGTTCACTACCCTCCCTCCTTCACAGTCCCTTTTAAAAAGTGGACAATTGGTATTCCCTTTCCCACAAACTGGATAGCACTAAACAGTTTCTTAAACAGAGTTGTCAGAATGAGTTATTTTTGAAGGTTTGTTGCTTTGGTCATACCCTGGTTTTGGGTGTTGTAATTTGAAAGCATAATCCTTATGAAAATTAAATTTTTTGTTAAAAAAAATGACTGAAAATGCAAAAAAAAAAAAAAAATAAATTCTAATCACCCTTCCCTCCAAAAAAATCCCTCAAAAAATGGCCTGAAAGAGAAAAAAGGTCCCAAAAATGCAAAAAATGTCGTAAATAAATTCAAATGTCATTAAAGTCTTGGTCCTGATAATACACGGTCAAGTCACATTATTACAGATATTTAACGTCGACCAGGAACATCAAACAAAGATCTTCGCTCTTCCCACGTTTATAAGTGAGTCAGGGAAAAATTCTCATTGGCCGCCACCGGGAGTCGAACCCAGGGTCCAATGAGAATTTTTCCGTGACTCACTTATAAGCGTGGAAAGAGTGAAGATCTTTGTTTGATGTTCCTGGTCCACGTTAAATGTCTGTATTAATTATTCATTCGCCTTCTAATTATTTCTTCAGTTGCTGCTTACCCTCTTTGGTGAATCCCCAGCATCGTGTGGGGCTCAAAGAAGCAACCTGTCGAATTGGCTTGGCAGTTAGTGTGTGTGAGTCTGGAAGAATTCGAGGCTGCTGTGGTGCAGTGGAAGCATATCCGGCGCGTAACTGGAAGACCCTGGGTTCGACTCCCGGTGGCGGCCAATGAGAATTTTTCTGTGACTCACCTATAAATGTGGAAAGAGCGAAGATCTTTGTTTGACGTTTCTGGTCCACGTTAAATGTCTGTATTAATTATTCATTCGCCTTCTAATTATTTCTTCAGTTGCTGCTTACCATCTTTGCTGAATCCCCAGCATTGTGCGGGGCTCCAAGAAGCAACCTGCCAACTTGGCTTGGCAGTTAGTGTGTGTGAGTCTGGAGGAATTCCAGGCCGCTGTGGTGTAGCTGAAGCATATCCGGCGCGTAACTGGAAGACCCTGGGTTCGACTCCCGGTGGCGGCCAATGAGAATTTTTCTGTGACTCACTTATAAACGTGGAAAGAGCGAAGATCTTTGTTTGAAGTCACATTATTGTGACCACCAGCTAATATCCAGAGTAACTACCGTGTGCAGTGCGGACAGCAGCTAGATGGGCTTGGAGTGACTCAGTAAGGTGCTGGAAGGTGTTCACAGGTATGTGGAGCCGTGCTGACTGCAGTGCGTCTGACAGCTGCTGAAGGATCCATAAAGCAAACAACACGATCGAGGTGGTCCCACAGATGCTCAATTGGGTTTAAGTCTGCGGAATTAGGGGGCCAGGGAAGCACTTTGAAGTCTTCATAGGGCTCTTCCAACCACTCTCGGACATTTCTAGCTGTGTGACACGTCGCATTGTCGTATTGGGAGATCCCATCCTCTCCAGGGTAAACAAGCAGCATGTTTAAGTCTTGGGAATTAGAGGTCGAGGGAAGTACTTTGAAGTCTTCATCGTGCTCTTCCAACCACTCTGGGACATTTCTAGCTGTGTGACACGTCGCATTGTCGTATTGGGAGATCCCATCCGCCCCAGGGTAAACAATCAGCATGTTTAAGTCTTGGGAATTAGAGGTCCAGAGAAGTACTTTGAAGTCTTCATCGTGCTCTTCCAACCACTCTGGGACATTTCTAGCTGTGTGACACGTCGCATTGTCGTATTGGGAGATCCCATTCGCCCCAGGGTAAACAATCAGCATGTTTAAGTCTTGGGAATTAGAGGTCCAGAGAAGTACTTTGAAGTCTTCATCGTGCTCTTCCAACCACTCTCGGACATTTCTAGCTGTGTGACACGTCGCATTGTCGTATTGGGAGATCCCATCCGCCCCAGGGTAAACAATCGGCATGTTTAAGTCTGGGAAATTAGGGGTCCAGGGAAGTACTTTGAAGTCTTCGTCATGCTCTTCCAACCACTCTCGGACATTTCTAGCTGTGTGACACGTCGCATTGTCGTGCTGGAAGATCGCATCCACCCCAGGGAAGACAATCAGCGTGTATAGGTGTACGTGGTCTGCAAGAATGGATTCATAACAAATCCGTTCCATAGTGCCTTCCACAGGTATGAGTGGACATGGAGAATGCCATGAAAACATTCCCCAGACAATAACGCTGCACCCACCAGTTTATGTTCTTCCAGCAATGGTTGAAGAGTGTTTGTTCTCTGATGTTTCTTGCCTTATACACCAACATCCATCTGTTTGATGAAGCAGAAAATGTGACTACTGCCATGCAAACGTAAGCCTTTTCTGCCAATGCATCTTTGTTAGCGTAGATGCAGTGGCCATCTGTCTGCATCAGAGCCCCTAGGTTTCGCTGAACTGTCATTTTAGACACACTTCCGGTAGCCTCCTGATTCATTTGGCCAGTGAGTTGCTCCATTATAGCGTGCCGATCGGCCCTCACGCACCTCCGCAGCCGACGTTCGCTTCCCATATCAATGTCACGTGGTGCTCCGCAGTTTCCTTGTCACTCATTCGCAATGGCACCATTCCTCCAATCAGGACACACTTTAACCGCAGCAGCGCGTAAACATTTCACAAACTGCGCTGCTTCAGAAATACCGCCACCCTTGGCTCCATGGCTGATAATTATACCCACCAAGTGAGCTCATGACATGTGCCTTCTTTCATTGGCTACGCGCTGTTGATGTCAAAAGTAGGAGGTGGTCACAATCAGGGGTGCAGAAAATGCTTAGGGCCCAATATTTCCCCAGAATACATTTTTTTTTTTTTTTTTGTCTGAAATTTCTCCCAAAACTGTAGCGGATTTTCATACAAGTTTAAGTGATTATTAGAGTATATGTCGATGATCAAGAACTATCCTTAAAGCCTATTACTTAAAAATTTAAAAAAAAAATGTCCTTTTTTTTTTTTTTTTTTTTTTTTTTTGATGCACAAAAGATTTAGTGTTCCAGGTGAAAGTTTTAGGCGAGACAGAAATAGGCGAATCAAGAATTCTTTCCTCGCCTAAAATGGCGGAACCCATTAATTTTCGACGTAGGAAGGAATAGGAGAACCAACAATAGGCAAATCAAGAAGTAACCCCGGGGCAGAGAGGCTGAAAAATAAACAACTGAAAAATTCTGTCATTAACTATAAGCTATTTCATTCTAGCATTCCAGGCATCTAATTGTGCCAGATAATTTTACTGAATGGAATTTAAAGCTGACTTTAATCCTTTGAAAAATGCATCGGTCATTCGCTTTAAAATGTTTGGAACCCCCAATAATTTTTCAAATTGGATGACACATTCGCTGCCATTATTATTGTTTTTTCTATTGGAGGTTTGACGATCACCTAGAGCAACTCGGTGGGCTATAAGCAGTCGCCCGTCCCTAATTTAGAGTCACTGGTTCCAGGGAAGGGAGAGAGCCAGTGCCGTAAGACAAACACAACTTCCATTGATTGATTGGAGGTTTAGCGACCACCGTGAGCAACTCAATGGGCTATAAGCAATCGCCCGTCCCAAATTTAGAGTCACTGGTTCCAGGGAAGGGAGAGAGCCAGTGCCGTAAGACAAACACAACATCCACTGATTGATTGGAGGTTTAACGACCACCGTGAGCAACTCAATGGGCTATAAGCAGTCGCCCGTCCCTAATTTAGGGCCACTGGTTGCAGGGAAGGGAGAGAGCCAGTGCCGTAAGACAAACACAACATCCATTGATTGATTGGAGGTTTAACGACCACCGTGAGCAACTCAATGGGGTATAAGCAGTCGCCCGTCCTTAATTTAGGGTCACTGGTTCCAGGGAAGAGAGAGAGCCATTGCCGTAAGACAAACACAACATCCATTGATTGATTGGAGGTTTAACGACCACCGTGAGCAACTCAATGGGCTATAAGCAGTCGCCCGTCCCTAATTTAGGGTCACTGGTTCCAGGGAAGAGAGAGAGCCAGTGCCGTAAGACAAACACAACATCCATTGATTGATTGGAGGTTTAACGACCACCGTGAGCAACTCAATGGGCTATAAGCAGTCGCCCGTCCCTAATTTAGGGTCACTGGTTCCAGGGAAGGGAGAGAGCCAGTGCCGTAAGACAAACACAACATCCATTGATTGATTGGAGGTTTAACGACCACAGTGAGCAACTCAATGGGCTATAAGCAGTCGTCCGTCCCTAATTTAGGGTCACTGGTTCCAGAGAAGGGAGAGAGCCAGTGCCGTAAGACAAACACAACATCCATTAATTGATTGGAGGTTTAACGACCACCGTGAGCAACTCAATGGGCTATAAGCAGTCGCCCGTCCCTAATTTAGGGTGACTGGTTCCAGGGAAGGGAGAGAGCCAGTGCCGTAAGACAAACACAACATCCATTGATTGATTGGAAGTTTAACGACCACCGTGAGCAACTCAATGGGCTATAAGCAATCGCCCGTCCCAAATTTAGAGTCACTGGTTCCAGGGAAGGGAGAGAGCCAGTGCCGTAAGACAAACACAACATCCATTGATTGATTGGAGGTTTAACGACCACCGTGAGCAACTCAATGGGCTATAAGCAGTCGCCCGTCCCTAATTTAGGGCCACTGGTTGCAGGGAAGGGAGAGAGCCAGTGCCGTAAGACAAACACAACATCCATTGATTGATTGGAGGTTTAACGACCACCGTGAGCAACTCAATGGGGTATAAGCAGTCGCCCGTCCTTAATTTAGGGTCACTGGTTCCAGGGAAGAGAGAGAGAGCCATTGCCGTAAGACAAACACAACATCCATTGATTGATTGGAGGTTTAACGACCACCGTGAGCAACTCAATGGGCTATAAGCAGTCGCCCGTCCCTAATTTAGGGTCACTGGTTCCAGGGAAGAGAGAGAGCCAGTGCCGTAAGACAAACACAACATCCATTGATTGATTGGAGGTTTAACGACCACCGTGAGCAACTCAATGGGCTATAAGCAGTCGCCCGTCCCTAATTTAGGGCCACTGGTTGCAGGGAAGGGAGAGAGCCAGTGCCGTAAGACAAACACAACATCCATTGATTGATTGGAGGTTTAACGACCACCGTGAGCAACTCAATGGGCTATAAGCAGTCGCCCGTCCCTAATTTAGGGTCACTGGTTCCAGGGAAGGGAGAGAGCCAGTGCCGTAAGACAAACACAACATCCATTGATTGATTGAAGGTTTAACGACCACCGTGAGCAACTCAATGGGCTATAAGCAGTCGCCCGTCCCTAATTTAGGGTCACTGGTTGCAGGGAAGGGAGACAGCCAGTGCCGTAAGACAAACACAACATCCATTGATTGATTGGAGGTTTAACGACCACCGTGAGCAACTCAATGGGCTATAAGCAGTCGCCCGTCCCTAATTTAGGGTAACTGGTTCCAGGGAAGGGAGAGAGCCAGTGCCGTAAGACAAACACAACATCCATTGATTGATTGGAGGTTTAACGACCACCGTGAGCAACTCAATGGGCTATAAGCAGTCGCCTGTCCCTAATTTAGGGCCACTGGTTCCAGGGAAGGGCAAGAGCCGGTGCCACGAGACAAACACAACATCCATGCCTCACCAAAATTCGAACCCGGACCCATCTCGGACGAATGATCAGAAACCATCGCTTAGACCACTGGGGTGGCCCATTAATTTCGGAAACATTTATTAGCGTGACTAGTGGTGTTGCGTTGTTGTCTCCGCCTTGGCATTAGACAAGTCATTAGGCCACCACGCTGTGTCTGCCTTGGCATTAGTAAAGTCGTTTAGGCTCGGGAAATCGTTTGCGAGGGTCAGTTCGCAGTATGTCACAACCAGGGCGCGGCTTCACCGATTAGCAACTAGCAAATAGCTAGTGAAAAATCAAATTTCGTAATGAAAAAAAATCGCAGTAGCAAATATTGCTAGTAAGGTAATTTCTTTATTTAAAGTAACCAAAAATCAAATAGTGTAAATGGACGATGTCATCGCTCTTTCCGCGTTATGTTTTTTAAACAACGCATAGCGACCGAAAAAATTGTATTCCGGCACTGCTGGGATCGAACCCCAGAACTCTTGAAAACCACTCGACTAGTTTTCGAGAGTTAGTTCTGGGGTTCGATCCCAGCAGTGCCGGAATACAATTTTTCAGTCGCTATGCGTTGTTTAAAAAATAACGTGGAAAGAGTGATGACATCGTCCATTTACATTATCTCCACGTATTTAATATATATTAACCATTTCTATCGCCCTTTGAATTTATCAGCTGCAATTAAAATAGCTGTTGTGTTAAATGCCACCAGATGACGACATCTCAGTTGCTGAGACCATCAATACGTATTCGTGTAGTCAGATGCTGACTGATAAACCACGCATTGCGCTGAGAATTGTTGGCGCTGTAGCATAAATTCGAACGCACTCGACTAGTTATCGAGAGTTCTGGGGTTCGATCCCAGCAGTGCCGGAATACAATTTTTTCGGTCGCTATGCGTTGTTTAAAAAATAACGTGGAAAGAGCGATGACATCGTCCATTTACATTATCTCCACGAATTTCATATATATTAACCATTTCTATCACCCTTTGAATTTATCAGCTACAATTAAAATAGCTGTTGTGTTAAATGCCACCAGATGACGACATCTCAGTTGCTGAGACCATCAAATACGTATTCGTGTAGTCAGATGCTGACTGATAAACCACGCATTGCGCTGAGAATTGTTGGCGCTGTAGCGTAAATTCGAACGCACTCGACTAGTTATCGAGAGTTCTGTGGTTCGATCCCAGCAGTGCCGGAATACAATTTTTCAGTCGCTATGCGTTGTTTAAAAAATAACGTGGAAAGAGTGATGACATCGTCCATTTACATTATCTCCACGTATTTGATATATATTAACCAAAAATCATTATTAATCCGCGAAGTTTACGTAACAGTTTCTATTATCACTTGTTAAAACAGCGACGATCAGCGATTCTCTTTCGCCAATTTCCTTTCGACACTTAATACCCATCCTCCCCATATCTTTCATCCCTTCCAAACTGTCGTAGAAGCGCATTGAAACTCCTCTCCATCGTGCCCTCATTGGTCTATTACAGAAACTGAACGTGACGTCGGCAATGGTTGCCGCGGCAACCCAGAGCTCTGGGATGGGTCGGTTGTTTGACCACCTGCTCGGCCACCCTCCCTTCTTTTGCCCCACGAACTTTGTCCTCAACTCCTGTCGTACCCTAAGCCAAGCGTTCGCCTACTTCCACAAGTCTTGATAGTCGTGCATACATCAAATACTGCGCTCTAATCATCGGTGATGAATAAGCAAGAATAATTCCACTTATTCGGATGGTAGACAAAACCGAAAGAAGCAAACCAAAATGTTACTGGAAAATAGCCTGCCAACACTGGCAAAAGTCTTATCCATAGTAACTAGCCTTATTGCGTGGAATGGATAGACGCTTTTTTACGAAGCGTGTTCGTGGAGGGGGAAAACGATTACGGAAGAAACTTTTGCTTCGTCTGACTTCTGGTTTGGGAAATTTTCCTTGTATTTTCAAGCTGAAATACAAATATTTATCCAGTAAAATGTTAATGAGCAATAATACTTGACAGAGGCAACATCGTGAGAAAAAAAAAAAATTATTATTACGGAAAAAATCTGAATTCTGTCGACCTTTCGTTTTCTAGTTTCGTAAACACGGAATTCCAATAATAACGAAAAAAGCCGGAATTCCTTGAATTCGCGGAAGAATCTCCTGCCTGAAGATTACAGAAAAATTTTGTAGCAGCCAACTTCCGTTTTTGCAAATTGTTCTCCACAGTTTCAAGCTAAAATGCAAACATTTATGCAATAAAATGATATTTAACAAGAAAAGCGGACACAAAGACAAAATTGGGAGAAAAATTTGCGATTACGGCAAAATTTTCCAACTCCGTTTCACTACTGTGTTCGAAAGTTTTGAAGCACGAAATTTCGTCTCCAGATGTAAGACCCCCCCTCCCAAATATCGATCTTCAGAATGATCTAACTGATGACAAAAAAATAAAAATAAAGCGGGATTCTGCGAATCCCTGTAAGAATCTCGTGTATATCATAAAAATAATAGCAAAAGAAAAATTTGAAACAAAATGAAAATTTGTAGAATCAGTAGTTTTGATAGTGAGTTCCGTAGTCAGACAACTAATTCCATAGAAACTACGGCATTGTGTGGTAGTTGGCAGATATGAAGTGTGTAGAAGTTTAGCAGAAATTTGTGCGATACTTCCACTTAGTACTGCATGTTGTGAGGTGGGATTCAGTTTTTTAAAAAGAATACAAGGGGATTGGAGGAACAATTTGTCTGTTGAAACTTTAAATGCTCTGATGACAATTGAAATAGAAGGGCCACAAGAAGAGATTTTTAATCCTCGGTCAGCAGTTTATAAAGTGGTGTGATGACAAAGTCAGGCACCCTGAGCGTAAACCATATGGGAAGAAATCTGAATTAGAATGTCAGTGAAATATATTCATGTGGTATGAGAATTTGTTAGAAATTAATAATAAAGATAGTCACTAAAGTTACCTTTTTGAATAATGAATAGAATCTTAGATAAGTCAAAATATTTATACACAGATTTAAATTTCCGTGTAACTTTATTAGAAAATAAGTTAAGATGTGATTTAGTTTTACTTGCTAGTCATGTAAATGTTTTGCTAGCAAACTATTTGGTCACTAGCAAAATGTGCTAGTGAACAAAAAAGATGAAATCTTGCCTTGGTCACAGCCCCATAACCTCTTGTATTCATAATGACACATTTTTAAAAATTATTACCATGAAGTAAATTACTCCCATTTTTCACGTTATATTCATTGTTAATAAGTACATTTTTCATATATCGTTGTTCAATTTACGCTAAGTTGCTATGAACATACTTTTTACGTGGCTACGTTATTTTAACTCAGTTGACATTAAATGTCCGTAAATACTGTTTCACACGTTATGCAAGTTCAGCTATCGGGAGATTGCAAAAGGACGTTAACATAGTATTGGCAATTGAAGTAAAGTATAATAATAATAAGTATCTGTACTTACAATATTCATAGTGGCTGTCGGGGCTTCATATGTGCGTCATCTAAGAATGTGAATTCCTTCAATTGTGAAGTTAAAATTCATGATATTGTAAAATCTGCACCAGATAAAATTAAACAAGATGAATTTTTACAATGCAAAAAAATCCATTAACATCGATGAAATAAGAAACTGAATTAAAACCTTGTTGAATTTTTTAAAAACGAACTACAATCCGGAAGAGGAGACAATCTTGACCGCGAAGCACCCTGGTACATAATGAAAACTGAAGATGAATTATACTTTTGCCAAAACCTCAAAAATAAACAATCTTGAAAAAGAAAATACAAACATACTAATCTCCCGAATGCGAAGCACCAAACTAGTTTCTGCTAACTTTTATAGCCATCATCAGTGGTAGGTGCACGGACATTAGGATTACCGCACTCACTCGCTCAGGTATGCCGCCTAATCCCAATGTATGTTCAGCCCTGTCGTGTAGATACAAAATATCTACACGACAGGGCTGAACATACATTGGGATTAGGCTGCATACCTGAGCGAGTGAGTGCGGTAATCCTAATGTCCGTGCACCTTGGTGCTTTGCATTCGGGAGATTTGTATGTTTGTATTTTCTTTTTCAAGATTGTTTATTTTTGAGGTTTTGGCAAAAGTATAATTCATCTTCAGTTTTCATTACGTATCAGGGTGCGTCGCGGTCAAGATTGTCTCCTCTTCAGGATTGTAGTTCGTTTTTAAAAAATTCAACAAGGTTTTAATTCAGTTTCTTATTTCATCGATGTTAAAGGATTTTTTTGCATTGTAAAAAATTCATCTTGTTTAATTTTATCTGGTGCAGATTTTACAATATCATGAATTTTAACTTCACAATTGAAGGAATTCACATTCTTAGATGACGCACATATGAAGCCCCGACAGCCACTATGAATATTGTAAGTACAGATACTTATTATTATTATACTTTACTTCAATTGCCAATACTATGTTAACGTCCTTTTGCAATCTCCCGATAGCTGAACTTGCATAACGTGTGAAACAGTATTTACGGACATTTAATGTCAACTGAGTTAAAAAAAAAAAAAAAAGTACATTTTTCGTTTTATTATTACTATAATTATTTTACCCCCGGGGAAAAATTCGCTTAGAGCTGCCTTAATCCCCCCAACCTTGTTCGAGCGTTTGGACGCATTCTGCACCCCTGATCAGAATAATGTGGCTAGACTGTGTAATTTTATACTGACTGATTTTGTTTTGTCATAAGATAATTATAACTACAAATGTTTTGTGTTGTGAATATCATTATGCTTTTCTGATTACTTATGGTGTATGTCTCTGTCATTGTAGATGTGATACGAGTATGGGATTCCCTCCTTGCAGATGTTAACAGATTTTCATTTTTGATTTGTGTTTGTTGCGCAATGCTCCTGTAAGTTTTTCTTCGTTTATCAAAATGTTATACTGATTCTCTCCTTCTGCATGTCTTATTTCGTCATATTTTTGACTTAATATTCATTGTGGAATAACTTTTTTACAGGTCTTATAGAGGTTATTTTTCATGAAAGTTGGTTGTCAAATTTTCGAACTAAAGCCTAGTTCGTCATCAGGACTACGTCACTGGAGTAGTTGCTGCCACTCAGTCGGAAGTGTCCAACCGCAATTATCGTTAATTGTGGTACTTCTTCTTCTTGCTATTTCGATCCCTTCTTCTAGTTTCCTCTTTACTAAATTTGACTAATGGGCGATTATTCTTACTGAGTCCCAATTCATGGAGTGTCCACTTGCTTGTATATGTCTGTCTATCCCTGTTTTGTTACTAAAGCCTAGTTCGTCATCAGGACTACGTCACTGGAGTAGTTGCTGCCACTCAGTCGGAAGTGTCCAACCGCAATTATCGTTAATTGTGGTACTTCTTCTTCTTGCTATTTCGATCCCTTCTTCTAGTTTCCTCTTTACTAAATTTGACTAATGGGCGATTATTCTTACTGAGTCCCAATTTATGGAGTGTCCACTCGCTTCTATATATGTCTGTCTAGCCCTGTTTTGTTACTAAAGCCTAGTTCATCATCGGGACTACGTCACTGGAGTAGTTGCTGCCGCTCAGTTGGAAGAGTCCAACCACTGTTATCGTTAATTGTGGTTCTTCTTCTTGCTATTTCGATCCCTTCTTCTAGTTTCCTCTTTACTAAATTTGACTAATGGGCGATTATTCTTACTGAGTCCCAATTTATGGAGTGTCCACTAGCTTCTATATATGTCTGTCTAGCCCTGTTTTGTTACTAAAGCCTAGTTCATCATCGGGACTACGTCACTGGAGTAGTTGCTGCCGCTCAGTTGGAAGAGTCCAACCACTGTTATCGTTAATTGTGGTACTTCTTCTTGCTATTTCAATCCCTTCTTCTAGTTTCCTCTTTACTAAGTTTGACTGGTGGGCGATTATTCTTACTGAGTCCCAATTTATGGAGTGCCCACTTGCTTGTATACGTCTGTCTAGCCCTGTTTTGTTACTAAAGCCTAGTTCATCATCAGGACTACATCACTGGAGTAGTTGCTGCCGCTCAGTTGGAAGAGTCCAACCACTGTTATCGTTAATTGTGGTTCTTCTTCTTGCTATTTCGATCCCTTCTTCTAGTTTCCTCTTTACTAAGTTTGACTGGTGGGCGATTATTCTTACTGAGTCCCAATTTATGGAGTGCCCACTTGCTTGTATACGTCTGTCTAGCCCTGTTTTGTTACTAAAGCCTAGTTCATCATCAGGACTACGTCACTGGAGTAGTTGCTGCCGCTCAGTTGGAAGAGTCCAACCACTGTTATCGTTAATTGTGGTTCTTCTTCTTGCTATTTCGATCCCTTCTTCTAGTTTCCTCTTTACTAAATTTGACTAATGGGCGATTATTCTTACTGAGTCCCAATTTATGGAGTGTCCACTAGCTTCTATATATGTCTGTCTAGCCCTGTTTTGTTACTAAAGCCTAGTTCATCATCGGGACTACGTCACTGGAGTAGTTGCTGCCGCTCAGTTGGAAGAGTCCAACCACTGTTATCGTTAATTGTGGTACTTCTTCTTGCTATTTCGATCCCTTCTTCTAGTTTCCTCTTTACTAAGTTTGACTGGTGGGCGATTATTTTCACTGAGTCCCAATTTATGGAGTGTCCACTTGCTTGTATATGTCTGTCTAGCCCTGTTTTGTTACTAAAGCCTAGTTCATCATCAGGACTACGTCACTGGAGTAGTTGCTGCCACTCAGTCGGAAGTGTCCAACCGCAATTATCGTTAATTGTGGTACTTCTTCTTCTTGCTATTTCGATCCCTTCTAGTTTCCTCTTTACTAAATTTGACTAGTGGGCGATTATTCTTACTGAGTCCCAATTTATAGAGTGTCCACTAGCTTCTATATATGTCTGTCTAGCCCTGTTTTGTTACTAAAGCCTAGTTCATCATCAGGACTACGTCATTGGAGTAGTTGCTGCCGCTCAGTTGGAAGAGTCCAACCACTGTTATCGTTAATTGTGGTACTTCTTCTTGCTATTTCAATCCCTTCTTCTAGTTTCCTCTTTACTAAGTTTGACTGATGGGCGATTATTCTTACTGAGTCCCAATTTATGGAGTGTCCACTTGCTTGTGTATGTCTGTCTAGCCCTGTTTTGTTACTAAAGCCTAGTTCATCATCAGGACTACGTCACTGGAGTTGCTGCCACTCAGTTGGAAGAGTCCATTCGCAATTATCGTTAATTGTGGTACTTCTTCTTCTTGCTATTTCGATCCCTTCTTCTAGTTTCCTCTTTACTAAGTTTGACTGGTGGGCGATTATTTTCACTGAGTCCCAATTTATGGAGTGTCCACTAGCTTGCATATGTCTGTCTAGCCCTGTTTTGTTCCCAATGTTCCTAATAGCTGCTTGGTGTTCTTTCATTCCGACCTTAATACTTCTTCCTGTTTCTCCAATATAGCTGAGTCCGCAGTTACAGTCGATGCAGTAAATTACTCCTTCCTGCAATTGGATGTCCAATTCTTTCTGCTTTAAAGCTGGCAGGAATTTCTTTATTTTGTTATTAAGATCTGGAGCTAGCCTGATATTATATTTTGCTCCGATCCTTTTCAGTTTCTCGAAAAGTCCCTTGTGGTACGTAATTTTGCTGGTGAATTTGAAGTTGGTTTTTTCCTGCTTCTTTTTTGGCACTTGTTTAAATATTTTCTCAACATATGGGGAGGGGTAATTGTTTTCTGCCAAGATTTCCTTTAATTCTTCTTTGTGAAGATCTTTTTGAGTAGCTGAAGAGACCAGGATTTCAATTTTTTCCAAAAATTGTCTCGCCGTATTCGATTTAATATAATCAGGGTGGAATGAGCAGAAGTCTAACATCTTCCCTGTGTTGGTGGGTTTTCTAAAAAGCTGAGTCAATATTTTCCCCTCTCTTGAGGTCAAGGTTAAATCTAGGTAATTGATGCTATGGTCTTTTTCCTGTTCCAGGGTGTACTGCATGGTATTCTCTAGTAAGTTTAATTCTGCCAGAATCTGAATCATCCAGAATCTGGTCTCTTCAGCTACTCAAAAAGATCTTCACAAAGAAGAATTAAAGGAAATATTGGCAGAAAACAATTACCCCTCCCCATATGTTGAGAAAATATTTAAACAAGTGCCAAAAAAGAAGCAGGAGAAAACCAACTTCAAATTCACCAGCAAAATTACGTACCACGAGGGACTTTTCGAGAAACTGAAAAGGATCGGAGCAAAATATAATATCAGGCTAGCTCCAGATCTTAATAACAAAATAAAGAAATTCCTGCCAGCTTTAAAGCAGAAAGAATTGGACATCCAATTGCAGGAAGGAGTAATTTACTGCATCGACTGTAACTGCGGACTCAGCTATATTGGAGAAACAGGGAGAAGTATTAAGGTCCGAATGAAAGAACACCAAGCAGCTATTAGGAACATTGGGAACAAAACAGGGCTAGACAGACATATACAAGCAAGTGGACACTCCATAAATTGGGACTCAGTGAAAATAATCGCCCACCAGTCAAACTTAGTAAAGAGGAAACTAGAAGAAGGGATCGAAATAGCAAGAAGAAGAAGTACCACAATTAACGATAATTGCGGTTGGACTCTTCCAACTGAGTGGCAGCAACTACTCCAGTGACGTAGTCCTGATGACGAACTAGGCTTTAGTAACGAAACAGGGCTAGACAGACATATACAAGCAAGTGGACCCTCCATAAATTGGGACTCAGTGAAAATAATCGCCCACCAGTCAAACTTAGTAAAGAGGAAACTAGAAGAAGGGATCGAAATAGCAAGATGAAGAATTACCACAATTAATGATAACAGTGGTTGGACTCTTCCAATTGAGTGGCAGCAACTACTCCAGCGACATAGTCCTGATGACGAACTTGGCTTTAGTTCGAAAATTTGGCAACCAACTTTCATGAAAAATAACCTCTATAAGACCCGTAAAAAAGTTATTCCACAATCACTATGAATAGAGGTGCCATAAGTGCATTTACAACTAGGATTAATATTCATTTTGAAAATACGAAGATGTTTCAGTATTTTTGCATGATCTTATTTGGCATGTCGGTGTGTGAATATTCCACAGTGTTTGAGTGAAAGATGAATTCTTAAACTGTATATTTTTCAGCATTACCTTTAATTTTAAGATTCACATGCATTTTTCACTAAGAATTATTAACACAGCAGTCAGACATCACTGAAGTGCTTGTATTTACTGTCCATCACGTATCGTCAATCGCATCAGAAAACTAGAAATCGCATCTCCCTGGAGCTGGAATCGAACCCACATCTCCTGATGACGATGATGGGCAAAACAAGTAACAATATTAACAAATAAAGGTAAATAGTAACACTGAACTAGTGATCCGATTAATTGGCGTAGGAAATGAACACATAAGCGTTTCCAAGCTTTCGCACATCAACCAGATGGCTTTTTCAAGGAAGTTAGACAGAAACTGCAAACTGAAAAATAGAACGCTTAACAATTTAAACGCGAGAACTTGACAAGAAATAGATGCGACGTTATATTCATTTAAAGATACGAGGCATCACGTTGGTTGCACGCGGGATCCTAGTAGAGAAAAGGTATTACTTGAAGAATTGGTTCCAAATTCGTGGCAACTCGAGCAAGACACAATCATTGCAAGTATCGCTGTTGGTAATGATCTCCAAGTTTTCCCGAATGGCTGTACATTCAGGGGTAGAGTAGCTAACTAATTTCTTTATATCATCCCACATAGGAGTAGCTGACTTAAATTTGACTTCTCTGGAGAGTGCCGTGGCTACTTTACCGAATTTTGTGTCCTTTTTATGTTCGTTGACTCTGATTCCAAACGAATGCTTGGTCATTCCAATGTAATATCGTTTAGAGCCATTCGGATATTGTAGGGGGATCGCATAAACGCCTGCTTCGCAGGAGAGAGAGGTGATTTTTCACTATTTCTCTTTAGTATAGTATGTAAAGATGCAGGGGACTTTATGCCGATGCCGTAGTTCATCTTCTTGAGGGCGTTTTTGAGTTTGTGAGACACACTTGGAATGTAGGGAATTCAGCCTAAATAACATAGCTGCGGCACAGGAAGTTCCCGCATTCAAATTGTTAAGCGTTCTATTTTTCAGTTTGCAGTTTCTGTCTAACTTCCTTGAAAAAGCCATCTGGTTGATGTGCGAAAGCTTGGAAACGCTTATGTGTTTATTTCCTACGCCAATAAATCGGATAACTAGTATAGTGTTACTATCTACTACTTAATTGGTGTACTGTTCCTCGTTATAAATAAAGGTAACTTGATCACGCTACTTACGTTAAATGAAAAAACTTTTACAAGAAAGTTCGTAAGTTTGGAGCTTTCAACCTTATCTTAGGTCTTCATCACGCCAATGGAGTACTAAAATTGTTGTCAGATTCTACATATGAATTTTTACTATTTTTGTTGCCAAAACTTAGAATTGATCTCCAGATCATCGGAATGTAGAGAGGAGATTCAGAATTGCAAGTCATTGAGTTGAAAATAATTTCTAGGCTTTCACGGTAACAGAGGGCAAAAGGATTGTCAAAAGAAGCAATTCATTTTGCTTCGTTCCAGCAGAAAACTGCAGATGTGTCTTCTATTGTCAAAATAGGAAAGGCTGTATTAGGATTGGATTTCAAAACATCTTTTTTATTAATAATCTAAAGCAACTTATGGGAATTTACTAGGAAATTTTTTCATTTATAGCAAATTTTTGGAGAAAACTCTTCTCCTTCTTCAGGCTCTCTAGTTGTTGTCACTTTTTGCTTGTCACTATCATGGTTACGGTTTACCTTGACGGTTACGGTTAACCTTGACGGTTTAGGTTATTTTTCAACAAATCCTGCCAGATGTTAGGCAGGGAAAATCCTTTGCAGTCATTGATGATGGAATTTTGTTTTTTCTCAATCTCTATTCCTTCTTTCAGTTTTCTTTTTTGGAAATTGCTTTGGAAACTGATTACTTTAAGGGAATTCCAATCCATGCTGTGCCCAGTTTCTCTAACATGCCTATCTAATCCAGTCTTGTTGGAGCAATTTTTTATAGCTGCTTTATGCTCAGCTATACGAGTTTCTAGTCTGCGACCTGTTTCACCTATGTAAGATAGTCCACAACTACAATTTACTTCATAAACTACTCCTTGCATTTTTAAAATATCTTCTTCTCTTTGAACTATTTTAGGGAAAAAATTTTTAACTTTGTTCTCTAAACTTGGAGCTAGCCTAATATTGTATTTTTTACTAATTCTCTTTAAAGCCTCAAATAAACCCTTGTGATAAGAAATTTTTCTAGTGAATTTTACTTCTTGCTTTTGTGGGTTCTTCGTACCATTAAAATTCAGAAGCTTCTCAATTTCTTCTTTAGGATAGTTATTCTCTGCAAGTATGACTTTAAGCTCTTCTTTATGGGCTTCTTTTTTATCTGCAGTAGAAACTATTTTATTAATTTTTTCTAAAAACCGACTTGCTACATTTTTCTTAATAGAAACTGGATGATAGGAATTGAAATCCAGTAGTCTTTTAGTATTCATTGGTTTTTTATACCAACTAGTGAGGAAGTTTTCATCTTCATAATAGATAGTAATATCTAAGAAGTTTATTCTTCTTTCTTTTTGAAGTTCAATAGTGAACTTAAGGGAATCATCTAATTCATTGAATGAGTCTAGAATTCTTTCTGGAACAATTTCTGAGCTATCTATTATAAATAAGATGTCATCCATGTATCTTTATTCAAAGAATCTTTTTTATGTTCTAAGATTCTGTGGTTAATGCTTCTGTATGTGCTTCCATAGTATAAGTTATCACCTGTTGGAGAAGAGATAGGAATGCAGTAAACTCCTGGGAGGTCCAGATTTTCAACTTTTATCCCTTTGTAGAAGTTTGAAGATGTTTGGGGTGGATTTAATGGCAAGATGGTAACCAAAACTTCTAAAAAAAGAATCTGTAACTTATAAGCATAGGAAGGATGGTAAGGAACAGAACCAGAAAATTTCAGGTTTTCTTTCTTTTGAGGAAGGAGGCATTCAATTTTCGAATTGTTTTCATATTTTTTGAAGAGGGAGTTGACTTGTAAGAGCAGGGAAACCAAGAGAAAGGGCTATTGTAGAAATTTTGGAGAATTCTTCTTGAAGAGAAAGTTGGTTGTTGCAAATGATATGCAACAACCAACTTTCTCTTCAAGAAGAATTCTCTGTGGATGTAAGATTTCAATGCTGCAAGCTTGTAGAGATGCAGAGTGAAAGATTTGTAGGGAATGATGTTAATGGCCGCAGAAAGTTTACGATAGACGGAACGAGTTATGGAGAGATCAGCGTTTCTGCAGATAGATACATCCAGGAAATCAATTTTGTTGTTTACTTCCTTAGATATAGTGAGATTAATGGAAGGAAATTTTTCCGTAGTGGAATTGATCAGTGTCTGTAGTTCAGACTCGGTATGTGGCCAGCTAATGAAAATGTCATCTAGATATCTTAACCACAGGGAAGGTTGACAAGGGTGGTGAGGAATGATGGAAACTTCAATATGTTGCATGTAAATTTCTGCAAGAAGAGGGGAAAGAGGTGAGCCCATGGAGAGACCAGATTGTTGCTTGTACACAATTTTGTTGAAAACAAAACAACTGTGTTGATGAATAGTGTGGAAACAATCATAAAGATCTTTGATGAGAGTACCGGGTGGTTCAAAATGAAGAATCAATTTTTTCATGAGGATCATGGGACTCAAAATATGGTACAGAGAGGAACAACGATTCCACATCAAGAGTATATAGATTAACACTTCTCCATTGGTGTGATGAAGACCTAAAATAAGGTCGAAAGCTCCCAATTTACGAACTTTCTTGTAAAATTATTATATTTGCACTGTTAAGGTATTAAACCCCAGTAAAGTGTGCATAGTTTACATGCAATTCATTAATGATGTACTATTAAAAATAGCCAATCACTTACCCTTAAGATAATGGTAATTTCCATCCACAAACACTTCAAGCACGTCAATTATCATAATGTTGTTGGCCTTCAAAGGTTTACAGACACCTTGCTTACGATTCCTTCTTCCGGGGATGAAACATCGTATTTTTTAAATTTTATTTTTTTATTTGATAGACAAACAATGGAGGTTTTTTCTGCCATATGAGATGTAACCAAAGCTCGTCAATTCCATAAAAACCACACAAGCATACTACTCATTCATACATTCAGTTAAAAAACTTTGTACATAATTACACTACATTACATTCCCAGGTGGTTAAACCTTTGTCAACTGTGAGTAACAAAATGCTCCATCCGTTTCAAAACCAGTGCTAACCCTACTGCAAGTGTCACCCTCATTCAGCCCCTCACACACAATCCTCTAGCGCTTTCAACAGGCTACTGTCATCCTCAGGAGGCAGGTGTGTCTCATCCGCCCACCACAGCTCAAGTGAGCATTGCCATCGAGTCACGGGCTCCAGTCGCAATCTCTGAATCTTTGTGTCTGTGGCGCCATCTATTGTCATTGCTTCTCTCTTTTCTTTCTAAGCTGTTGTTCAATTTTTATTAAGGCCTTCCATTGTTTGAACAATAGCTCAGAAAGAAAAAAAAAAAAAAAAAAAAGAAGCAATGACAATAGATGGCGCCACAGACACAAAGATTCAGAGATTGCGACTGGAGCCCGTGACTCGATGGCAATGCTCACTTGAGCTGTGGTGGGCGGGTGAGGCACACCTGCCTCCTGAGGATGACAGTAGCCTGTTGAAAGTGCTAGAGGATTGTGTGTGAGGGGCTGAATGAGGGTGACACTTGCAGTAGGGTTAGCACTGGTTTTGAAACGGATGGAGCATTTTGTTACTCACAGTTGACAAAGGTTTAATCACCTGGGAATGTAATGTAGTGTAATTATGTACATAGTTTTTTAACTGAATGTATGAATGAGTAGTATGCTTGTGTGGTTTTTATGGAATTGACGAGCTTTGGCTACATCTCATATGGCAGAAAAAACCGCCATTGTTTGTCTATCAAATAAAAAAAATAAAATTTAAAAAATACGATGTTTCATCCCCGGAAGAAGGAATCGTAAGCAAGGTGTCTGTAAACCTTTGAAGGCCAACAACATTATGATAATTGACGTGCTTGAAGTGTTTGTGGATGGAAATTACCATTATCTTAAGGGTAAGTGATTTGACGACATGACGATTGCCTTGTCTATTCCCAACACTGCCTTGTCTATTTTGACAATGGAAGACACATCTGCAGTTCCCCACTGGAACGAAGCAAAACGAATTGCTTCGTTTGACAATCGTTTTGCCCTCCGTTACCGTGAAAGCATAGAAATTATTTTCAACTGAATGACTTGCAACTCCGAATCTCCTCTCTACATTCCGTTGATCTGGAGATCAATTCTAAGTTTTGGCAACAAAAATAGGAAAAATTCAAATGTAGAATCTGGCAACAATCTTAGTCCTCCATTGGCGTGATGAAGACCTAAGATAAGGTCGAAAGCTTCCAACTTACGAACTTTTTGTAAAAGTTTTAGTTAACGTAACTAGCGTGATCAAGTCACCTTTCTTTGGTAAGTGATTGGTTATTTTTAATAGTATATCATTTCTTGTAAAAGTTTTTTCATTTAATGTAACTAGCGTGATCAAGTTACCTTAATTTGCACATCTCCTGATTTTCGTTTCAACGTGCTATCTGTTGCACCACACAAGATGAGGAATATAGGTACAAACTGGAATTTCAGGTAAGTGGCCTGTGTCCAGTAAGTCCAAAAAAGTTAGTGGCCACAAAAAAAAAAAAAAAAACTGGCTGGTAAGTTAACAAATCTTAGTGGCCAAAAAGAAGCCTCCAGCATAATAAAATATAATAAAATAAAAGTGGGGGGGATTAATAGGAACTCTAATAAAACTGCTATTATATACATGGATGGCTTTATCTAAACATAAAAGCCACTAACTGCGCACAATAAAAACCATTTTGTAAATCTTTTTTCCTCTGGGTGTACTCATTTCCGAAACATTGACACTATTGTTGGAAATTTGCCACGTATCAGTAAAATTCTCAATGTTTTTGCTAATAAGCTGATGAATTTGTACTTTTCCATCTGCAGCAGTAAATGGGCACGTCAGTGGGCGAAATATCAGCTTTATGTAATGGCGATTACTCACCAAATCAAATCGAGTAACCAATAATATCTGTTAAAACGCTCGATGTATCAGTGGAAACCTCGATGTTTTTTTTTATATATATCGGTTCCTGTAGCATCGAAGAAAAGAACTCGATTTCGTCAACGAAACATCAAGCGAAACAGCCGATTCGCGGCATAAAAATATGGTGTACTCCCTTCCTCTTTACAAGAATGCAGCAAAAGGAAATTCATTTAATTTATGCAGAAAATATTCTTTACCAGTTTCAAACATCGGCAATGAAACCTCAATGTTTTTTCGATGTATCGACTTCTGAAACATCGAGGTTTAAGCCCTTTTAGTGCTGCATGAAATGTGTGTGGATATGCCTGAAATACTAAGCCATTTTCTTAGAAATGGCAAGCTTCAAGAAAAAAACCTGTACTTTCCATAAATTTTTATATTTTATGCCGATATTTTCCCTGAACTTTATAAGATTTTTCTTAACATTTCCATAAATGTAATATGTATATATATACACTGAAAAGCAATTGAATTAGAGACAGCTGACGATATGCAAATGTGGCGCTGTGGGCAGCCATGTAAACGGAAACGACATGCCGTATGCAGCGATCCGACAATATAAGGAGTGATGCGACGGGAATCAGTAAGAGTCGGACGCAGTATGGGTAAGACGAAGGATCTAAGCGCATTTGATCGTGGGCAAATTGTCGGGGCTCGACGAATGGGTCACTGCATCTCGGAAGTCGTGCATGCACTGGGATTTTCACGAGCCACTGTGTCACGGGTGCTCCGTGAGTACATCGAATCCGGTAAAACCATCCCTGCAAGGGCCAACTGCCGTGGACAACAGCTTGTGGAAGAGCGGGGTCATCGTCGGCTAGCTCGCATTGTAACAGCGGATGGACGGCCCACAGTGCAAGATATCACTCGGCAATTTAATGCTGGTGCACAAAAACGTGTAAGCAGCCACACCATCCAGAACCGTCTCCTCGCTATGGGGTACAGAAGCCACCGTCCCACGAGGGTACAGTTGCTGACCGCACATCACAGGGTGCAAAGATTAGCATAGGAGCGGGAACATCGCCACTGCACCCTAGACATGTGGAAAGATATTGTCTGGACTGATGAATAGAGATTCATGTTGGTACATGCGGATGGCGGGATATGAGTACGGTGCAAAGGTTTAAGCAATTTTAGTGCTACATGTAATGTGTGTGTATATGTCAGAAATGTGTGTGTATATTCTCACCGCTTGAAGGTAACACTGGACATGGCTCAACCGAGAGAACAAGCTGGATTCAGGAGTGGCTACAGCACAATAGATCATATCCACGTACTGAGAGAACTAATTGAAAGAGCGAGGGAATATGAACTTCCATTGTGCATGGCTTTTATCGATTATGAAAAAGCCTTTGATTCGGTGAAACCATCAGCAGTTACAATGGATCTGAAATCCTGCGGTATTGAAGATGCATACATTAATATTATTAATAACATCTATGAAAATGCAAGTGCAAAGATTCGGCTGTTTGAAAATACAACACACATCAAAATTGGAAAGGGAGTGAGACAAGGTGACACCATATCTCCGGAGCTCTTTAATGCCACATTGGAAAATGTCTTTCAATCACTGAACTGGGAAAACAAAGGGATAAAGATTAATGGAGATTATCTAACCCACCTTTGTTTTGCTGATGACGTAGTCATTTTTGCAACTAACCCATCAGAGCTGCAGAGTATGATCCAGGAACTTGCTGACAAGAGTAAAAAAGTGAGATTAAAAATGAACTTTCAGAAGACAAAATTGATGTTCAGTGCTTTTACAAGAAATGAAGATTTATCGATTGATGGAGAAAAGCTGGAGATAACAGACACGTACGTTTATCTTGGACAGCAGATATCAAGTGAGGGTCACATTGATGAAGAAATTAGTCAGCGTACAAAACTTGCCTGGAGAGCTTTTGGAAGAAACAGCATAATTTTCAAGAGCAATATGCCATTATGTCTTAAAAGAAAAGTGTTTGATCAATGCATCCTTCCAGTGCTTACGTATGGTGCAGAGACGTGGACCTTAACTAAAAGAGACATACAAAGGCTGCAGACAACTCAAAGAAGCATGGAGAGGTGCATGCTTGGTATAACCAGGAGAGATAAGAAGAGGAACTCGTGGATCCGAAAAATGACGAGAGTAGAAGACATCATGATCAGAGTTAAATCACTGAAATGGCAATGGGCTGGACATACTGCCAGAAGGACAGACCATAGATGGACAGCCGAAATTTTAGATTGGATTCCAAGGGACAGGAAAAGACCCAGAAAAAGACCACATGGGAGATGGGTGGATGAAATTCGTAAATATGCGGGAGTGACATGGAGGAGACTGGCACAAGATAGACCGTTGTGGAGGAAACTTGGGGAGACCTTCGTCCAGCAGTGGATTGATAATGGTTGACAATGATGATGATATGCCAGAAATACTAAGCCATTTTCTTATAAATTGCGAGCTTCAAGAAAAAGCGATGTACTTTCCATAAATTTTAATATCTTGGGCCAAAATTTTTCTTTGACCTTTATAAGGGTGCTGATGATTTTCCAAGGTGATTCAAAACGCATGTCTGCAAATACTGAGGAAACAAGCTCTCAATAAAGTTCGTCCTGAGCTAACACACGAATTTGGAAAAAGATGTGGGGGATTCGCAATTCGCTGAGTTTTGCGATTGTGCCAGGTTGTTTGGGAAGAAAGAAATGAATAATGTGAAGAGTTTCTAGTAATAAAACACATATAGTTCTCCTGCGCGACAAAGTTCGTAGGAAAAATAAACATGCCGTTGTCACTGGAGCATGAGTTGCGCGTTATTGCATTTTGAACGGGGCTCGAAAAACTGATTCCCGACAGTGTAAGATTCTGTAATTCACCCACAATCCCATGTGAACAGTACTGCCTCAACTGTAGTAGAATTTTTTTTACCTAAAATTCGCCTTCCTCCCGTCACGTGGCGAAAGTGCGTGGCAAGACTATAGCGAACGCAAACTTGTGATATGATTTGTACAGACTGTGTATATTTGCATGATTTTTTTCGATAATATTGCTGTTTGACGGTATGATTCGTGGAGATTTCGTTTCAAGACAATATTATTAATAAATGATATGATCATTCTCACAGATATCTGCTGTTTGATTCAGGAGCTACTTGGGTCAAAATCGAGGGCTGATCACTCAGCCCACCGTGCTTTTAGCACAACACGCGCAGGCTGATGAATCGATCGCCGTCGCACTAAAAGGGTTCTTTAATACGGAGGTTTAAACATCGATTATCGGTGACAAAACTTTGATGTTCAAAAACGTCGAGGTTTTTGCCATCACTAGTTAGGACTGGTTTCTTTTGCCTCTTTTCCTTTACTTCTGAATTATTATACTTTTGTAAATTGGCACTAAAAATGACAAATTATGGCCAAACTGGCAACCACTGAAATAAATTAGAGTTGCCAGTTAATCGCCATCTGGTGAGTGGTGAGTGCTAACCTGTCACCTATATACACGGTCTTTTGAAATGGACATGCAGAGAGTCAGACACCAGATAAATCACTTAGGTGTTGGAGACCCACACACAACCAATCAGGCATCTATGCTCTCCTGAGTTTTCACATTTTGCTTTTACTTCTGAATTAATATACTTTTGTAAATTGGCACTAAAAATGACAAATTATGGCCAAACCGGCGACCACTAAAATAAATTTAATCGCCAAAGTTTCCAGTTAATTGCCATGTGGTGAGTGGAGAGTGGTAATTTGCACTTATAACGATGAAGTCCCAAGTATTAGAATGGTAAGAATTGGAACATTTTCAGATTTATGCCAGTCGAAGCAAATTATGCTTCCTCATGCTGTAGTTAGGGCGATTTAATTTTCGAGTTTTGTGATGTGATTGATGTTATGTGATGAACAGTACGTACAGGAAATTAAGAGATGTCTGATTGCTGTGTTAATGATTCTGACATTTTTCCACGTGTTGTGAGAAGAATATATTTTGCTGAGACTAGAGCAATCCATTTTGCTCTGGTCTGAGCAATTATGATCTTATTAACAGTCCTTGCGAATGTCAGTGGGCAATGGCCAAATGACTACCAGATATTTTGTAGTGGCTAGTAAACTTTTTAATATACACTATCTACCAACAAGTAATTGGACACCTGTGATAGCAAAGGAAAACAAAGTTTATTCACCTTCAATAGTTGGTGGAGCCTCCACGAGCGGCGATTACAGCTGCGACCCTCCGGGGCATACTCTCAACCAGGCGTTGTACGACGGCTAGAGGTATTTTCTTCCACTCGACTTGGAGAAGACAGGTCAGTTCCTTCACCGATTTCGGACGGTGGGGGCACCCCTTAAGTCGACGCTCCAACTCGTCCCAGAGGTGCTCGATAGGGTTAAGGTCCGCAGGCCAGTCCATTCGATTAACCCCATTGTCACCATACCAAGCCATGGTGGACCTCGCAACATGACAGGTGGCATTGTCATCCTGAAAGTAACATGGGTCCACCCCGTAAAACTGCCACAACGTAGGAAGCGCATGGTCATCCAAAATGGTGTAGTAGGTCTCGCCATTGAGTCTACCAGGAATTGCGACCAAGGGTCCTGTGCCATACCAGGAGAAACACCCCCATAGCATAATTCCACCGCCGCCGAACTTCACAGTTGGCACAATACATTCCGGCAGGAGGCGTTCTCCAGGCAGACCCCAAACCCAGACAGACCCTGCCATCCGAACGGTAGAGGGTGAACCTTGATTCCTCGCTCCAGAGAACCTGTTTCCACTGTTCAACGGTTCACTGTCGACGTTCTTTGCACCACGTTAGCCGAGCAGCGCTATTGGACTTGGTGATCAAAGGCTTGTGAGCGGCAGCACGTCCATGATAACCGAGCAGATGGGCTTCCTTACGTATGGTATTCATCGAAAGAACACTCCCGGATGCCTGTTGAAACTCCTCGCGGATGTGGCCTATCGATTTGGTACGGTTCTTCCGAATTTCTCTGGCCAGCACCTGTCGGTCTCTAACTCCCAGTTTTGTGGGTCTGCCGGGTCGGGGCACATTCCGACAGTCACCTCTCATCTTCCACTTTCCAATTCACGTAGGCCACTGTCGATTTTGGGTACTTCAAGTCACTGGATATGTCATGTATGGATCGGCCATTTCTGTGATACCCGACGAATACGCCTTTCTCAAAATCGGAGAGCTCCGAACTGCGTGGCATCTTGCATGCGACTGGTTGCGTTGTTGTTTCCCACACGATATTTAACGGCGGCGGCCGTGACGTGTATCAGGACCACAGATATGGTCGACTGCAGGGGTGTCCAATTACTTGTTGGTAGATAGTGTAGTAACAAATGATAATGAATATCAAGTTGTTTTCTCGCCCATGTTTCTACAGCTGCTTCGAAAATGAATGGAAGTGAAGAAGTGAAGGTGGGCTTTGAGAAAAATTTAATCTGCTGACGGATCAGCATGGAGTGACCAAAAGGTCAACTTTACTAAAACAACCTTTGTCATGGTATAATGTTATCTTTACCATTGTATATGTATCTTTGCTATTCCAACCTTTGCGATTGTGTATACCTTGCACAAAGTATAATGTCATCTACAGGTAAAAGAATTACCTTTCAATCTCTGTTTAGCCACGTATATGCTGAACTAAAAAGAAACAAACTGTTATGGCAATGTTTTTAAGATGATGCAGGTGCTACATCTAATGCCATGTAGTACTGCTCCTTGTGAGCGTGGCTTTTCAGCAATGAACCTCATAAAAATGAGTAATCGGGCATGTCTGATGATTAGATACAATGGCCCTTCAGTTGAGGACTTTGATCCTCAAAATGCTATTCAACTGTGGTCGGCAGATACCTCTGATGGAAAGATCAGACATAGTACATATCAGTGGTAAACTATATCAACATTATTAGTGCCACTTTATGTTATGTACAATATATGATATCCTAGTTTTTGTCCCTTTGTTTTAAATATTATTAAAGAAATCAGACATCTAACTTCAATGGCCTCTCGAAAATAAATTATGTATGGGTAAACTATTAAGACAATAAGAATAATGATATGTATTACAGCACTGAAAATGAACTGTCAAAAATCAATCATTTTGGAACAAAAGCATATGCAATATTTATGGTTAATCTAATGATACTTTGCAGTAACTGCTATGCATCTGTTTTTATGAAGCTAATGGGGAGGGGTCTCTTGTTAGAAATTAAAAAAAAAACAAGTTAGTAAAATCATGCAATGCATTGATTATGATACGCTTTCCAACATACCAGAAATCATTACTCAAGTTATGAGGATAATGGCTGTGGAATAAATCTCGGTCTTGTGCCCTGAACTTTGATCTCATTTCGATGATATTCTACAGAACCGGTTCAGTATACCTCCGAAATAACATGATAAAGTTTTGTCGGAATGGAAGCATTTTTACATAAGTTATGATGCATAAGGGCTATAGAATAAATTCCGCTCCTGTGTCCTAACCTTTGACCCCATTTCGTCCATTTAATAGGCAGGCCCCTACAACATACTAACATTTCATCCAGATCGAAGAACTTTTACGTAAGTTATGACGCATAATGGCGATGGAAGTGATTCTGGTCCTATGTCCTGACCTTTGACCCCATTTCGCCCATTTTCAATAGGGTTTGTCCCCAGGTGGTTTCCTACCATATACTAAAATTTAATCGAAATTGAACCTTTTTTACATTAGTTATGACGCATAAGGGTAATGGAATGGATCCCGCTCCTATGTGCTAACCTTTGACCCCATTTCGTTCACGTTCAGTAGGGTTCCTTCCCAGGTGGTCCCCTACCACATACTAAAATTTCATCGACATCAAACCATATTTACGCAAGTTATGACACATAAGGGCAATGGAATGGATCCCACTCCTATGCCGTGACCTTTGACCCCACTTCACCCATTTTCAATAGGGGTCATTCCCAGGTGGTCCCCTACAATATGCTAAAATTTCACCGACATGGAACCAAATTTACTCAAGTTATGATGCATAAGGGCAATGGAATGGATCTCGCTCCCATGCCGTGACCTTTGACCCCATTTCGTCCATTTTCAATAGGGTTCGTCCCCAGGTGGTCCCCTACCACATACTAAAATTTCATCGACATCGAACCATATTTACGCAAGTTAGGACGCATAAGGGCAATGGAATGGATCCCACTCCTATGATGTGATCTTTGACCCCACTTCACCCATTTTCAATAGGGGTCATTCCCAGGTGGTCCCCTAAAATATGCTAAAATTTCACCGACATCGAACCGCATTTACGTAAGTTATGGCGCATAAGGGCATTGGAATGGATCTCGCTCCTGTGCCGTGACCTTTGACCCCATTTCGTCCATTTTCATTAGGGTTCGTCCCCAGGTAGTCCCCTACCACATAATAAAATTTCATCGAAATCGAACTATTTTTACACGAGTTATTGTGCCGACAGACAGACGGACAAAGCTGGAGCATATACGCATCTTCAACCTACGGTTGGAAACCGTAAAAAAACGTTCACCCATTTAATTTCATAGAAATATAAGTAGAGAAGTTACCAAATTATTATTATTTAATTTTTGCATGGCCTGTACATTTTATCATTTAGCTAGTTAAACTTTATCCCACTAGCCACATTCTGTAGTTGAAATTTCAGCAGTTTTGCGAGGGCCGCTTACTAAGGCCTGGTTTCAAAGAATTTTCTTCAGCGTGTTAATGAAAAATTTTTGAGGTACAAAATATAATTTTTTGTAGAGGTGGGACCAATCCTAAATTTTCTCGAATCAGAATCCTAAAAATTCTCGATCTCTCGAATCCTTCACATAAGAATAATTATAAGAAAGAAAGGGAAAGAAAAAGACTTCTACTTAAAATTAAATGTTTTTAATTGAAGCAAAATTTGAAGTCTGCGTTTGATGAAAAACAAATTAAACAATGCAGTTTTCAAAAAATATACCCATTCTTATTAAGAAGATACAAATGAAATTTATAATTTCCATTTACTATATGAAGTACATAACTCTTGAGGTTCATTTCCATTTTCTGAACATAATTTGAGAAAAAAATATTTGAGTAACAATTCACATTTTTGACATTTTTCTTTAAATAACAAAAGTTCCAAAACCTTTTTAATCAAAGCAAGTGTAGAGGTAGAGAGGATTATTTCAAGAGTCAATGTAGATAAACACTAAACATGGAACACTAAATTGAGTAAATTCTTTCCAGGAAATAAGGAAAAATCAAAAACATGTTTGTTTTAAGAGTTAATAAAAACACTGAACTCTTTCAATGCAATGTAAAAACATCAGAAACCTTTAATGAAGATTTCCTGCTGAAAAAATTCAAATAAATATCACTCTACAACAAGCACCAAAAGCCAAATTTTTAGAATAAGATTCAAATGATGAAAAAAGTGCAAAGATTCGAGAGTTTGAATCTCGAATCTTTTCGAGAAGATTCGCAGTGTTTGAATGTCTCATCCCTAATCTGTAGTATTGCTCGATGCCGTACAGCATTATCTTTTAAACCCAAGTGGCAAGAAGGAAAGGCAAAGGAAGGCCAAGGAAGTCATGGGAGGATCAGATTCAGGAGTGTCTGCATGAGAAAAAGCTTATGAGTATGAAGTATAGAAGATTTGTGTATGGCGTGCGATGAATGTCACTGAAGCCTGAGTTGTATGTCAAGATCGCTGTAAATGGAGAAGTTTGATACGACAACAGTAAGTAAAAATATCTCTGAATCTCTGAGAACAGCTTAGTGATATGTATGTATGTATGTATGTATGAATGAAAGAATGAGTGATGAGATGCTTACTAAGAAAATCTTTTCAGCCGAAGTGGCAGGAAGGAAAGGTAGAGGAAGTCCAAGGAAAACATGGGTGGATCAGATTCAGGAGTGTCTGCATGAGAAAAAGATTACGAGTATGAAGTATAAAAGATCTTGTGTACGGCGTGTAATGGATATCAGTGAAGCCCAAGTTGTATGTCAAAATCGCTGTAAATGGAGAAGTTTGATACGGCAACAGTAAGTAAAAATATCTGGTGGTTTGTATTTCTTTTTGGAGCTAACCTCGGAATCTCAGAGAACCGCTTAGTGATATGTATGCTAACTGTCATTATTTGCATTACCTCAGTTTTTTTTATCGCACGTTATTTCTATGAATTGTTCTGCATCGGTGTTTTATTATTGGTAAGTTGTAATGTAATATTGTAGAACTGAGTTGGCATGATTAAATTTTGTGCTCTATGGATGCCACGCCAAGCTTTATTTGTGTCTGGAGATAAAAATACACTGGCGGAAAGTAAAAAAATAACACCAAGAAGAAATTGGCGGACGATCATGAAATTTGCATATGTTAATGGGGTCGAGTTTACGTAGGTGTGATGTTAATTTCGGGACCAACCGGTGAGCTCTTACGCCACAACACGGCATAATATGCAAATTATCGTCGGTGGTATTTAAGGAGTAAGGCGAAGTGAATGCAATCAGTCGTCGGCGTACGGACACGTGTGAAGACCCTGAAGAAGCTGCAATGCCTGGACATGGAAGACTTGTACGATTTCAGCAGTTATCGGACTTTGAGCGAGGTCATCTAAACAGACTCCGCGAGGCCGGGTGGTCGTATTGTCGTATTGCTAAGCGAATTGCATGGGAAGTATCGGTGGTGGCACGATGGTGGCGTAGATGGTCCGAGGAACATTCCCACATGAGAAGACGTGGAATCGGGAGTCACAGATGGACTGATGGGCGGACCGATCGACGCATAAGAAGAGCGGCGTTGTCCAGCAGAACATCCACTGCGACGCAAATCTTAGCTGCCGTTGCACCTGAGGTGACTGTGCGAACAATCCACAACCGTCTATTGGATGCAGGACTATGTGCACGTGTGCCTCTGGCATGTGAACCTCTAACTCCAGCCCACTGTCAGGAACTGCTGCAGTGGTGTCGCCAACGTCTGCACTGGAGAACGCAATGGCGATCTGTCGTGTTCAGCGGTGAAAGCAGATTCTGCTTGGGAGCCTCCGATGGCCATGTGCGTGTTCGCAGATGCACAGGGGAGCGTCTCCACCCTTCTTGCATCCGCCAGCGACACACAGGGCCTACACCTGGTCTCCTGGTGTGGGGAGCGATCAGCTATCACTCCCGTACACAACTAGTGTTTGTACCGGGTACGTTAAACAGCACCTCCTACATCAAAAACATCATTCAGCCCGTTGTGTGCCATTTGTAAGTTTGGTCCATCGTGGTGTTTTCCAGCAAGATAACGCACACCCACACACGGCACGTGCAACACAACATGCACTTCAGGGTGTGAGACAACTTCCCTGGCCACCGGATTTGTCCCTCATTGAGCACATAGGGGATTTTATGGGACAACGACTTATCTGGTCTCCACGGCCAGCGACAACCATCCCCGATTTACGCGTTCAGGTTGAGGATGCTTGGAACTCAATACCCCAAACTTACATCCAACATCTGTACGACAGACTCCATGCCAGAATTGCACAGTGTGACGCAGTTCATGGCGGTTCAACCTCGTACTAACCATGTTACATGGAAATGTTATTTTTCAGTTTAGCAGCAAATACAGCTGTATTTTGCCATAATGTTTTGATCACGTTATCCTCTGTATTCCGTTATTATGCTGTATAATTTTTGTTGGTATCAGACGTCTCCTTCTTGGTGTTCTTTTTTCATTTTCTGGCAGTGTATAAAAAAAAAGTAACTTTTAAAAATGAATTTCTTTATTTAATAAGATTATCTTTTTCGAACTCTTGGGTCATTATGTGACCAACTTTTCTGTCAGAGATACCCATTCTGGATCAACATTTGTGATGTGCTGATTATATGGTGAATTTTTTCTCCTGAATGTCATGGTCTACGGATTTATGCCAGTGCAGATTATACGAAGGGAAAAGAAAATTTTGTGCAAATTCCAGGGTCTGTGGATTATATGTTGGTGCGGATAATGCAACGAAAATTACTGTAACAGGGTATTTACTTGCTGTATCAAACAGAGACGTTTGATAAGCAATATATACATACATACATATCACTAAGCTGTTCTCTGAGATTCAGAGGTTAGCTCCAAAAAGAAATAAAAACTACCAGATATTTTTACTTACTGTTGTCATATCAAACTTCTGCATTTGCAGCGATCTTGACCTACAACTCGTGCTTCACTGATATCCATTACACGCCGTACACAAGATCTTTTATACTTCATACTCATAATCTTTTTCTCATGCAGACACTCCTGAATCTGATCCACCCATGTCTTCCTTGGCCTTTCTCTGCCTTTCCTTCCTGCCACTTGGGCTGAAAAGATTTTCTTAGTAAGCATCTCATCACTCATTCTTTCAACATGACCAAACCACCGAAGCATATTGGTCTCCACCTGGCTAACAACATTTTGCTTCACATCACACAACTGCAATACATCTTCATTCCTCACACAATCAGATCGGGTCTTGCCACAAACCCCACGTAAGTAACGCATTTGTCCAGCACACAAACGACTCCCATGTTTCTTCTGCAGTACCCAGGTTTCACTGCCATACATCAGAGTAGGAACAATTACTGTTTCATACACAGCCATGCGGGACTCTCTAGAGAACCCAACATTCCTGTGAAAACCTCCCAGAGCAGCTATGACTTTCAAAGAAGAATTCACTCGCCTACTGATTTCACCATCCAACTTGTTCTCTCTGTCAAACATGCTTCCTAAATACACAAACTCACTCACCTGGTCAATCACAGTGCCATTTATACTTACATTATATTGAGTGCTACCCATTCCTCTCTCGAACACCATAACTTTGGTTTTTCCCTTATTTATACTCACTTTGAATTTCATGCAAACTTCGTGCATCCGAGTCAACATACTCTGCAACTCACTTTTGCTCTCTGCCAACAGGACAGTGTCATCAGCATACAGCAATCTGCATACACGGATATCACCAAGACATAAACCACCATTACCTATTTTGGCATCACACATGCACGCATCCATAAATATATTAAACAGCCACGAAGACATTACACAACTTTGTCTGACTCCTGCACCAATAAAAAACCATTTTGAAACAACACCATTCACTCGTACACAAGCTCTACTGCTAGCAAATATGGCTTTTACACTGTTAAGTAGATTCCCAGTAACACCATATTCATTTAACACCTTCCTCAGAAGTATCCTATTTACTCGGTCATATGCTTTCTCTAAATCTATGAAGGCAGTAAAAACTTTCTTACCAACAATCAGATACTTTTAAATCATTATGCGTAATGCGAAAATTTGGTTAGTGCAGCCTTTACCAGGCATAAAACCACTCTGAACATCCCACATTTCTCTGATGTAAGACCCTGTACTTTTTCAATAACAACCTTACCAAACACTTTCCCTGGAACACTTATTAGGCTAATACCACGATAGTTCTGGCATTCAGTCTGATCACCTTTTCCCTTATACAAGGGAACAATAATAGTATCCTTCCAATCCCGAGGGACCATTCCTAACTCCCAGCACAACTGGCAAGATACAGCAACAGTAGTAAATACTCAGCTGAGCTATGCGATGCTTACTAAGAGAATTTTTTCAGCCCAAGTGGCAAGAAAGAAAGGTAGAGGAAGGCCAAAGAAATCATGCAGAACTGTTGCATTGTTATCAAGCTAAGTTCTAGAAACCCACAGATTTTTTAAAAGTGGGTACTTTATGAGATATTCTGAGTCCTTTGCAAAATCAAAAGAATCAAGAGAGAATGAATATTTATACATACATAAGCAAATGAAAAATAAATGTAATGTACATTGTTTGGCACTTTAATTTATGCTCTTTGAAAGCAATCTTTAAAAAAAAATCAAGTACTGACAATTAAATTTTATCATTTTCAACAAACTTTCATCATAATGGAACTACCCAAAGACAATGCATTTTAAGTCAGCTCAGAACACCAGAGTGACTTTTATTTTTCAAAACACAGGAACTGTGTGATGACTACTCTTGAACAGTTCTGATATTTAACGAAAAATCATGGCACTAGATGTACAACTTTTAGTGAAGTATAATTGTTCACAGTGTTCTCATCAAATGTAAATTTGTTTGTTTTTCATATTTAAAATTTCAACTGTTCATATTTTAAATTTCAGCTGTTTCAAAGGTTTAATAAATTAATCAGGACATTTGTATATTTGCATAATATACAAATGTCCTGGTGCCAGCTAGTTCTGTGTGACATTGGCGAAAAGACCCCAACTCACTGGGTTTTGTTCCAGAATCCTTTAGGTTGAAAGACCAACTGGAACCGTCAGCTCTGGGCTAATCCCTCACACTGATGTACTTACCTGATTAAAAAGACGAAAAGAAATCTATATCTGGACTCAAGTATGGCATATGGTGAACCTACCACACTTGAGAAGAATGGTCCACCACGGAATCGACCTGGACGTTCTAAACGGCATATGAGAAAGAGATCTCGGTTGAGTGAATGTAAAATTGGTGTACGGAATACTAGAGGTATAAATTTTCAAAATGAGTGAGGTGATGGAGGAGATGAATAAGTATAGACTGGATGTGCTGTGTGTAAGTGAAACCAAAAAGAAGGAAATTGGGGTAGAAGAAGTGAATGGCACGGTGAGTGTGTGGTCTGGAGTATTGGATAATGTGAGAGGACAGGCTGGTGTAGGTGTGATTTTAAGTGAAAAGATGAAGAACAACTTGATTCACTATAGTTGCATGAGAGAATTCTCTGGATTCGTTTGAAAGTGGAACTTCAGAGAATAGTAATTGTTGTAGTGTATGCTCCTTGTGACTCGGAACCTTAATTCTGATAAGAAGGAAGATTTCTGGAATGAGCTAAAAGCTGTTTTGTGCCAGTTTGGTGCTGAAGAGAAAGTTATAATAGCAGGGGATTTCAATGCTAGAGTAGGTGTGCGGAATGCAATTTCTGACAATGTTCTGGGTAAGTTTAATGATCCTTGTGTGAATGATAATGGTGAAAGATTAATTGGACTCTGCATTGAGAATGGTTTGTGTGTATCTAATACATTTTTCAACCACAAGTATATACACACATATACTTGGGAGAATCGTACTCTTGGTCAAAAGAGTGCGATAGATTTTGTTGTTTACGATCAGCGTTTGAAACACTTAGTTGTTGACACCCGTGTGATGAGAGGTGCGGATGTTGGTTCTGATCATTACTTGGCAGTGTCATGAGTGAAACTTAATGTTGGTTGGAGGAAAAGGAATTGGAAGAGACTCAGGATAGAAAGAATAAAGGTTGATAGGCTCCTTGAAGATCATCAGCGGTACTCTGACTTACTCAGAGAACGACTGAAGGATCTGAAATCTTGTGAGAGGGATGTAGAAAAGAAGTGGGAATGTTTTAAGAACTGTGTTGTCACTGCTGCTAAAGAGGTCTGTGGCACCACAATAGTGGGTAACAATAGAGGTGATGGTTGGTGGAATAGTGAGATCAAAAAGGCAGTAAAGGGAAAGAAGGAAGGCTATTTGGGGATGTTTCTGTGTATGAATACCACTGTAAGAAGCGTGAAGCAGCTAAGCTGGTTTGCCAGAGTAAGGCAAAAGATAAAAAGGAGGAAAAGTATAAATTGGCTTTTTGGAAAGATAGACAGACTTTCTGGAAGTTCGTGAGGCTCCGGAAAAATAGGGGAAACAAAGTTTTAAGTTGTGTGAAGAATGAGATTGGGGAAATGATATGGGAGCCCAGCGAGTTAAGTGACAGATGGGGTGAACGTCTTCTCATGTGGGAATGTTCCTCGGACCATCTACGCCACCATCGTACCACCACCGATACTTCCCGTCCAAATCGCTCCTCAATACGACGATACGACCGCCCGGCCTCGCGGAGTCCGACTGGACGACCTCGCTCAAAGTCCGATAACTGCTGAAATCGTACACGTCTTCCATGTCCAGGCATTGCAGCTTCTTCAGGGTCTTCGCACGTGTCCGTACGCCGGCAACTGATTACATTCACTTCGCACTACTCCTTAAATACCACCGACGATAATTTGCATATTATGCCGTGCTGTGGCGTAAGCGCTGACCGGTTAGTCCCAAAATTAACATCACACCTACGTGAACTCGACCCCATTAACATATGTAAATTTCATGATCGTCCGCCAATTCCTTCTTGGTGCTCTTTTTTCATATTCCGCCAGTGTATAAGTTTTTCCTTATAGTCGCGACACCCCAGACCAAGACTGGTGACACCTTGGGCCATCACAATGCAGAGATTGGGAACCTCTGTGTTTACCGCTAGAGATTGGGAACCTCTGTGCTTACCGCTAGAGATTGGGAACCTCTGTGCTTTACCGCTAGAGATTGGGAACCTCTGTGTTTGCCGCTAGAGATTGGGAACCTCTGTGCTTACCGCTAGAGATTGGGAACCTCTGTGCTTACCGCTAGAGATTGGGAACCTCTGCTTACCGCTAAAGATTGGGAACCTCTGCTTACCGCTAGAGATTGGAAACCTCTGCGCTTACCGCTAGAGATTGGGAACCTCTTTGCTTACCGCTAGAGATTGGAAACCTCTGTGCTTACCGCTAGAGATTGGGAACCTCTGTGCTTTACCGCTAGAGATTGGGAACCTCTGTGCTTTACCGCTAGAGATTGGGAACCTCTGTGCTTTACCGCTAGAGATTGGGAACCTCTGTGCTTTACCGCTAGAGACTGGGAACCTCTGTGCTTTACCGCTAGAGACTGGGAACCTCTGTGCTTTACCGCTAGAGACTGGGAACCTCTGTGCTTTACCGCTAGAGACTGGGAACCTCTGTGCTTTACCGCTAGAGATTGGGAACCTCTGTGCTTACCGCTAGAGATTGGGAACCTCTGTGCTTACCGCTAGAGATGGGGAACCTCTGTGCTTACCGCTAGAGATGGGGAACCTCTGTGCTTACCGCTAGAGATTGGGAACCTTTGTTCTTCAGCTAGAGATGGGGAACCTCTGTGCTTACCGCTAGATCTCAGAGAACAGTTTAGTGATATGTATGCACTTTTTAAGCATGGTGTTTAATTTCTAATGTTACATTATTAATGTTTCTTCGTGGATCTCTTCATTGTCATCTTATTACATGGATTTCTAGCACTCCTTGTCCTCTTGTTATTAAAATGTATTTGCATCAAAAGTGTGTTTTTGCTAAAATGTTTAAAAAAATTGTGTTGCCATTTCATGATTTTTTTCCCCTGTAGCTGGTTGAGGGATGACCTTCTTGAAGGAGACTTTTCTGCAAATGTTAAATTACTCCAGGTATGGTGAGTGCTTGTGCTTACTTTATAAATTCTTCTGCTCTGTGGTTTGTTTGTTTGCAGGGCTGTTTGTGTTCCGGGTCTAACCCGGATTTCCGGATTTGGGCGATCTTTCATGCCCGGAATTCCGGATGTTTAGCTTTGAAGACATTTATAAGACTGTTAAATTTTGAGTTCTAATAAGCGACAAAGCAAAGAAACAACAACAAAAAAAAAAAGCGATTCATGGCAAAAGTAAGTATTTACTAAAAAAAATTGCTTTTCACCAATGAATTAATGTGATAATAATATTGTCTTCCTCGCCGATGCAGCCGACTCGAGCTTGACACACGAAGCCGGCAGTTCGTGCTGTGGTTGTCCGTTGTTCTGTGGGAAGGGCATGCGTGCAAATTCTCAGTCATTTCATCGGGCGCTTCTGCTCCTCGATGCAAAAAACAGGTTTTCGCTCTGATGAGTGATGTGGGATAGGAACTTGGAGATGACTGGGGAGGGAGCGAGTTAAAGCAAATAAAGTATGTCACTCACTTGTCTGCACCTACGCACGGTAGCAGCCTGCCTCATTGTATTAGTAAGTCAGTGACGGAAAGGAGGTGTCTTTGTTTCCCTGATGAAACGTTTGTGGTTTTTTGTTTAGGCAAAAAAGATGGGTTTGTGTGTGTGTGTGTGTGTGTGTGTGTGTGTGTGTGTGTGTGTGTGTGTGTGTGTGTGTGTGATGTATGAATGTTTTTAGGAATTTGAAAGTTTACAGGGTTTAAGTTAAGTTCGTCATCAACGAGGAAATTTTTAACCAAAACTGATGATCTCAACACAGCCGCCCCGGTGGCGCAGTGGTCTAAGGCGTTGGCCTCTGATCATTTGTCCGAAGGGGTCCGGGTTCGAATCCCGGTGAGGCATGGATGTTGTGTTTGTCTTACGGCACTGGCTCTCTCCCTTCCCTGGAACCAGTTACCCTAAATTAGGGACGGGCGACTGCTTATAGCCCATTGAGTTGCTCACGGTGGTCGTTAAACCTCCAATCAATCAATGGATGTTGTGTTTGTCTTACGGCACTGGCTCTCTCCCTTCCCTGGAACCAGTGACCCTAAATTAAGGACGGGCGACTGCTTATAGCCCATTGAGTTGCTCACGGTGGTCGTTAAACCTCCAATCAATCAATGGATGTTGTGTTTGTCTTACGGCACTGGCTCTCTCCCTTCCCTGGAACCAGTGACCCTAAATTAGGGACGGGCGACTGCTTATAGCCCATTGAGTTGCTCACGGTGGTCGTTAAACCTCCAATCAATCAATGGATGTTGTGTTTGTCTTACGGCACTGGCTCTCTCCCTTCCCTGGAACCAGTGACCCTAAATTAGGGACGGGCGATTGCTTATAGCCCATTGAGTTGCTCACGGTGGTCGTTAAACCTCCAATCAAAAAAAAAAAAAAATCTCAAGACATTAGAGGCTTCAGTCAAAAATAAATTCCAGTGGAATTGGCTAGAAAAAAAAAGACACCCAAAAGGAGAAAGCTGGGATATGGTGTCGGAAAATTGATATAGCTGGGTCATGTTTCTGCATATATAAATGGAGTACGTGCTACAGTTCTACCTCCAAAACCTGTTGAAGCAATTATAACGGCTACTTGTAATAGTAAAGGTTCTTCTCCTCTTCGGTACACAAACAAGACACTGCAAATGAAGGATGTTGGAAACGTAAGCGTCAGCCTGATAGCGTCTCCGCTAAAAAACAAATGAAGATAACACACTTTTTTTAAGAAATAGTGTTATTTTATTAGTAAATATGACTTTAGATTAACACCACACCAGACTGATGTGTTTTTTTTTATTAATAAATGGAACTTAGATCAACATCCAATTTGCTAAATATACTGTTGTTTTATTAGTAAATAGAACTTTAGGTCAATACCACCTGACTGAAACTTTAACGACTAAAATTTCTGTTAAAAAAAGATCAATATCCTATGAAAAAGAGGAGTTGCCCGTCTAGTAACATAAAAACTTGACTGCAGATTTTCTTTTATTTATTTGCCAAATGGGTAATTTTGCAATTGGAGAGAAAGGCAAAACTTTTTTAAAAGGTATGTTATGTGTGTAATTGGTTTATTTTACACAAATGCAAAATTTTTATTAATGTTCTTAGTGTGGTATATGTAAAGACAATATCATGTAGTTGTCAAAATCAAAGTTACTTAAGTTTCACTGAAGGAATTTATTTTTTTAGCAACAAATTAATACTGCAAGCTCAACCCCAAAATAATTTACTGTTGTGAGCAAAAGGTATAGGTAGGTAGTAAGTAATTCCCAAAGTGAAACCATTTTATCTTTCGAAGTATCCGTAACAGCTTTGCTGATAAGTATAGTAATTAGAAGTACTAGTAGTAACGGAAATACTTTTGTTGCGCGGAGTGGGGTGTTACCCTCACATGCTCATTTATGTCTCGAGTTTATGCATTGGCACCGTTGGGAGACGCCGATGATTTCAGGGTTTAGTGCCTTGCAAACACCTCTGTGTTTGTTTCACAGAACATACAGTGTGGACCAAAACTAGCCACTAATTAAAAAAAAAAAAAAAATTATATCTTAGGAGTGAAAGCTGCGGTTAATTTAAGACATGATATACAGGCACTGATTTTTTTTTTACAAGTCACAATTTTACAAATGCTCTGTGCATTTTCCATATGTTACATGACAAATGTCCAACCTGTAACAAATTTTATTCCATATCGTGGAAAGCATACACTGTGTATATCTTCATTTACAGAAGCAGCAGCTGATACAATCTTTTCTTTGAGTTCTTGAATTATAGTGGGTGCATGCATGAGTTTATTCCGCATATTCGTGGAATTCCACTTCTTTTAGTCATCATTTGGATCATTCTCAAGATCGATGCAAAACTTAAGATAAATTTGGAGGAGGAGGGGGGGGTCATTCTCTGTCTGGTGATGGTATTTCATCTTTGAAAACTTTAGAAAACTGAAGTTAAATTGAGTGAAGTTTTCTTTTCTGTAATCATAACATCTTTTTCTTTTAAGTAACTTTTACAATATTCTAGAGGATAATGCTTACCTTTGGCATTTCTTGCTAGCGATGAGAACATTTTACACGCGTGTTTTCCGGTCTTTGTTGATGTTATTGTCCTAAAGTCCGTTGTATGAGATGAATAGCTTTACTTCCCACACTTTTTCGCTGGGTATACTCATTGGACTTCGCTTTAGGATTCACACACATCAATTTTTACCGTTTTTTAAACTCAAAATTTTCGCCCATTCTCTGGGCATCCTCAGGAGCGTGGCGACTTTTCCACCGATGTTCGTGGTTAACTTCGCGCTAATGGAGTCTGATACTCCTTGTTGCCATTCCTCGGATATACTTTCTTGGATATATTTCGTTATCAAGCCCGGCTGGCGCCATCTTTGTTTCATTAAAACAATATATATGTATTTTTTTATTTATTATTATTTTTTTTATTTCTTTTCCTATCCTGGTTTTCTTGTCTTTTTTGTCGGTTTTTCTTTTGTTGTTCTTTTTCTCGTCTTATTAGTTCTGTAACCAAAATGACCCTAGCACATTACCTGGCCTTACGAAAGAACTAATAAGACAAGAAAAATAACAACAAAAGAAAAACAGACAAAAAAGACAAGAAAACCAGGATAGGAAAAGAAATTAAAAAAAAAAAAAAATGTTGTTTTAATGAAACATAGATAGTACCAGCCGGGCTTGATAACGAAATATATCCAAGAAAGTATATCCGACGAATGGCATCAAGGAGTATCGGACTCCATTCACGCGAAGTTAACCACGAACATCGGTGGAAAAGTCGCCATGCTCCTGAGGATGCCAGAGAATGGGCGAAATTTTCGAGTATAAAGAACGGTAAAAATTGATGTGTGTGAATCCTAAAGCGAAGATCCAATGAGTATACCCAGCGAAAAGTGTGTGAAGTAAAGCGATTCATCTCATACAACGGACTTTAGGACAATAACATCAACAAAGACCGGAAAACACGTGCGTGAAATGTTCCCGTCGCTAGCAAGGAATGCCAAGGTAAGCATTATCCTCTAGAATATTGTACAAGTTCCTTTGAAATATCGCACGTAAATGAGAATAGTAGAAAAATTAGAGCTATCTAATAGTCAGAATTAGAACTACTAATAGGAATTGATAGGAATTGTCATCGCTAGCAAGGAATGCCAAGGTAAGCATTATCCTCTAGAATATTGTACAAGTTACTTTGAAATATCGCACGTAAATGAGAATAGTTGAAGGATTAGAGCTATCTAATAGTCAGAATTAGAACTATTAATAGGAATTGTCATCGCTAGCAAGGAATGCCAAGGTAAGCATTATCCTCTAGAATATTGTACAAGTTACTTTGAAATATCGCACGTAAATGAGAATAGTAGAAGGATTAGAGCTATCTAATAGTCAGAATTAGAACTACTAATAGGAATTGAACTTTTTTTTGTGTGTGTGTGATGTTACTTCTATGCAGTATTGTTGTTAAATATCATTTTATTGTGTAAATGTTTGTATTTCTGTGCAAAACTATAAGCAATAGTTTCCAAAATTGGAAGTTAGACAGCACAGAGATTTCCCTGTGATCTTCAGGCATGCGATTCTTCCCCGAATTCAAAGGATTCCACCTTTTCTGTTATTATTTGGGTTGCTTTTGAGATTGATATATATAACTGAACAGAAATCGGGGGAGGGGGGCAGCAGGGGGTGGATTGTTTTCCACCTTTTAAAAATGGAAGTTAGGTGGATTAAAGATTCTTCTGTAATCATAATTTTGTGCCCTCTGCACAATATTGTTGTTAAATATAATTTTATAAGTATTTGTACAGGGTGATTATAAATTAGTTGGCCAAAAAGGAAACGTTATTGTGCATAGGTATAAGGATGCATATGATAATAAGTATGAATAATATATACTGAAACACACCAAATTTACCTTTTGTGGACCGTTTTTTGTGGACAGATGGCACTGAGTCATGTAAGGTCACATATTGCCAGCAGGATTGCTCCCATCATCATTGTTCCTGGTACAATGACGACATTCAGCGGCGCGGAAAAAGTAAAATGCTGTCTGTGGTTTCATGAGACGCTTTCAGCAAAACATTTTTCGCCGAGAATACGGGAAAACAGCACCAAAAACGGACACGATTGTAGCATGGTACCAACGATTCACCAAGACTGGATGTGTGGCTCATACGAACAGGAGACAAGGCAGACCTGGAATTCCCGAGGAGACAGTGGATGCAGAACATGCTTCAGATTTACCTAATACTAGTCCTCAAGGAAACAGTGGAAGGAGGTTTCATTTACCAGCAAGACGGGGCACCTCCTCACTACCACAAGGACAAATAAGGTAAATAGATCACGCTAGTTACGTTAAGAGATTAGAACTTTTACAAAGAAAGTTCGTAAGTTGGGAGCTTTCAACCTCATCTTAGGTCTTCATTCTGCCAATGGAGGACTAAGCCCTCCATTGGGATGATGAAACATCTAAGTCGAGGTTGAAAGCTCCCAACTTACAAACTTTCTTTGTAAAAGTTCTAATCTCTTAACGTAATGTGTGATCTACTTACTTTATTTGTTATTTCTTGTTATGTGTTTTGCCCATCATCGTCATACCACAAAGACTTCCCTTCTTACCTCGATTGCTGAAGTCTCAGTTTGGATTGGTCGTGGCGGCCCAATTGCATGCCCCACTGATCACTGGACCTAACGCTCCTGGATTTCGGTTGTATGGGGTTTTGTTAAAGATCAGGTTTACCTCCCGCCGCTTCCCAAGTCCCTTTCTGAACTGAAATCAAGAATCACCAATGCACTCTCACTGTCTAATGCCGACAGGCTGACAGTAATGTGGGAAGAACTGATTTACAGATGGGATATTTGCAGGGTAACCAAGGGAAGCCATGTCGAGCATTTGTGAAAAAAGGTAAATTTGGTGTTTTTAACTACATATAATTCGTACTTATTATCATATGCATCCTTACAACTGTGCACGAAAAAGCTTTCTTTTGCCAAACTAATTTATAACCACCCTAAATTTCAGCTTGAAAATGGGAGGGAGGGGATTTCCCAAATCAAAAGTCTGTAGGTGCGAAGATTTCTCCCGTTATCATTTTTTTTTATTTCCTAGTGATTTTCCTATTAACCTGCTTTATTGTTAAATGTTGCTTTCTTGCATAAATGTTTGCATTTAAGCTTGATAAGGGAAGTAAAAATTTCCAAAAATGGAGGTTACAAAGTAGGAAAAATTTGTTTGCACGGTGTTCAAAAATATTCATCCTCTCAAAGTTAACCAGTTATGTAGTAAAATAGTGAAAGCTTTGATATCATATAAGGGTTTCCCCAAAACAACACATTGTTTTTATAAAATACATATATGCATGCCTTAATTATCAAGGAAGTGCTCCTCATCTTAAATACTGTTCCTTGCATCGAATACAGGTCACCCAACTTCCCTCCTGCTTTTTGAATGTCTTCTGGAATTCTTTTTCTCAAATGCTGTTAAAGCACCCCCTGCGCAGCTGTAATAAGTTGTTGATTAGTCTGAAATCGTCGACCCCGTAATGTCTTTTTTAAAATGGGGAACAACCAGAAGTCACATGGTGACAAGTCTGGACTAAATACACTACCTACCAACAAGTAATTGGACACCTGTGATAGCAAAGGAAAACGAAGTTTATTCACCTTCAATAGTTGGTGGAGCCTCCACGAGCGGCGATTACAGCTGCGCATACTCTCAACCAGGCGTTGTACGACGACTAGCGGTATTTTCTTCCACTCGGCTTGGAGAAGACAGGTCAGTTCCTTCACCGATTTCGGACGGTGGGGGCACCCCTTAAGTCGACGCACCAACTCGTCCCAGAGGTGCTCGATAGGGTTAAGGTCCGGGCTCTGCGCAGGCCAGTCCATTCGATTAACACCATTGTCACCATACCAAGCCATGGTGGACCTCGCAACATGACAGGTGGCATTGTCATACTGAAAGTAACATGGGTCCACCCTGTAAAACTGCCGCAACGTAGGAAGCGCATGGTCATCCAAAATGGTGCAGTAGGTCTCGGCGTTGAGTCTACCAGGAATTGCGACCAATGGTCCCGTGCCATACCAGGAGAAACACCCCCATAGCATAATTCCATCGCCGCCGAACTTCACAGTTGGCACAATACATTCCGGCAGGAGGCGTTCTCCAGGCAGATGCCAAACCCAGATCCTGCCATCTGAACGGTAGAGGGTGAACCTTGATTCGTCGCTCCAGAGAACCTGTTTCCACTGTTCAACGGTCCACTGTCGACGTTCTTTGCACCACGTTAGCCGAGCAGCGCTATTGGACTTGGTGATCAAAGGCTTGTGGGCGGCAGCACGTCCATGATAACCGAGAAGATGGGCTTCCTTACGGATGGTATTCGTCGAAAGAACACTCCCGGATGCCTGTTGAAACTCCTCGTGGATGTGGCCCATGGATTTGGTGCAGTTCTTCCGAATTTCTCTGGCCAGCACCCGTCAGTCTCTAACTCCCAGTTTTGTGGGTCTGCCGGGTCGGGGCACATTCCGACAGTCACCTCTCATCTTCCACTTGCCAATCACGTAGGCCACTGTCGATGTTGGGTATTTCAACTCGCTGGATATGTCATCGGCCATTTCTGTGATACCCGACGATTACACCTTTCTCGAAATCAGAGAGCTCCGATCTGCGTGGCATCTTGCATGCGACTGGTTGCGTTGTTGTTTCCCACACAATATTTAACGGCGGTGGCCGTGATTTCAGGGGTGTCCAATTACTTGTTGGTAGATAGTGTATATGCATGTGCGGGCATCAACTTAATATTAATCGAATACAGGTGTCCCCACGTTCCTCACACTGTTTGATGTCTTCTTCACCAATGCCTAAGAAGAAGTCATGGTGACTGTTTTTCGGGATCGGGGGGGGGGGGTTATTCTCCATGATTTTCTGGAAAGTGGCTGCACCACGACCAGTGAGCAGTACATTGAGACACTCAAGAAGCTTAGAGAAGCCATAAGGAGGAGGAAGAGACCATACAAGAATCTGAAAAGGATCCACATTCTCCATGACAATGCGAGACCACACACATCTTTGGCAACAGATCAGGCTGGTCAGTGGTCCCCCCATCCACTGTGCAGCCCAGATCTGGCACCCTATGATTTCCACCTGTTCGGCCCAAGGAAGGATAGTCTCCGGGAACAATGATTTGTTGGCACATGAGGCGAAAGTGGCTGTCAAGAAGTGGGTTCAGCAATGGCACAAGTGCATAACTTGTGATAGAGACTATGCCGAGTAGTATCTTTGTATAGAGATAGTTGCCCTACCAACATGTGCAATTTGAACGACCTCTGTCAGTTAGTAAAAAAGTTATTCCCACTTTTTGCGTTATTTTCTGTACAATAAGAGAGAGATTTCCTATCTGAGGTTGAGAGACCCGAACCCTCGGCGCTCTGCGCCTTTTGTCAGGTGAAAAAGAAGAAGATAGGATATTTGGGAACATATTTCCCTGATAGAACAGCATGAAAGAAAGGTACAGAAATATTAGAGCAAAAGGAGTATGCGGTTTCCCGTTAAGTATTGAAGTTGTAAGCTACCCTACATACTTACCTGCAACAAATCAATCAAAGCAAGTCATCCCGCAGTCAATGCCCGGCCGCAGGGAACCGGAGAAAGGACAGGGAAAAGGGGTGCCTAAAGAAAAAAAGAACCACTCAAGAAAAATCCGACAGATAAACACCCAGTTTTCTCACAAAACCATGTGTTGCAAGGCACCTTAAAGCACACATTTGTCGTTTGCTTAGTTCCTGTGTAGGAGTCGGCTTTTTTTTTTTTTTTTTAAACCATAGTACCTTGTTTCTGGGCCAGTCTCATATATGTGGACTGTAATATTTCTTTTTGCAAAACAAGTTCGGCCCCTAAAAGAGCCTTTTTTTTTTTTTTTTTTTTTTTTAAACCATAGTACCCTGTTTCTGGGCCAGTCTCATATATGTGGTCTGTAATATTTCTTTTTGCAAAACAAGTTCGCCCCTAAAAGAGCCTTTTTTTTTTTTTTTTTTAACCATAGTGCCTTGTTTCTGGGCCAGTCTCATATATGTGGACTGTAATATTTCTTTTTGCAAAACAAGTTCAGCCCCTAAAAGAGCCCTTTTTTTTTAAACCATAGTTCCTTGTTTCTGGGCCAGTCTCATATATGTGGACTGTAATATTTCTTTTTGCAAAACAAGTTCAGCCCCTAAAAGAGCCCTTTTTTTTTTTAAACCATAGTACCTTGTTTCTGGGCCAGTCTCATATATGTGGACTGTAATATTTCTTTTTGCAAAACAAGTTCAGCCCCTAAAAGAGCCCTTTTTTTTTTTTAAACCATAGTTCCTTGTTTCTGGGCCAGTCTCATATATGTGGACTGTAATATTTCTTTTTGCAAAACAAGTTCAGCTCCTAAAAGAGCCCTTTTTTTTTTTAAACCATAGTACCTTGTTTCTGGGCCAGTCTCATATATGTGGACTGTAATATTTCTTTTTGCAAAACAAGTTCAGCCCCTAAAAGAGCCCTTTTTTTTTTAAACCATAGTTCCTTGTTTCTGGGCCAGTCTCATATATGTGGACTGTAATATTTCTTTTTGCAAAACAAGTTCAGCCCCTAAAAGAGCC
>CM077033.1:122490901-122758401 GCA_039090855.1 Macrothele yani
GGATGGGCGACTGCTTATAGCCCATTGAGTTGCTCACGGTGGTCGTTAAACCTCCAATCAATCAATGGATGTTGTGTTTGTCTTACGGCACTGGCTCTCTCCCTTCCCTGGAACCAGTAACCCTAAATTAGGGACGAGCGACTGCTTATAGCCCATTGAGTTGCTCACGGTGGTCGTTAAACCTCCAATCAATCAATGGATGTTGTGTTTGTCTTACGGCACTGGCTCTCTCCTTTCCCTGGAACCAGTGACCCTAAATTAGGGATGGGTGACTGCTTATAGCCCATTGAGTTGCTCACGGTGGTCGTTAAACCTCCAATCATAAAAAAAAATTATCAGTTAAAACGACTTAAGATTCATTTAAGACTAAATGAAAATATTCATTCTGTTATGATCTCCATTTTTAATGACGAAGCAGTTTGTCAGTTATTGTAAATCCCAAATCATAAAATTAACGATCTTTTGTTTTTATGCGAAAAAATGGTACTACTTACATGTGGTATCATTCTGAATTTGGCGTTGGAAAATTAGTCATTAAGGAAATGTGAAATAAAATGAACTCTTGCTTACTTTTCTTCCGATTTGTAGATGGGCATGTTGGAGATGCTGGTCATGTTTCTCCACCTGAGGATGGTGATGTTAAAAGTGGCCTTCAGGGCAGGTTCGTCGAAACATGGAAACGCCCTGCGGGCGTCGGTCGGCTGGAACTGTGTTGTTGCCAACCACCTGAAAGAAGAACAAAGAAATAATTGAAAAATGGGGCTTCATTGACTCTTAGAAGTGAGCGAAACGCATATTGCATTCGTTATGAATACAAAAAGGATATGCAAACATTTGTGCGTTGACTGGAAATTTCTGGCGCTCGTGCTTATTTACCAACCTGTTCTTTATAATAATGAATAAAATTGTAGGGTCCTCTGTCGCAAATGATTTCAAACAGCACTTCTTCTACAAAGATTTATCCATTGCGAATGGGATTATGAAAATTCTAATTAACCCTGGCAGACGATGGAAATTTTTAGTTACCAAAAGCTGTCCTCCGAGTTTAAGAGGTTAGCTCCTAAACTACATAGAAGATGCTAGTAGTGTAAAACTATTTATTGCTATCATGAAAGAACGACGGGATTACACCATTTACACAGTGCGTCAAAGAATTTTTAAGTTTGGCGCTAGATATCAGCCTACGGTGGCGCCACCAGTGTAATCGCGAATGCGTTATAAACCGTGACCATCAGCTTGCTTTCTGCCAAAAGTACTGCGCAGTTGTTAAAGTAACTCAAACGAAACGGCCGTTCATTAGAGAAGTCAACATTTTTTTCATATTGAATTATTAAGATGGAACAAAGGGCTGTTATTAAATTTAACGCAAACCTTGATAAAAGTGCCTACGTACTAAATGATGAAACAAGTTTACGGTGAGTTTTGTTTAAGTAGATCAAATGTTTTCCGGTGGCACAAACGTTTTTTGGACGGAAGAGAGACATTAGAAGATGATAAGCATACCGGAAGACCAAGTTCATCTAGGACACCTGAGATTATTGAAAAAGTGCGTGATTTCGTGGCAAACAATCGATGTGCGTCACTAAGAATGATGGAAGAGTCTTTAAACATCAACAAAGAAACGATTCGAACCATCCTGCATGAAGATTTGGGCAAAACAAAAGTCTGTGCTTAAATTTGTTCCACACACGTTAACCAATGAACAAAAATCAAGGAGAAGTGCACATTGCAGAGACATCATTTCAGCCGCTGAAAATGATCCAAACTTCTTAAATTCGATTGTTACAGGTGATGAAACATGGTGTTTTCAATATGATCCTAAAACAAAGCGACAAAGTGCGGAATGGAAGTCAAAAAACTCACCACAAGCCAAAAAAGCAAGGAAAGTTCCATCGAGAATCAAAACAATGCTCATTACATTCTTCGATAGTAGGAAAGTAATGAGCATTGTTTTGATGGACAAACAATAATGAGAATTTGTTCCAAGTGGACAAACAATTACTGGTGAGTTTTGTTTAAATGTTTTGAAGCGTTTGATGGGCAGAATTCGTCGCATTCGTCCAGAATATCGAGATGAAAACAGTTAGTGTTTGTTGCGCGATAATGCACCCAGCCACACCTCACTTCTTGTTCGTAGATTTTTGGCGAAAAATAACGTGTGTGTTGAATCATCCACCGTTTTCGCCTGATTTAGCACCCTGTGACTTTTCTTTGCTCTCAAAACTTAAAATGACGTTAAAAGGGTGTTATTTTGATGATATTTCGACTATACAAACAGCTTCGACGCGTGCTTTGGAGGCAATTCCGCAAAGTGAACTGGAACAGGCATTCGAATCATTATTAAATCGCTGTAACAAGTGTATTGAAGCCGGAGGGACTTATTTCGAATAACAAACCAAAACAAATTATAATTTTTTGTTTCTATTTCATTTTACAGACCCAGTCTTAAAAATTCTTTGACGCACTGTGTATATCCAAATCTACCATTCTATTACCTGAAACAAGTTAGTAAAATCATGCAATGCATTGATTATGATAAGCTTTCTAACATACCAGAAATCATTACTCAAGTTATGAGGATAATGGCTGTAGAATAAATCTCGTTCCTATGCTCTGACCTTTGACCCCATTTCGATGATATTCAACAGAACTGGTTAAGCATACGTCCGGAGCAACATGATAAAGTTTTGTTTCAACTGAAGCATTCTTACGTAAGTTATGACGCATAAGGGCGATGCAATGGATCCAGCTCCTATGTCCTGACCTTTGACCCCATTCCGCCCATGTTCAGTAAGGTTCGTCCCTAGGTGGTCTCCTACTGCATACTAAATTTTCATTGAAATCGAACCATTTTTAAGCAAGTTATGGCCCATAAGGGCAATGGAATGCATCCCACTCCTACGTTCTGACCTTTGATCCAGTGTAGCACATTTTCAACAGGGTTTGCCCCCAGGTTTTCCCCTACCACATACTAAAATTTCGTCGAAATCGAACCGCTTTTATGCAGGTTATGACGCATAAGGGCAATGGAATGCATCCCACTCCTACGTTCTGACCTTTGATCCCGTGTCGCACATTTTCCATAGGATTCGTGCCCAGGTGGTCCTCTACCACATACTAAAATTTCGTCGAAATCGAACCGCTTTTATGCAGGTTATGACGCATAAGGGCAATGGAATGCATCCCACTCCTACGTTCTGACCTTTGATCCCGTGTCGCACATTTTCCAATAGGATTCGTGCCCAGGTGGTCCTCTACCACATACTAAAATTTCGTCGAAATCGAACCGCTTTTATGCAGATTATGACGCATAAGGGCAATGGAATGCATCCCACTCCTACGTTCTGACCTTTGATCCCGTGTCGCACAGTTTCAATAGGATTCGTGCCCAGGTGGTCCTCTACCACATACTAAAATTTCGTCGAAATCGAACCGTTTTTATGCAGGTTATGACGCATAAGGACAATGGAATGCATCCCACTCCTACGTTCTGACCTTTGATCCCGTGTAGCACATTTTCAACAGGGTTTGCCCCCAGGTGGTCCTCTACCACATACTAAAATTTCGTCGAAATCGAACCGCTTTTATGCAGGTTATGACGCATAAGGGCAATGGAATGCATCCCACTCCTACGTTCTGACCTTTGATCCCGTGTAGCACATTTTCAACAGGGTTTGCCCCCAGGTGGTCCTCTACCACATACTAAAATTTCGTCGAAATCGAACCGTTTTTATGCAGGTTATGACGCATAAGGGCAATGGAATGCATCCCACTCCTACGTTCTGACCTTTGATCCCGTGTAGCACATTTTCAACAGGGTTTGCCCCCAGGTGGTCCTCTACCACATACTAAAATTTCGTAGAAATCGAACCGTTTTTATGCAGGTTATGACGCATAAGGACAATGGAATGCATCCCACTCCTACGTTCTGACCTTTGATCCCGTGTAGCACATTTTCAACAGGGTTTGCCCCCAGGTGGTCCTCTACCACATACTAAAATTTCGTAGAAATCGAACCGCTTTTATGCAGGTTATGACGCATAAGGGCAATGTAATGCATCCCACTCCTACGTTCTGACCTTTGATCCCGTGTAGCACATTTTCAACAGGGTTTGCCCCCAGGTGGTCCTCTACCACATACTAAAATTTCGTAGAAATCGAACCGCTTTTATGCAGGTTATGACGCATAAGGGCAATGGAATGCATCCCACTCCTACGTTCTGACCTTTGATCCCGTGTAGCACATTTTCAATAGGGTTTGCCCCCAGGTGGTCCTCTACCACATACTAAAATTTCGTCGAAATCGAACCGCTTTTATGCAGGTTATGACGCATAAGGGCAATGTAATGCATCCCACTCCTACGTTCTGACCTTTGATCCCGTGTCGCACATTTTCAATAGGATTCGTGCCCAGGTGGTCCTCTACCACATACTAAAATTTCGTCGAAATCGAACCGTTTTTATGCAGGTTATGACGCATAAGGGCAATGGAATGCATCCCACTCCTACGTTCTGACCTTTGATCCCGTGTCGCACATTTTCAATAGGATTCGTGCCCAGGTGGTGCCCTACCACATACTAAAATTTCGTCGAAATCGAACCGCTTTTATGCAGATTATGACGCATAAGGGCAATGGAATGCATCCCACTCCTACGTTCTGACCTTTGATCCCGTGTCGCACATTTTCAACAGGATTTGCCCCCAGGTGGTCCTCTACCACATACTAAAATTTCGTCGAAATCGAACCGTTTTTATGCAGGTTATGACGCATAAGGGCAATGGAATGCATCCCACTCCTACGTTCTGACCTTTGATCCCGTGTCGCACATTTTCAACAGGATTTGTGCCCAGGTGGTCCTCTACCACATACTAAAATTTCGTCGAAATCGAACCGCTTTTATGCAGGTTATGACGCATAAGGGCAATGGAATGCATCCCACTCCTACGTTCTGACCTTTGATCCCGTGTCGCACATTTTCAACAGGATGTTTGCCCAGGTGGTCCTCTACCACATACTAAAATTTCGTCGAAATCGAACCGCTTTTATGCAGATTATGACGCATAAGGGCAATGGAATGCATCCCACTCCTACGTTCTGACCTTTGATCCCGTGTCGCACATTTTCAATAGGGTTTGCCCCCAGGTGGTCCTCTACCACATACTAAAATTTCGTCGAAATCGAACCGCTTTTATGCAGGTTATGACGCATAAGGGCAATGGAATGCATCCCACTCCTACGTTCTGACCTTTGATCCCGTGTCGCACAGTTTCAATAGGATTCGTGCCCAGGTGGTCCTCTACCACATACTAAAATTTCGTCGAAATCGAACCGCTTTTATGCAGGTTATGACGCATAAGGGCAATGGAATGCATCCCACTCCTACGTTCTGACCTTTGATCCCGTGTCGCACATTTTCCATAGGATTCGTGCCCAGGTGGTCCTCTACCACATACTAAAATTTCGTCGAAATCGAACCGCTTTTATGCAGGTTATGACGCATAAGGGCAATGGAATGCATCCCACTCCTACGTTCTGACCTTTGATCCCGTGTAGCATATTTTTAACAGGGTTTGCCCCCAGGTGGTCCCCTACCACATACTAAAATTTCTTCGAAATCGAACCATCTTCACGCGAGTTATCGTGAGGACGGACAGACAAAGCTGGAGCATATACGCTTCTTCAACCTACGGTTGGAAAGCGTAAAAAATGAAAAACAGACGGATATTAAGTCTGTTACTTTTTCTCCTATTCATTCAAAGTCCCTTGATGTGTGTCCAATGGACTATTGGGCCTTCGAACTATTGGAAAGAGCGCATTCTCAACGCAGACCTAAAACCTTGATTGGACTATTCAAAGCACCGGAAGAGGACTGGAATAAAACACCACTACCAATTTTAAGAAATGCCCTGTTGTAATGGAAGTGTAGATGTAGTTTCTTAGTCCACAGAAACGGCTAATGAGATTAGAACATTTAAGAAAGAAATAATTTCATTTTAAACATGAATTATATTACTCGAAAATCGTTCTAAAAATGTGTGAATGTAAAGCAAATGTAATTTAACGGCGCACATTTCAATTTTTATCACGTCTTTGTAAAAAAAGATCGTGCCTATGTTATCGGTTTGTCCGTCCGTCTGTACCCACGGTATCTCTGCAACTATTAGTCCGATCTGAAAAATTCTTTTTGCATTCGGAAGCTTGAAATATGCAAATAATGATCCCTTATTTCGTTTTTTTTTTAGGATGCACAATTTCGCCGGTAGAGGGCGTAAATGCAGATGATGTCGAATTCAAAAATACGCTTTATTCCACATATTTGCTTCTAAACATCCGATTGAAAAAAATCTTCTATCTTTTCATTCCATTTATGTCGAAGAGTATTTTCGATATAGTTCCTTTTTCAAATTACGCATAGATTTTCCGCTAGGGGGCGTGAAAGTAAATTGCATTTTTTCCGATAACGTTTCTTCTAAAAATCTGATTTGAAAATATTTTTTTCAGCGGATACATCTCCTGATGCACAATCTTTTGCATATAATTTCGAATTTTTGGTAAAGAATACTTTGGCCACCAGGGGGCGTAAGTCTTAATTTTCGCTTCTGATGTATGTGCCATAAAATCTGACCTTCTAAAATATCGATTGAAAAAATTCTTTCGTGGACTGATGCCACTCACATCGATAAACCTTTTCGGAATATTTTCTTCCTAAAATATTACACAGTTTCTCCGCCAGGTGGCGTAGATGTATATCTTATTTTTGTGAATATCTCGACTTCCAGGAGTCCGATTTGAAAAATTCCTTCTTTGTTGGATAGTGTTTTACGCGTGACATGTTTTTCATATAAATTCAAAATTTTCAAGTAATTCTTAGACTTTCCGCTAGGGGGCGTAAAGGTAAATTGCGTTTTCTCCTATATCTCTGCTTCTAAATCTCCGATCTCAAAAATTCTTTCTGCACCGGATACAGCTCCTGGTGGAAAATCGTTTGCCCATAATTTCTAATTTTTGTAAAAAACTGGTTTGGCCACCAGGGGGCGTAAACCTTAGTTTCCGCTTCTGATGTATTTGCAGCAAAATACGAGCTTCTAAATTCTCGATTGAAAATAACATCGTTTGTAGACCGATACTACTCATGCCGGCAAACTTTTTAGAAACATTTTCTTCTTATAATAGTGCACGGTTTCTACGGCAGAGGACGTAGATGTATATCATATTTTTGTAAATATCTCGACTTCTAGAAGTCCGATTTAAAATTCCTTCTGTGTTGGATAGTGTTTTACGCGTGACATGTTTTTCATATAAATTCAAAATTTTCAAGTAATTCGTAGACTTTCCGCTAGGGGGCGTAAAGGTAAATTGCGTTTTCAACTATATCTCTGCTTCTAAATCTCCGATCCCAAAAATTGTTTCTGCACCGGATACAGCTCCTGGTGGGAAATCGTTTGCACATAATTTCTAATTTTTGTAAAAAATTGGTTTGGCCACCAGGGGGCGTAAACCTTAATTTCCGCTTCTGATGTATTTGCAGCAAAATACGAGCTTCGAAATTCTCGATTGAAAATAACATCGTTTGTAGACCGATACTACTCATGTCAACAAACCTTTCAGAAATATTTTCTTCTTAAAATAGTGCACGGTTTCAAAGCCAGGGGGCGTAGATGTATATCTTATTTTTGTCAATATCTCTACTTCTAAAAATCCGATTTGAAAAATTCCTTCTTTATTGGATAGTGTTTCCAATGCGAAATGTTTTTCCTATAAATTCAAAATTTTCAAGTAAATCATAGACTTTCCGCTAGGGGGCGTAAAGGTAAATTGCGTTTCCCCCTATATCTCTGCTCCTAAATCTCCGATCTGAAAAATTCTTTCTGCACCGGATACAGCTGCTGATGGTAAATCGTTTGCGCGTAATTTCAAATTTTTGTAAAGGGTTGTTTGGCCACCAGGTGGCGTAAGTCTTAATTTCCGCTTCTGATGTATTTGCAGAAAAATATGAGCTTCTAAAATCTCGATTGAAAAAATGTCTTTTGTGGACCGATACTAATCATGTCGACAAACATTTTAAGAACATTTTCTTTTGAAATACTGCATGGTTTCTACGCCAAGGGGCGTAGATGTATATCTTATTTTTGTCAATATCTCTACTACTAAAAGCCCGATTTTAAAAATTCATTCTTTGTTGAATAGTGTTTCCGATGCGAAATGTTTTTCCTATAAATTCAAAATTTTCAAGTAAATCATAGACTTTCCGCTAGGGCGCACAATGGCAAATTGCGTTTTCTGCTCCTAAAACTCCGATTTGAAAAATTCTTCCTGTATCACATACAAGACCTGACGGAAAATATTTTTCACGTAATTTCTAATGTTTGGTAAAGAATGGTTTAGCCATCGGGGGTCATATGTTTTAATTTCTGCTTCTGAAGTATTTGTTGCAAAATCTGGGCTCCTGAAAACTCGACTAATTTTTTTTTCCTCGACCGATACCGCTTATATGGATAAACCTTTTGAGAATACTTTCTTCCTAAAATAATGCATGGTTTTCCCACCAGGGGACGTAAAGTCACATCTAATTTTTGTCGATATCTCTGTTTCTAAGAGTTCGTAAGCTCACGATTATGTTTACAGCAATATCTGAGGGATTAAAGACCCGATTGAAAAACTTCTTTCTTTCGTCAGATCTATTGTTTTCCATACCGGTTCCATTGACTTTGAATAGCTTTGATAAATTTAATTTGCGTTAGAACGGATTCAAAAGACGTGCTTATTACACCCGAAAATTCGGTGTCATCTTTCTTGTTAAAAAATTAGGTAGAACTCTAGAGAGAAAAAAAAAAAACATTCGTCCAACATACGAGCAAAAAGATTATGTAAATGAAATGAATTAAACAGAGTGTTTCCACTGCTTTGCTCGAGAAGGCACCCCGTGACTCAGGGAAACCTAGGTATTAGGCCGTGATGACCTCATTTTCCAAGACGAAACAACATCGTTCTGTGCAGCTCAAACGGTTAAAGAAAAATTTTCGCCTGAGGTTGTAACAGGACAACTCCAGCCGTTGACGTTAATCTCCGACATCGTCAGATGTCGGCGAACAGAGCTACTGATTAGCTCCAATGCCTCCATTCGTTTTTTTATCTCCTTCTTTTTTTTCAAACTAAAAGGATTTATGGGTCGAATGGAACATTTTTTTTTTTTTTATCTTCTTAGGTAACAGAACACATCCTTACATAACTGAAACGATGAACCTGTTTTGCGAAACTACAAGTTCAATGAACGGTCTGATTGAATTAAAGTTGGAGCGGAATGGAAGTTAATAAGCTTATGTGGTGAATACGTTTTAAATTCACTTAGTAAGAGCAAAAGCAGTAGGTCAGTTTGTGTTGCTCTGTGAACCAAACGTCTGGCACCAGATTTTAATAAAAAAAAAACGCGTTGGCAACATTTGCACGGGAATTAAACGGTTTCCTATTGCTTTGACCGTGTTCACTTCGTCCACATTTATTTGGTCCAGTTCACTTCTTCCACTTTGCTCGCTGCTTATTTAGTCCACTGATCACTTTGTCAACATTCATTTCCTCCTCAAAATGGAAGGAACACCGTGGAAATTTTCTGTTTCGATGGAATTTTTAGCACGTTTTTTTGTTAAAAAAAAACGTATTTATTTTATCAGTTTGTCCGTCAGTCCGTCTGTGGACACCATATGTCTACAACTATTAGTCCGATTTCTAAAATTATTTATGCGTTGGGAAGTCGGAAATATGCAAATGACCATCCTTCATTCCGTTTTTTTTTTGTTTTTTTTTTTACGATGTACATTTTCCCCGCTAGAGGGCGCAACTGCAGATAATATCGAATTCAAAATACATTTTATTCCATATACATAGTGCGTCAAAGAATTTTCAAGACTGGCGCTAGATTTCAGCCTACGGTGGCGCCACCAGTGTAATCGCGAATGCGTTATAAACCGTGACCATCTGCTTGCTTTCTGCCAAAAGTACTGCGCAGTTGTTAAAGTAACTCAAACGAAACAGCCGTTCATTAGAGAAGTAAAAATTTTTTCATGCTGAATTATTAAGATGGAAAAAAGAGCTGTTATTAAATTTAACGCAAAACTTGGTAAAAGTGCCTCGGAAACGTACCAAATGATGAAACAAGTTTACGGTGAGTTTTGTTTAAGTATAGATCAAATGTTTTCCTGTGGCACACGTTTTTTTGGACGGAAGAGATACGCTAGAAGATGATAAGCACACCGGAAGACCAAGTTCATCTAGGACACCTGAGATTATTGAAAAAGTGCGTGATTTCGTGGCAAACAATCGATGTGCGTCACTAAGAATGATGAAAGAGTCTTTAAACATCAACAAAGAAACGATTCGAAGCATCCTGCATGAAGATTTGGGCCAAACAAAAGTCTGTGCCAAATTTGTTCCACACACGTTAACCAATGAACAAAAATCAAGGAGAAGTGCACATTGCAGAGACATCATTTCAGCCGTTGAAAATGATTAAAATCGATTGTTACTTGTGATGAAACTTGCTTTCAATATGATCCTAAAACAAAGCGACAAAGTGCGGAATGGAAGTCAAAAAACTCGCCACAAGCCAAAAAAAACAAGAAAAGTTCCATCGAAAATCAAAACAATGCTCATTACATTCTTCGATAGTAAGGGTATTATCCACAAAGAATTTGTTCCAAGTGGACAAACAATCACTGGTGAGTTTTATTTAAATGTTTTGAGGCGTTTGATGGGCAGAATTCGTCGCATTCGTCCAGAATATCGGGATGAAAACAATCTTTAAAAGTAGGTGCGACGTGGTGTTTCATAATATAATTTCACAAAATTCTAAATATTTAAAATTTACTCTTCACAGCTCTACAACTTTTAACTTCAGGACTTCGCATACTGATACACAGACATCGTACAATCACCTGTACAATAAATTAAGCACCCGGTTTCTTACGGTAACAGTATGTACAATACAGCTGGTGCACAGCATGGGGAGAGGAGAAGAAATATCCAGTGCGATAATTACAAAAATTCAGGCGATATACTATCCACAATTTCCGACATCGCTACAGAACTTCAAAATCAAATACTTCGACAGACAATGGAAACTTATCAGTTAATCAAGTCCCTAAGTATTTACACGAATCTCTCCCATTACCGGAAATATTTCATCATATAGATACAGAAAAAGTGAGAACGCAGTTTTTCCGTCAATACATGAAGATAATTACGGAAAGTTTTCTGAAAATTCAGAATTTTCCGTTAACACATCTTGAAAACGGTAATCTACCGTTAATATATGGAAGTAATCGCCGCAAGTTTTCTGAAAATTCAGAATTTTCCGTTAACACATCTTGAAAACGGTAATCTACCGTTAATATATGGAAGTAATCGCCGCAAGTTTTCTGAAAATTCAGAATTTTCCGTTAACACATCTTGAAAACGGTAATCTACCGTTAATATATGGAAGTAATCGCCGCAAGTTTTCTGAAAATTCAGAATTTTCCGTTTACACATCTTGAAAACCGTAATTTACCGTCAAGATAAAAAAAAAATCGGAGAACATTTTTTCTTCAACACATCTTGAAAACGGCTATTTACCGTCAATATAAGAAAGAAATCGCAGAAAGGTTTCTAAAAATTCAAAAGTTTCCGTTAACACATCTTGGAAACGACAATTTACCGTCAATATAAATATGAAAGAAATCGCAGCAAGATTTCTCATAATTCAGAAGTTTCCGTTAACACATCTTGAAAACGGTAATTTACCGTCAAAATGAGAAAGAAATCGCATCAAGGTTTATGAAAATTCAGAAGTTTCCGTTAACACATATTGAAAACGGTAATTTACCGTCAATATAAGAAAGAAATCGCATCAAGGTTTCTGAAAATTAGGAAGTTTCCGTTAACAGATCTTGAAAGCGGTTATTTACCGTCAATATAAGAAAGTAAACTCACAAAGGTTTCTGAAAATTCAAAAGTTTCCGTTACCACATCTTGGAAACGGTAATTTACCGTCAATATAAATATGAAAGAAATCGCAGCAAGGTTTCTAAAAATTCAGAATTTCCTGTTAACACATCTTGAAAACGGGTATTTACCGTCAATATAAGAAAGAAATCGCAGAAAGGTTTCTGAAAATTTAAAATTTTCCGTTCACACATCTTGAAAACGGTAATTTACCGACAAAATAAGTAAGAAACCGCAGCAACGTTTCTGGAAATTCAGAATTTTCCGTTAACACATCTTGAAAACGGGTATTTACCGTCAATATAAGAAAGTAATCGCACAAAGGTTTGAAAATTCTGAATTTCCCGTTAACACATCGTGAAAACAGTAATTTAACGTCAATATGAGAAAGAAATCACATCAAGGTTTTTGAACATTAAGAAGTTACCGTTAACACATTTTGAAAACGGTAATTTACCATAAATATAAGAAAGAAATCGCAGCAAGGTTTCTGAAAATTCAAAATTTTCCGTTAGCACATCTGACACGGTAATTTACCGTCCATATAAGAAAGAAATCGCAGCAAGGTTTCTGAAAATTCAAAATTTGCCGTTAGCACATCTGAAACGGTAATTTACCGTCAATATGAGACAGAAATTGCCGAAAGGTTCCTGAAAATTCAGAATTTCCGTTAACACATCTTGATAACGGTAATTTACCGTCAATATAGGAAAGAAATCGTAGCAAGGTTTCTCAAAAGTCAGAATTTCCGGTTAACACATCTTGAAAACAGTAATTTACCGTCAATATGAGAAAGAAATCACATCAAGGTTTTTGAAGATTAAGTAGTTTCCGTTGACACATTTTGAAAACGGTAATTTACCATAAATATAAGAAAGAAATCGCAGCAAGGTTTCTGAAAATTCAAAATTTTCCGTTAGCACATCTGAAACGGTAATTTACCGTCAACATTAGACAGAAATTGCCGAAAGGTTCCTGAAAACTCAGAATTTCCGTTAACACATCTTGATAACGGTAATTTACCGTCAATATAAGAAAGAAATCGTAGCAAGGTTTCTGAAAATCCAGAATTGCCCGTTAACACATCTTGAAAATGGTTATTACCGTCAATATAAGAAAAAATCGTAGCAAGGTTTCTGAAAAGTCAGAATTTCCGGTTAACACATCTTGAAAACGGTAATTTAACGTCAATATGAGAAAGAAATCACATCATGGTTTTTGAACATTAAGAAGTTTCCGTTAACACATCTTGAAAACGGGTATTTACCGTCACTATAAGAAAGTAATCGCAGAAAGGTTTCTGAAAAGTCAGAATTTCCGGTTAACACATCTTGAAAACAGTAATTTACCGTCAATATGAGAAAGAAATCACATCAAGGTTTTTGAACATTAAGAAGTTTCCGTTGACACATTTTGAAAACGGTAATTTACCATAAATATAAGAAAGAAATCGCAGCAAGGTTTCTGAAAATTCAAAATTTTCCGTTAGCACATCTGAAACGGTAATTTACCGTCAATATTAGACAGAAATTGCCGAAGGGTTCCTGAAAACTCAGAATTTCCGTTAACACATCTTGATAACGGTAATTTACCGTCAATATAAGAAAGAAATCGTAGCAAGGTTTCTGAAAATCCAGAATTGCCCGTTAACACATCTTGAAAATGGTTATTACCGTCAATATAAGAAAAAAATCGTAGCAAGGTTTCTGAAAAGTCAGAATTTCCGGTTAACACATCTTGAAAACGGTAATTTAACGTCAATATGAGAAAGAAATCACATCATGGTTTTTGAACATTAAGAAGTTTCCGTTAACACATCTTGAAAACGGGTATTTACCGTCACTATAAGAAAGTAATCGCAGAAAGGTTTCTGAAAAGTCAGAATTTCCGGTTAACACATCTTGAAAACAGTAATTTACCGTCAATATGAGAAAGAAATCACATCAAGGTTTTTGAACATTAAGAAGTTTCCGTTGACACATTTTGAAAACGGTAATTTACCATAAATATAAGAAAGAAATCGCAGCAAGGTTTCTGAAAATTCAAAATTTTCCGTTAGCACATCTGAAACGGTAATTTACCGTCAATATTAGACAGAAATTGCCGAAGGGTTCCTGAAAACTCAGAATTTCCGTTAACACATCTTGATAACGGTAATTTACCGTCAATATAAGAAAGAAATCGTAGCAAGGTTTCTGAAAATCCAGAATTGCCCGTTAATACATCTTGAATATGGTTATTACCGTCAATATAAGAAAAAAATCGTAGCAAGGTTTCTGAAAAGTCAGAATTTCCGGTTAACACATCTTGAAAACTTTAATTTATCGTCAATATAAGAAAGAAATCGCAGAAAGGTTTCTGAAAATTCAAAATTTTCCATTACCGCATCTTAAACGGTAATTTACTGTCCATATAAGAAAGAAATCGTAGCAAGGTTTCTGAAAATTCAGAATTTCCCGTTAACACATCTTGAAAACGGTTATTTACCGTCAGTATAAGAAAGAAATCGCAGAAAGGTTTCTGAAAATTCAAAATTTTCCATTACCGCATCTGAAACGGTAATTTACCGTCAATATGAAAAAGAAATCGTAGCAAGCTTTCTGAAAATTCAGAATTTCCTGTTAACACATCTTGAAAACGGTGATTTACCGTCCATATAAGAAAGAAATCATAGCAAGGTTTCTGAAAATCCGGAATTTCCCGTTAACACATCTTGAAAATGGTTATTACCGTCAATATAAGAAAGAAATCGCAGAAAGGTTTCTGAAAATTCAGAATTTTCCGTTAACACATCTTGAAAACGGTAATCTACCGTCAATATAGGAAAGAAATCGCGGAAAGCTTTCTGAGAATTCAGAATTTTTTCGGCGGACGTAAAATCCATGATATTCACTGATTTCTCCGTCATATTACGGAAAAAGTTTGTGTTTGGTTAATTCACGAACTAAATAACGGAAAGTAGCTCCTGAATTAAAGAAAATGTTTCATAGTGTAAATAAGTGAAAGGCAAAACAAACCATCGGCAATGTGCTAGTATTACGAATTTCGTGTCGTAGCCATATTTACTCGGAGTAAAGAATCTCACGAATTTGATTAACTTCCTTGCGTCGAAGATATGCTTTGTATACTACTTTTAAAAATGCGCCATGAACGATACAGCTAAATGGTTCAACAGCAGGAGTTTCGATTAAATCGATTTTGCAATAACGGAAGCGCATAATAGACGCAAATGATGTGAAGGAATTATTTTGTTTATGCTGCAACAGCGGAATGCTCGCATCTATCTTAGCAGCAATTTTTCCTTTAGCAACATGCAGTACGAGGAAAATACAAAGACTCGATGAATTTCGCATTCATAAATATTTATTATACACACAATGGAAAAGATATATATATATCATCATCATCATTGTCAACCATTATCAACCCACTGCTGGACAAAGGTCTCCCCAAGTTTCCTCCACAACGGTCTGTCTTGTGCCAGTCTCCTCCATGTCACTCCCGCATACTTTCGAATTTCATCCACCCATCTTCCATGTGGTCTTCTTCTGGGTCTTTTCCTGCCCCTTGGAATCCAATCTAAAATTTCGGCTGTGTCTGTCCTTCTGGCAGTATGTCCAGCCCATTGCCATTTCAGGGATTTAACTCTGATCATGATGTCTTCCACTCTCGTCATTTTTCGGATCCACGAGTTCCTCTTCTTTTCTCTCCTGGTTATACCAAGCATGCACCTCTCCATGCTGCTTTGAGTTGTCTGCAGCCTTTGTATGTCTCTTTTAGTTAAGGTCCACGTCTCTGCACCATACGTAAGCACTGGAAGGATGCATTGATCAAACACTTTTCTTTTAAGACATAATGGCATATTGCTCTTGAAAATTATGCTGTTTCTTCCAAAAGCTCTCCAGGCAAGTTTTGTACGTCGATTAATTTCTTCATCAATGTGACCCTCACTTGATATCTGCTGTCCAAGATAAACGTACGTGTCTGTTATCTCCAGCTTTTCTCCATCAATCGATAAATCTTCATTTCTTGTAAAAGCATTGAACATCACTTTTGTCTTCTGAAAGTTCATTTTTAATCCCACTTCTTTACTCTTGTCAGCAAGTTCCTGGATCATAATCTGTAGCTCTGATGGGGTAGTTGCAAAAATGACTATGTCATCAGCAAAAGGAAGGTGGGTTAGATAATCTCCATTAATCTTTATCCCTTTGTTTTCCCAGTTCAGTGATTGAAGGACATTTTCCAATGTGGCGTTAAAGAGCTTCGGAGATATGGTGTCACCTTGTCTCACTCCCTTTCCAATTTTTATGTGTGTTGTATTTTTGAACAGCCGAAATTTTGCACTTGCATTTTCATAGATGTTATTAATAATATTAATGTATGCATCTTTAATACCGCAGGATTTTAGAGCCATTGTAACTGCTGATGGTTTCACCGAATCGAAGGCTTTTTCATAATCGATAAAAGCCATGCACAATGGAAGTTCATATTCCCTCGCTCTTTCAATTAGTTCTCTCAAAACCACTTCGTTTTTTGTTCTGTAATCTTTTAAAACTATGTTGCCCGGGAATCAATTCTGTTTCATAAAAAATAGCATTTTGTAATAAATTTTCTAGTGCAGCTGAGGCTCCTGAAATATTAGTATGAAAAACGTTCGCAGATATTTTCTGATTCTGATAGAACATTTTAATGCATGTTCAATCAGTTTTAGCCCGTCTTTTGGAAAAGAAATACGATCATAAAATGGGCGTCCCAAAACAACTGAGAATGTTTTTTATTGGGTGTGCAAATAAGTTTTAAAGCGTTTTAAGACGACGCAACATGTAATTCAAGAGAAAACAACACCACCTTTACGAATCAAAATACGCGCCGACAATATTTATCACCTTCTGCCGTCGTTCGGACATCTAACGGATGAAGTCGTCAACCCATTTCTGCACTTCGTCACATGTCCGAAACCGTATAGAAGACAAACCATGTCGCATCGATCGAAACGAATGACAGTCTGAAGAGGCTATGTCGAAACTATACAACGGGAGTTCCAGAGCTTCCCAGCCAAGCGTCAATAACGTTTGCATGACCGATTTCGCGACATGCGGCCCAGCGTCGTCATGCAGTAATTTCACGTGGCGCAAGCCTTTGCTTGTGAATGGACGTTTCCAACAGATTTCCTGGTTCAATCGCAGCAATTGTTGCTCGTATCGATCGGCAGTAACAGTTTGACCCTGTTCCAATAGTTTATAGTAAAGAACACAATTCATATTCCACCAGATGCACAGCAGAACTTTCTTGGAGTGAATATTGCATTTCGTTGTCGAAGTCGTTGCTTCATCGTGGTCTACCCAGTTTCTTACGCGTCTGGGATTGTCGTACCATATATACGTCTCATCATCCCTAACTACACTGGCGGAAAGTGAAAAAAGAACACCAAGAAGGAAACGTCTGATGCCAACGAAATTTATACAGCATAATAACGGAATACAGAGGATAACGTGATCAAAACATTATGGCAAAATACAGCTGTATTTGCTGGTAAATTGAAAAATAACATTTCCGTGTAACATGGTTAGTACGAGGTTGAACCGCCATGAACTGCGTCACACTGTGCAATTCTGGCATGGAGTCTGTCGTACAGATGTTGGATGTAAGTTTGGGGTATTGAGTTCCAAGCATCCTCAACCTGGACGCCTCAATCGGGGATGGTCGTGGCTGGAAAGTGAAAAAAGAACACCAAGAAGGAGACGTCTGATACCAACGAAATTTATACAGCATAATAACGGAATACAGAGGATAACGTGATCAAAACATTATGGCAAAATACAGCTGTATTTACTGGTAAACTGAAAAATAACATTTCCATGTAACATGGCTAGTACGAGGTTGAACCGCCATGAATTGCGTCACACTGTGCAATTCTGGCATGGAGTCTGTCGTACAGATGTTGGATGTAAGTTTGGGGTATTGAGTTCCAAGCATCCTCAACCTGGACGCCTCAATCGGGGATGGTCGTGGCTGGAAAGTGAAAAAAGAACACCAAGAAGGAGACGTCTGATACCAACGAAATTTATACAGCATAATAACGGAATACAGAGGATAACGTGATCAAAACATTATGGCAAAATACAGCTGTATTTGCTGGTAAACTGAAAAATAACATTTCCATGTAACATGGCTAGTACGAGGTTGAACCGCCATGAACTGCGTCACACTGTGCAATTCTGGCATGGAGTCTGTCGTACAGATGTTGGATGGAAGTTTGGGGTATTGAGTTCCAAGCATCCTCAACCTGGACGCCTCAATCGGGGATGGTCGTGGCTGGAAAGTGAAAAAGAACACCAAGAAGGAGACGTCTGATACCAACGAAATTTATACAGCATAATAACGGAATACAGAGGATAACGTGATCAAAACATTATGGCAAAATACAGCTGTATTTGCTGGTAAACTGAAAAATAACATTTCCATGTAACATGGTTAGTACGAGGTTGAACCGCCATCAACTGCGTCACACTGTGCAATTCTGGCATGGAGTCTGTCGTACAGATATTGGATGTAAGTTGGGGGTATTGAGTTCCAAGCATCCTCAACCTGGACGACTCAATCGGGGATGGTCGTGGCTTGAAAGTGAAAAAAGAACACCAAGAAGGAGACGTCTGATACCAAAGAAATTTATACAGCATAATAACGGAATACAGAGGATAACGTGATCAAAACATTATGGCAAAATACAGCTGTATTTGCTGGTAAACTGAAAAATCACATTTCCATGTAACATGGTTAGTACGAGGTTGAACCGCCATGAACTGCGTCACGCTGTGCAATTCTGGCATGGAGTCTGTTGTACAGATGTTGGATGGAAGTTTAGGCTTTTGAGTTCCAAGCATCCTCAACCTGGACGCCTCAATCGGGGATGGTCGTGGCTGGAAAGTGAAAAAAGAACACCAAGAAGGAGACGTCTGATGCCAACGAAATTTATACAGCATAATAACGGAATACAGAGGATAACGTGATCGAAACATTATGGCAAAATACAGCTGTATTTGCTGGTAAACTGAAAAATAACATTTCCATGTAACATGGTTAGTACGAGGTTGAACCGCCATGAACTGCGTCACGCTGTGCAATTCTGGCATGGAGTCTGTTGTACAGATGTTGGATGGAAGTTTAGGCTTTTGAGTTCCAAGCATCCTCAACCTGGACGCCTCAATCGGGGATGGTCGTGGCTGGAAAGTGAAAAAAGAACACCAAGAAGGAGACGTCTGATACCAACGAAATTTATACAGTATAATAACGGAATACAGAGGATAACGTGATCAAAACATTATGGCAAAATACAGCTGTATTTGCTGGTAAACTGAAAAATAACATTTCCATGTAACATGGTTAGTACGACGTTGAACCGCCATGAACTGCGTCACACTGTGCAATTCTGGCATGGAGTCTGTCGTACAGATGTTGTATGTAAGTTTGGGGTATTGAGTTCCAAGCAACTTCAACCTGGACGCCTCAATCGGGGATGGTCGTGGCTGGCCGTGGACACCGGATAAGTCGTTGTCCTATAAAATCTCACACGTGCTCAATTGGGGACAAATCCGGTGGCCATGGAAATTTTCTCACACCATGAAGTGCATGTTGCGTTGCACGTGCCGTGTGTGGGCGTGCGTTATCTTGCTGTCAAACACCACGATGGACCGACCTTACAAATGGCATAACAACGGGCTGAATGATGTTGTTGATGTAGGAGGTGCTCTTTAACGTACCCGGTACAAACACTAGTTGTGTACGGGAGTGATAGCTGATCGCTCCCAACTCCAGGAGACCAGGTGTAGGCCTTGTGTGTCGCTGGCAGATGCAAGAAGGGTGGAGACGCTCCCCTGTGCGTCTGCGAACACGCATACGGCCATCGGAGGCTCCCAAGCAGAATCTGCTTTCATCGCTGAACACGACAGATCGCCATTGCGTTCTCTAGTGCAGACGTTGGCGACCCCACTGCAGCCGTTCCTGACGGTGGGCTGGAGTCAGAGGCACACGTGCACGTAGTCCTGCATCCAGTAGACGGTTGCGGATTGTTCGCACAGTCACCTCAGCTGTAACGGCAGCTCGGATATGCGTCGCTGTGAATGTTCTGCTTGACAACGCCGCTCTTCTTATGCGTCGATCGGTCCGCTCATCAGTCCGTCTGTGACTCCCGGTTCCACGTCTTCTCGTGTGGGAATGTTCCTCGGACCAGCTACGCCACCATCGTACAACCACCGATACTTCCCGTCCAATTCTCTCCGCAATACGACGATACGACCACCCGGCCTCCCGGAGTCAGACTAGACGACCTCGCTCAAAGTCCGATAACTGCTGAAATCATACACGTCTTCCATGTCCAGGCATTGCAGCTTCTTCAGGGTCTTCGCACGTGTCCGTACGCCGACGACTGATTACATTCACTTCGCCGTACTCCTTAAATACCACCGACGATAATTTGCATATTATGCCGTGCTGTGGCGTAAAGGCTGACCGGTTGGTCCCGAAATTAACATCACACCTACGTCAACTCGACCCCATTAACATATGTAAATTTCATGATCGTCCGCCAATTCTTTCTTGGTGTTCTTTTTCACTTTCTGCCAGTGTATGTTCCACTGGAAAGACTTTCTGTGTTGTTTATTCAACAGATTCAAATAGTTCATGACAGGCTCATTCTTGTTCCTCTGGCTCAGGTTATGTCCATTTTATTTCCCTTCTGAATCTTTCCCATTGCGCGTAAACGACTGGAAACGGTTTGTTGAGTTACCCCCAGTTGTTCAGCTAGTTCTTTTTGCGTTTGAGACGAATCTTCATCCAGCAATGCTTGCAGTTCCTCATGTGCGTAGCTGGGCGCCGCTACGTTCTCGATCTCTAACATCACAAAATCACCTGCTTTAAAACTCACACGTGCTTTTCGATACAATATTCTCCCCTCAGAACAGAACACATCAATGCACATGCTTTTGCAGCACTTTTGCCTTGATGGAATTCGTAACGAATGCAGTGTCGAATAAATGCAGTACCGCTTGCCATCTTTCACCTACCGATGTGCAAGTGCGTTTGACTGTTGGGCAAACTTCCGTGACCTATATACTTTTCCGGACCAGTTACGGTCGCATGACAACATCGCGGGGCATTGTCGGATATGTAAATTAGCGGTATACATCACACAAAAAACGCTTTAAAACTTATTTGTACACTTAATATTAAAAAAACAAGAAAGATGGCACCGAATTTTCGGGTGTAATGAACACGTCTTTTGATTCCGTTCTGACGCGAATTAAATTTATCAAAGCTATTCAAAGTCAATGGAACTGGTATGGAAAACAGTACTATCTGACTATAGAAAGAAGTTTTTCAATCGGGTTTTTAACCCCGCAGATATTGCTGTAAGCGGAATCCTGAACTTGCGCCCTCTGGTTGCAGGCTTGTGCGTTAAGAAAAATTTGAATTTACATGGGAAACATTTCGCCGCGGAAACGCTCTCCAACAACGAAATAATTTTTCAAATCGGACTCTTTGAAGCAGAGATATGGACAAATATAAGATATGCATCTACGCCCCCTGGTGGGAAAACCATGCATTATTTTAGGAAGAAAGTATTCTCGAAAGTTTTTCGAAGTCAGTGGTATCGGTCCAAAAAAAAAAAAAAGAAATAAATAAATAAAAAAAAATCAGTCGAGTTTTCAAGAGCTCAGATTTTGGTGCAAATACATCAGAACTAGAATTTAACACTTATGCCCCCTGGTGGCCAAATTTTTCTTTACCAAATATTAAAAATTATATGAAAAACATTTTCCATCAGGAGCTGTATGCGATACAGGAATAATTTTTCAAATTGGAGTTTTAGAAGCGGAAATATCGGGGGATGTAATTTACCTATGCGCCCTCTAGCGAAAAGTCTATGATTTACTTCAAAATTTTGAATTTATATCAAAAACATTTCGCATTGGAAACACTACCCAACAAAGAAGGAATTTTTTAAATCGGATTCATAGAAGTAGCGATATTGACAAAAATAAGATATGCATCTACGCCCCCTGGCGTAGAAACCCTGCATTATTTTAAGAAGAAAATATTCCTAAAATGTTTGTCGACGTGAGTTGTATCGATCCGCAAACGAATTTTTTTCAATGGAGATTTTAATAGCTCAGGCTTCGCTGCATCACATCAGAAGAAGAAATTATGACTTACTCCCCTGGTGGTTTGGTGCAAATACATCAGAACTAGAATTTAACACTTATGCCCCCTGGTGGCCAAATCATCCTTTACCAAATATAAAAAAATTATATGAAAAAGATTTTCCATCAGGAGCTGTATGCAATACAGGAATAATTTTTCAAATCGGAGTTTTAGAAGCAGAAATATCAGGGGGAATGCAATTCACCGTTGCTCCCCCTAGCGGAGAGTCTATGATTTACTTCAAAATTTTGAATTTATATCAAAAACATTTCGCATTGGAAACACTACCCAACAAAGAAGGAATTTTTTAAATCGGACTCATAGAAGTAGCGATATTGACAAAAATAAGATATGCATCTACGCCCCCTGGCGTAGAAACCCTGCATTATTTTTAGAAGAAAATATTCCTAAAATGTTTGTCGACGTGAGTAGTATCGGTCCGCAAACGAATTTTTTTCAATGGAGATTTTAGAAGCTCAGATTTCGCTGCAAATACATCAGAAGCAATACATCTCCCCCTGGTGGCCAAACCATTTTTTACCAAAAGTTAGAAATTATATGCAAAGGATTTCCCATCAGGAGTTTAATGCAGAAAGGATTTTTCAAATCGGAGTTTTGGAAGCAGAGATCTTGGGGGAAACGAAATTTACCACTACTCCCCCTAGCGGAAAGTATATGAATTACTTGAAAATTTTGAATTTATATGAAAAACATGTCACACCGGAATCTTTAACCAATAAAGATTTTTTTTTTCAAATCGGACCATTAGAAGAAAAGCTATTGACAAAATTGAGATACACGTCTGCGCCCCCTGGAGGAGAAACCATGCAATATTTGAAGAAGAAAATATTCCGAAAACGTTTATCGACATGACAAGCATCCGTCCGCGAAATAATTTTTTCAATCGAGATTTTAGAAGATCAAATTTCATTGCAAACACATCAGAAATAAAAATTAACGCTTACTCTAGTTGCTGGCAATAGCACTCTTTACCAAAAATTATTAATTGCTTACAAAAGATTTTCCATCAGGATCTGTATTCGCTGGAGAAAAAAATTTTCAAATCGGAGTTTTAGAAAAAGAGATATCGGTGAAAACGAAATTAAATTTTACGCCCCCTAGAGGAAAATCTATGCGTAACTTGAAAAAGTAACTATACCTAAAATACTCTTCGACATAAATGGAATCGAAAGGTAAAAGATTTTTTCAATGGGATGTCTAGAAGCGAATATATGGAATAAATGCGGGAGCGTCTCCACCCTTCTTGCATCCGCCAGCGACACACAGGACCTACACCTGGTCTCCTGATGTAGGGAGCGATCAGCTATCACTCCCGTACACAACTAGGGTTTGTACCGGGTACGTTAAACAGCACCTCCTACATCAACAACATCATTCAGCCCGTTGTTGTGCCATTTGTGAGGTCGGTCCATCGTGGTGTTTTCCAGCAAGATAACGCACGCCCACACACGGCACGTGCAACGTAGCATGCACTTCAGGGTGTGAGACAACTTCCATGGCCACCGGATTTGTCACCCATTGAGCACGTGTGGGATTTTATGGGACAACGACTTATCCGGTCTCCACGGCCAGCCACGACCATCCCCAATTTACGCGTCCAGGTTGGGGATGCTTGGAACTCAATACCCCAAACTTACATCCAACATCTGTACGACAGACTCCATGCCAGAATTGCACAGTGTGACGCAGTTCATGGCGGTTCAACCTCGTACTAACCATGTTACATGGAAATGTTATTTTTCAGTTTACCAGCAAATACAGCTGTATTTTGCCATAATGTTTTGATCACGTTATCCTCTGTATTCCGTTATTATGCTGTATAAATTTCGTTGGTATCAGACGTCACCTTCTTGGTGTTCTTTTTTCACTTTCCAGCCACGACCATCCCCGATTTACGCGTCCAGGTTGAGGATGCTTGGAACTCAATACCCCAAACTTACATCCAACATCTGTACGACAGACTCCATGCCAGAATTGCACAGTGTGACGCAGTTCATGGCGGTTCAACCTCGTACTAACCATGTTACATGGAAATGTTATTTTTCAGATTACCAGCAAATACAGCTGTATTTTGCCATAATGTTTTGATCACGTTATCCTCTGTATTCCGTTATTATGCTGTATAAATTTCGTTGGTATCAGACGTCACCTTCTTGGTGTTCTTTTTTCACTTTCCAGCCACGACCATCCCCGATTTACGCGTCCAGGTTGAGGATGCTTGGAACTCAATACCCCAAACTTACATCCAACATCTGTACGACAGACTCCATGCCAGAATTGCACAGTGTGACGCAGTTCATAACGGTTCAACCTCGTACTAACCATGTTACATGGAAATGTTATTTTTCAGTTTACCAGCAAATACAGCTGTATTTTGCCATAATGTTTTGATCACGTTATCCTCTGTATTCCGTTATTATGCTGTATAAATTTCGTTGGTATCAGACGTCTCCTTCTTGGTGTTCTTTTTTCACTTTCCAGCCACGACCATCCCCGATTGAGGCGTCCAGGTTGAGGATGCTTGGAACTCAATACCCCAAACTTACATCCAACATCTGTACGACAGACTCCAAGCCAGAATTACACAGTGTGATGCAGTTCATGGCGGTTCAACCTCGTACTAACCATGTTACATGGAAATGTTATTTTTCAGTTTACCAGCAAATACAGCTGTATTTTGCCATAATGTTTTGATCACGTTATCCTCTGTATTCCGTTATTATGCTGTATCAATTTCGTTGGTATCAGACGTCTCCTTCTTGGTGTTCTTTTTTCACTTTCCAGCCACGACCATCCCCGATTGAGGCGTCCAGGTTGAGGATGCTTGGAACTCAATACCACAAACTTACATCCAACATCTGTACGACAGACTCCATGCCAGAATTGCACAGTGTGACGCAGTTCATGGCGGTTCAACTTCGTACTAACCATGTTACATGGAAATGTTATTTTTCAGTTTACCAGCAAATACAGCTGTATTTTGCCATAATGTTTTGATCACGTTATCCTCTGTATTCCGTTATTATGCTGTATAAATTTCGTTGGTATCAGACGTCTCCTTCTTGGTGTTTTTTTTTGAATTACGTCATTCCCCGCTGAGCAAGCCAACAGCATCAAGTTACCGACCAGTCAAAACCGGTTTGATCTAGATCCAACAGGTACAGCGTATGTACGCAGTTCGTGATTACAGACATTCGAAACTCTTCGTCGCGAGGACAACGATGTTGAAATTGAACAGCGTTCAAGTGTAAAATTTTGTGTTCTGCTCGGAAAATCTTTCGATGAGACTTTTCAAATGATTAAGTCAGCGTACGGTGAGAGTGAATGGGTCGAACTAGAGTTTACGAGTGGCATCGACGATTCGAAAACAGGCGACAGAGTATCGAGGATGATGAGAGGTCAGGATGTTCTTCAACATCCACAACGGATAAACAAATCGCCATTGTCCAAGAAATTGTACAAAATGACCGCCGAAAAACTGTTGCAGCGATTGCAGAAGTTGCCGTCATTTCAGATGAAAGTTGCTATGCCATCTTAACCGAGAAACTGGGTATGCGTCACGTGTGCTAGAAAATTGTTACCAAAAACCTGGAACCAGAAAAAATGGATGAGCACATGCAAGTTTGCGGGGATAAGATCGAGCAGTGGAGTCAGATCCGATTTCTTGAATCAATTGATCACTGGCGACGAGACTTGGTGCTTTCTGTACGACCCCCAATTAAACCGACAGACGAAAGTGTGGAAATCACCGTCGTCACTAAGACCAACAAGAAAGATAACACCGAATTTTTGGGTGTAATAAGCACGTCTTTTGAATCCGTTCTGACGCAAATTAAGTTTATCAAAGCTATTCAAAGTCAATTTAACCGGTATGGAAAACAATAGATCTAACGAAAGAAAGAAAATTTTCAGTCGGGTTTTTAATCCCTCAGATATTGCTGTAAACGGAATCGTGAGCTTACGAACCTTAGAAACAGAGATATCGATAAAAATAAGATATGACTTTACGTCCCCTGGTGGGAAAACCATGCATTATTTTAGGAAGAAAGTATTCTCAAAAGGTTTATCTATATAAGCGGTATCGGTCGAAGAAAAAAAATGAGTCGAGTTTTCAGGAGCCCAGATTTTGCTACAAATACATCAGAAGCAGAACTTAACACTTATGACCCCTGGTGGCTAAACCATTCTTTACCAAACATTAGAAATTATGTGAAAAATATTTTCCATCAAGTCTTGTATGCGATACAGGAAGAATTTTTCAAATCAGAGCTTTAGGAGCAGAAATAACGCAGAAAACGCAATTTACCTTTGTGCCCCCTAGCGGAAAGTCTATGATTTACTTGAAAATTTTGAATTTATAGAAAAAAAAACATTTTGCATCGGAAACACTATCCAACAAAGAAGGAATTTTTCAAATCGTACTTTTAGAAGTAGAGATATTGACAAAATAAGATATACATCTACGCCCCCTGGCGTAGAAATCATGCATTTTTTCAAGAAGGAAATTTTTCTAAGAGGTTTGTCGACATGAAGAGTAGTATCGGTCAACAAACGACTTTTTTAATCGTCATTTTAGAAGCACATATTTTGCTGCAAATACACCAGAAGCGGAAATTAAGACTTACGCCACCTGGTGGCCAAACCATTTCTTACAAGAATTAGAAAATAAGTGCAAACAATTTCCCATCAGGAGCTGTATGCGGTGCAGAAAGAATTTTTCAAATCGGAGATTTAGAAGCAGAGATATATTGGGAAACGCAATTTACATTTACGCCCCCTAGCGGAAAGTCTATGATCTACTTGAAAATTTTGATATTATATGAACCACATGCCACACTAGAAACACTATCCAACAAAGAAGGAATTTTTCTAATCGGACTCCTAGAAGTAGAGATATTGACAAAAATAAGATATACATCTACGCCCCCTGGCGTAGGAACCATGCACTATTTTAGGAAGAAAATGTTTCTAAAAGGTTTGTTGACATGAGTAGTATCGGTCAACAAACGACGTTTTTTTCAATCGTGAATTTAGAACATCATATTTTGCTGCAAATACAACAGAAGCGGAAATTAAGATTTACGCCACCTGGTGGACACAACTATTTTTTTTTTTTTACAAAAATTAGAAATCATGTTCAAACGATTTACCATCAGGATCTGTATCCGGTGCAGAAAGAATTTTTCAAATCGGAGATTTAGAAGCAGACATATAGGGGGAAACGGAATTTACCGCTACGCCCCCTAGCATGAAGTCTATGAACTACTTGAAAAATTTTAAAATTACATGAAAAATATGTCACACGGAAAACGCTATCCAACAAAGAAGGAATTTTTCAAATCGGACTTCTAGAAGTATAGATATTGACAAAAATAAAATGTACGTCTACGCCCAATGGTGGATAAACTGTGTAATATTTGAAGAAGAAAATATTCCAAAAAGGTTTATCGATGTCAGTGGCATTATTCCACGAAAGAATTTTTTCAATCGATATTTTAGAAGCTCCGATTTTATGGCAAATACATCAGAAGCAAATATTAACACTTACGCCCCCTGGTGGCCAAAGTATTCTTTACCAAAAATTTGGAAATTATATGTAAAAGATTTTTCATCAGGAGATGTATCCGCTGAAGAAAAAAAATTTCAAATCGGAGTTTTAGAAGAAGAGTTATCAAAGAAAAGATAATTTACTTTTACGCCCCCTAGCGGAAAATCTATGCGTAATTTGAAAAAGTAACCATATCTAAAACACTCTTCGATATAAATGGAATCGAAAGATAGAAATATTTTTTCAATCGGATGTTTAGAAGCAAATATGTGGAATAAAACGTATTTTTGAATTCGACATCATCTGCATTTACGCCCTCTACCGGCGAAATTGTACATCGTAAAAAAAAAACGAAATGAAGGATCATCATTTGCATATTTGAAGCTTCCCAATGCAAAATGAATTTTTTAAATCGGACTAATAGTTGCAGAGATATCGTGGGTACAGACGGACGGACGGACGGACAAACCGATAACAGAAGCACGATCTTTTTTTACAAAAGACGTGCTAAAAAAGTTCATGGCTGACCTCTCCAAAGGAAAGGTCTTGTTAACAGTTTTCTTCGATTGCAAGATGATCGTACACAAGGAATTCCTTCAACATAGTGGTACAGTCACTAAAGAACAGTACGTCAACGTCCTGAAACCTCTCCGAGAAACAGTGGGACGCAAGTGACCCGATATTTGGAAGACCGACCCTTGGGTGCTCCATCACGATAATGCGCCGGCTCACAGATCCCTCCTGGTGTTCGATTACGTGTCCAAACATCACATTCCCGTTTTTTTTTTTTTTTCTTTTTCCCCGGATGAAGAATTTGGTTAAGGGGCGACGCTTCACAAGTTCTGAAGAGCTGCGATGGAGGCATCGGAGGATGTAGCAAAAGAAGGCTAGCAATCTGCATTTAAATCTTTGTATGAGCGCTGGCAAAAATGCAAAGTTGCACAGGGTAACTACTTCGAAGGAAACATCGCATAAATGGGTATTACCTGTACCCATTTTTTTTAATATTAAAAAGGTCCGGAACTTTTTGAACGTATTGGCACTTCGTCCCTGTTATCGGCTCCTTTTCCCCCAGAGCCACTTGGAGAAGACTTTAATGACTCTTTTGAATTCCTACATGCCTTCAATGAGGGGGATAACCGTGCTACTTTTGTTCATTGTTAAGGTGGACGTCAAGTAATTTTGCTTCCTATACTTCCAATGGAAAAACTTCTGTACACATTTTCTTCACAATTAATGCGTTCCCCAGAATGGAAATTTGAATACCGATTAAAATAGCTTCATTCTATAACTTGGAATACTTAATGTTTTCTAAAACATAACCATAATTATGCAATCCAACATTTTTTTGTCTACTGACGTCATCAAAGTACAGGTCGCGCCATCTATTTTCTGGACAATTAATGCGTTTCCAATGATGAAAATTTGAACACCGATTAAAATAGCTTCATTTTATAACTTGGAATACTTAATATTTTCTAAAACATAACCATAATTATGCAATCCAACATTTTTTTGTCTCATGACGTCATCAAAGTACAGGTCGCGCCATCTTTTTTCTGGACAATTAATGCGTTCCCAAGGATGAAAATTTGAACATCGATTAAAATAGCTTCATTTTATAACTTGGAATACATAATATTTTCTAAAACATAACCATAAGTATGCAATCCAACACTTTTTTGGTCTACTGACGTCATCAAAGTACAGGTCGCGCCATCTTTTTTCTGGACAATTAATGCGTTCCCAAGGATGAAAATTTGAACATCGATTAAAATAGCTTCATTTTATAACTTGGAATACTTAATGTTTTCTAAAACATAACCATAAGTATGCAATCCAACATTTTTTGGTCTTCTGACGTCATCAAAGTACAGGTCGCGCCATCTTTTTCTGGACAATTAATGCGTTCCCAATGATGAAAATTTGAACATCGATTCAAATAGCTTCATTTTATAACTTGGAATACTTAATATTTTCTAAAACATAACCATAAGTATGCAATCCAACATTTTTTTGTCTACTGACGTCATCAAAGTACAGGTCGCGCCATCTATTTTCTGGACAATTAATGCGTTCCCAAGGATGAAAATTTGAACATCGATTAAAATAGCTTCATTTTATAACTTGGAATACTTAATATTTTCTAAAACATAACCATAAGTATGCAATCCAACATTTTTTGGTCTTCTGACGTCATCAAAGTACAGGTCGCGCCATCTTTTTTCTGGACAAATAATGCGTTCCCAATGATGAAAATTTTAACATCGATTAAAATAGCTTCATTTTATAACTTGGAATACTTAATATTTTCTAAAACATAACCATAATTATGCAATCCAACATTTTTTTGTCTACTGACGTCATCAAAGTACAGGTCGCGCCATCTTTTTTCTGGACAATTAATGCGTTCCCAAGGATGAAAATTTGAACATCGATTAAAATAGCTTCATTTTATAACTTGGAATACTTAATATTTTCTAAAACATAACCATAAGTATGCAATCCAACATTTTTTTGTCTACTGACGTCATCAAAGTACAGGTCGCGCCATCTTTTTTCTGGACAATTAATGCGTTCCCAAGGATGAAAATTTGAACATCGATTAAAATAGCTTCATTTTATAACTTGGAATACTTAATGTTTTCTAAAACATAACCATAATTATGCAATCCAACATTTTTTTGTCTACTGACGTCATCAAAGTACAGGTCGCGCCATCTTTTTTCTTCACAATTAATGCGTTCCCAAGGATGAAAATTTGAACATCGATTAAAATAGCTTCATTTTATAACTTGGAATACTTAATATTTCCTAAAACATAACCATAATTATGCAATCCAACATTTTTTTGTCTACTGACGTCATCAAAGTACAGGTCGCGCCATCCTTTTTCTGGACAATTAATGCGTTCCCAAGGATGAAAATTTGAACATCGATTAAAATAGCTTCATTTTATAACTTGGAATACTTAATATTTTCTAAAACATAACCATAAGTATGCAATCCAACATTTTTTTGTCTACTGACGTCATCAAAGTACAGGTCGCGCCATCTTTTTTCTGGACAATTAATGCGTTCCCAAGGATGAAAATTTGAACATCGATTAAAATAGCTTCATTTTATAACTTGGAATACTTAATATTTCATAAAACATAACCATAATTATGCAATCCAACATTTTTTTGTCTACTGACGTCATCAAAGTACAGGTCGCGCCATCTATTTTCTGGACAATTAATGCGTTCCCAAGGATGAAAATTTGAACATCGATTAAAATAGCTTCATTTTATAACTTGGAATACTTAATATTTTCTAAAACATAACCATAATTATGCAATCCAACATTTTTTTGTCTCATGACGTCATCAAAGTACAGGTCGCGCCATCTTTTTTCTGGACAATTAATGCGTTCCCAAGGATGAAAATTTGAACATCGATTAAAATAGCTTCGTTTTATAACTCGGAATACTTAATGTTTTCTAAAACATAACCATAATTATGCAATCCAACATTTTTTTGTCTCATGACGTCATCAAAGTACAGGTCGCGCCATCTTTTTTCTGGACAATTAATGCGTTCCCAAGGATGAAAATTTGAACATCGATTAAAATAGCTTCGTTTTATAACTCGGAATACTTAATGTTTTCTAAAACATAACCATAATTATGCAATCCAACATTTTTTTGTCTACTGACGTCATCAAAGTACAGGTCGCGCCATCTTTTTTCTGGACAATTAATGCGTTCCCAAGGATGAAAATTTGAACATCGATTAAAATAGCTTCATTTTATAACTTGGAATACTTAATATTTCCTAAAACATAACCATAATTATGCAATCCAACATTTTTTTGTCTACTGACGTCATCAAAGTACAAGGTCGCGCCATCTATTTTCTGGACAATTAATGCGTTCCCAAGGATGAAAATTTGAGCATCGATTAAAATAGCTTCATTTTATAACTTGGAATACTTAATATTTCCTAAAACATAACCATAATTATGCAATCCAACATTTTTTTGTCTACTGACGTCATCAAAGTACAGGTCGCGGCATCTTTTTCTGGACAATTAATGCGTTCCCAAGGATGAAAATTTGAACACCGATTAAAATAGCTTCATTTTATAACTTGGAATACTTAATATTTTCTAAAACATAACCATAATTATGCAATCCAACATTTTTTTGTCTACTGACGTCATCAAAGTACAGGTCGCGCCATCTTTTTTCTGGACAAATAATGCGTTCCCAAGGATGAAAATTTGCACATCGATTAAAATAGCTTCATTTTATAACTTGGAATACTCAATATTTCCTGAAACATAACCATAATTATGCAATCCAACATTTTTTTGTCTACTGACGTCATCAAAGTACAGGTAGCGCCATCTTTTTTCTGGACAATTAATGCGTTCCCAAGGATGAAAATTTGAACATCGATTAAAATAGCTTCGTTTTATAACTCGGAATACTTAATATTTTCTAAAACATAACCATAATTATGCAATCCAACATTTTTTTGTCTCATGACGTCATCAAAGTACAGGTCGCGCCATCTTTTTTCTGGACAATTGATGCATTCCCAAGCGTGAAAATTTGAACCCCGATTAAAACAGCTTCATTTTATAAATGGGAATACTTAATATTTTCTAAAACATAACCACATGCAATCCAACATTTTTTTGTCTACTGACTTCATCAAAGTACAGATTACGCCATCTTTTTTCTGGCTTTAACACCACCAAAGGAAAAGTTATTGATTTTTAATATAATTATGGTTATGTTTTAGAAAATATTAAGTATTCCAAGTTCTAATATGAAGCTATTTGAATCGATGTTCAAATTTTCATCATTGGGAACGCATTAATTGTGAAGAAAATGTGTGCAGACGTTTTTCCATTGGAAGTATAGGAAGCAAAATTACTTAACGTCCAGCTTAAGTGCTCCTGTGCTCCTACGAACTTCTCCTGCAACCGGCAAAGTGACTTCCCGGTTTCTGCCTTGAACTTTCGCGTTTAACTGCTCTGTTGTTTTTCAGCTGAGTAGATTGCTTCCGGTATGTTTCCCCTGTTTATTTTGCTCCGCTTCCTGTATCTTTCCTCGAATAAAATGTTGAAACCTTGTTGCTGTTGTGTATGTCATTGTTGTCCAGTGGTGCGCTCTTAGGAGGTAAACGTATTATATACTGAGTGGCCACTTTATTATGACCACCTGGCAGTTTTAAGAAAATGAGCTATGGCTGCCACGCTGTTGCCGCCAGAGGGCGAGGCCAGTATAAAAAAGGAAAGCTTAGTGCTTGTGACAGTAGTAGAAGTGATATTTGGGTGACGAGATGGGTAAAAAATGCGATTTGACGGACTTTCAACGTGGGATGATTGTAGGAGCTCGAAGCCAAGGAGCGAGTATCACCGAAACCGCCGCATTCGTGAAATGTTTCAGAGCAGCTGTTGTTAAAGTGTTTAAAGACTGGACTGTTAGCCAAAAAACTGGGTCTCTACGTGCAACGAGTGGTCGTCATCGACTAGTGACTGCTCGGGCGGAACGGAGAGTGTCCAGACTGGTAACAGACAACAGAAGGGCAACAGTGCAGCAAATTACAGACCATCTTCATCAAGGATCCCCTCAAATGATCTCTGCACGCACTGTTCGCCGTACACTGCATCGGATGGGATATGGCAGCCGAAGGCCTGTTCGAACACCTTTGCTGTCTGCAGTTAACAAGAGAAAACACGTCTCTAGTTCGCACAGGAGTACAAGGATTGGACAGTCGATAATTGGAAGCAAATTATGTGGTCCGATGAATCACGTTTTCAGTTGCACCATGCCGATGACTGAGTCAGAATTTGGCGGAAACAGCACGAGAGCATGGACCCCAAATGCATTGCTACAACCCTTCAAGTTGGTGGAGGCAACGTTATGGTTTGGGGAATGTTTTCCTTGCATGCTTTGGGCCCTTTAATTCGTGTTGATCAACGCACATCATATCGAAGCATCGTTGCGGGCCAAGTGCATCCTGTCATGTGGATGGTTTATCCCAATGGCGATGGCTACTTTTAACAAGATAATGCGTCCTGCCATAGTGCTCGTATTGTACAGGATTGGTTTCAGGAACATGCCGGTGAGTTTACTTTGTTTAGGTGGCCCCCACAATCTCCAGATCTCAGCCCCATTGATAATTTGTGGGATGAAGTTGAACGAGCCATTAGACAGCTGGATCCACAACCCTGCAATCTCACACTCCTGGAAAGTGCTATTCATCAAGCATGGTCTCAGATTCCACAAACCACCTATCAACATCTCGTGGAGTCCATGACACTAAGAATCGACGCAGTATTAAAGGCAAAAGATGGCCCAACGAAGTACTGAGGGGGTGGTCATAATAAAGTGGCCACTCGATGTATAATGATTGAAAAGTATCTGTTTGTTCGTAAAAAAGTGTTTGCCGCCTTCATAGATTTAGAGAAAGCTTACGACAAAGGATATAAGACTCTTCTAAGGAAGGTACTGAATAAGTATGGTGTTACTGGGAATCTACTTAATAGTGTGAAAGTCATGTACGTTGGCAGTTCAGCATGTGTACAAGAGAATGGTCTTTAATCGAAATGGTTTTCTATTGGTGAGGACTCAGAAAAAATTCTGCAATGTCAACATGGCTGTTTAACGTATTTATAGATGCATGCATGTGTGATGCCAAAATGGATAATACTCTTGTATTTCTTGGTAGCATCCGTGTCTGCAGATTGCTCTTAGCTGATGACACAGTCCTGTTGGCAGAGTATGTTGTCTCGGATGTACGAAATTTGCATAAAGTTCAAACTGAGTATAAATAAGGGAAAAATCAAAGTTATAGTTTTTGAGCAAGGAACTGTTAGCACTGAAGGTAATATACACTGAAGTGCCAGAAAAACTGGTACAGACGAGCTTATGCAAAATACATAGCAACGTCACCTATGCGCGTACTCGGTTGCGTCCGCCAGTGCGTATATAAAGCGATAGACATCCTTGCCAGCTGTCAGAGCTGTTTTCGGCATGAGAATGACAAGTAATAACGATTTAAGCGATTTTCAACGCGGTGTCATAGTTGGCGCTCGTGAGATGGGCCATAGTATTTCGGAGATAGAAACGAAGTTGGGATTTTCACGGACGACCATTGCAAGGGTGTACCGTGACTACAAGAATTCCGGCAAAACCTCCAACCTACGATACCAGTGTGGCCGTAAAAAGACATTGGGTGAACGTGACCATCGTCGGCTGTCAAGAATAGTTTCACGCGACACTCTCGCAGGTAGCATCGGAATTCAATGCTGGAGCCTCAACAAGCATCAGCGTCCGGACTGTGCAACGTACCCTGCACGATATGGGTTTTGGGAGCCGACGCCCAACTCCAGCATCCTTGATGGGTGCACGACACAGAGCTATGCTCCTCGCTTGGGCACGGCAACACCACCACTGGACACTTGATGACTGGAAACAAGTAGCCTGGTCTGACAAGTCACGTTTCCAACTGTATCGGGCAGATGGAAGGATTCGTGTGTGGCCCAAACCCAATGAAACCATGGATCCAGAGTGTCAACAAGGAACTGTACCGGCTGGTGTGGGTCCGTAATGATATCGGGTGTGTTTATCTGGACTTCACTGGGACCCCCTGGTAAGTCTACAAACGACTGTGACCGGCCAATGCTATGTGCGCATTCTTTCTGACGAGGTACACCCGTTCATGTCCTGCATTCATGCTGATGGGTTGGGCCTTTTCCAACAGGACAATGCACGTCCACACAAGTGTCGGGACGCCACATTATGGTTAGAGGAGCATTCATCTGAGTTTGGGGTGTTGCCATTCCCACCCAAGTCCCCAGATCTGAACGTGATAGAACACATTTGGAATGCCATGCAACGCGCTATCGAACACAGGAATCAGAGACCTCGGAATACACCCGAATTGTGGAACCTTCTGCAGGAAGTATGGTGTGCATTGCCTACAGCATATTTCCAGAAGCTAGTGGCGTCCATGCCCCGTCGTATTTCTGCAGTCCTGCGCTCCCGTGGGGGATCTACCAAGTATTAGACTGGTGTATCAGTTTTTCTGGCACTTCAGTGTAAGTCTAAATGGCACAGTAATTGACCAGGGGAATGAGTTTGTTTGTTTAGGAAGCATGTTTGACAAAGGGAGCAAATTAGATGGCAAAATTAGTAGGCGAGTGAATTCTTCATTGAAAGTCATATCTGCCTTTGGAGGATTTCGCAGGAATGATGGATTCTGAAGAGAGTCCCTAATGGCTGTGTATGAAAGTGTAATTGTTTCTACTCTGATGTATGGCAGTGAAACCTGGTTACTGGTGGAAGAAACATAGGAGTCGTTTCAGTGCTGGGGAGATGCGGTACATACGGGGCGTTTGTGGTAAGGTACACTCTGATTATGTGAGGAATGAAGTTGTGTTGCAGTCGTGTAATGTGAGGCAAAATGTTTTTTAGTAAGGTGGAGACTAATATTTTAGGTTATTTGGCCATGTTGAAATAATGAGTGATGAGATGCTTACAAAGAGAATTTATTTAGCTTCAATGACAGGAAAGGAAGGTACAGGACGAACAAGGAAATCATGGGAAGACGAGATTCAGGAGTGTCTGCATAAGAAAAAGATTTCGAGTATGAGGTACAAAAGGTGTTGTGTGCGGCGTTAAATGGATGTTAGTGAAGTTCGTGACGTGTGCCGAGATCGTGGCGAATGGAGACATAGGATACAACAATTTTAAATAAATTTTAGTTCCATCCGGAAAATGTTTACTTGATAGATGGCCTTTCTTTGAGAAGCTAACTTCTGAATCTCAGAGAACAGCTAAATGACATGTACACTGAAGAGCAATTGAATTAGAGATACCTGTCTAGTAACGTGTAGCACCACCTTTCGCCCTGATGACGGCGGCGATTCGTCTCGGCATGGACTCGACAAGACACAGGAAGCGTTGGGAAGCCATTCGGATCCACGACCCCTGAACAAGCTCCCACAGTTCACGAAGATTTGATGTACACTGAAGAGCAATTGAATTAGAGATACCTGTCTAGTAACGTATAGCACCACCTTTCGCCCTGATGACGGCGGCGATTCGTCTCGGCATGGACTCGACAAGACACCGGAAGCGTTGGGAAGCCATACGGATCCACGACCCCTGAACAAGCTCCCACAGTTCACGAAGATTTGATGTACACTGAAGAGCAATTGAATTAGAGATACCTGTCTAGTAACGTATAGCACCACCTTTCGCCCTGATGACGGCGGCGATTCGTCTCGGCATGGACTCGACAAGACACCGGAAGCGTTGGGAAGCCATACGGATCCACGACCCCTGAACAAGCTCCCACAGTTCACGAAGATTTAATGGAGGGGGGGGGGCATCTCTCTCGATGGCATCCCAGATGTGCTCTATGGGATTGAGGTCAGGTGAACTAGCTGGCCAAGGAAGCGAGGTCACGTCGGTGGAGTGTTCATCCAACCATTCGGATACAATTCGGGAGCTGCATTGTCTTGTTGCAGGATGAGGTCCCCAGTGGGATGATGAAGACGTACAAACGAGAGCAAATGGTCGTCCAGGATATCCCGGTAACGTTGACCTGTGAGGGACGATGTCACACGTACCAGAGGTCCCATTTCAGTCCACGTAAACAGTCCCCAGACGAGAATGAAACCCTCACCAGCTTGAAGAGTACCCTGCTGGCAAGAAGGATCCATGGCTTCATGTGGTTTGCGCCGTACTCGTATCCTGCCATCCGCATGTACCAACGTGAATCTCGACTCATCAGTCCAGGCAACATTTTCCCACATGTGTAGGGTCCAGTGGCGATGTTCCCTTGTCCATGCTAATTTTTGCAGCATGTGATGTGCGGTCAGCAGCGGTACCCTCGTGTGACGATGGCTTCTGTACCCCATAGCGATGAGATGGTTCTGGATGGTGTGGCTGCTTACACGTTGTTGTACACCAGCGTTAAATTGCCGAGTGATTTCTTGCACTGTGGCCCGTCTATCCGCTGTTACAATGCGAGCTAGCCAACGATGAAGCCGCTCATCCACACGCTGTTGTCCGCGGCAGTTGGCCCCTTGCAGGGATGGTTTTACCGGATTCGATGTACTCACGGTGCACCCGTGACACAGTGGCTTGTGAAAATCCCAGTACCTGCATGACTTCCAAGATGAAGTGACCCATTCGTCGGGCCCCGACAATTTGCCCACGATCAAATGCGCTTAGATCCTTCGTCTTACCCATACTGCGTCCGACTCTAACTGATTCCCGTCGCATCACTCTTTCTATTGTCGGATCGCTGCATACGTCATGTCGTTTCCGTTTACAGGACCGCCCACAGCGCCATATTTGCATAACGCCAGTTAGTTGTCTCTATATCAATTACTCTTCAGTGTATGTGTATACATACATTGTAACTTATCAGCCAGTAAAGGTCAGGGATCGTGCTGAAGTTTAACGATATAAATGAATTATTTCGGGCACATTCCAAACGTTCGGATACATTTATTGGACATTCCAATAAACTTTTCTTTGGGCTAGCCTATAGATTATAAACGCATCAAGTAGTTCTATACATTTCGTGCAAATTCTTGTTTTAATTAGGACATTGATATGCACAGCAATTTTGCGAAGAAAAATGACATTTGTTACACGGAAATGAAATGTTGATTAATAAATACCGTAATTATTTATTGCCAGTTTTTTTGTCTGGTTAATCTTAGTACTTGATGCGCTGATAATATCTGCATATCTCCTTTGGCTTTTTAGCACGTCTTTTGTAAAAAAAGATCGTGCTTCTGTTATCGGTTTGTCCGTCCGTCCGTCCGTCCGTCCGTCTGTACCCACGATATCTCTGCAACTATTAGTCCGATTTGAAAAATTCTTCTTGCATTGAGAAGCTTGAAATATGCAAATGATGAACCTTCATTTCGTTTTTTTTAACGATGAACAATTTTGCCGGTAGAGGGCGTAAATGCAGATGATGTCGAATTCAAAAAAACGTTTTATTTCACATATTTGCTTCTAAACATCCGATTGAAAAAATTATATCTGTCGATTCCATTTATGTCGAAGAGTATTTTAGATATAGTTACTTTTTCAAATTACGCATAGATTTTCCGCTAGGAGGTGTAAAAGTATATTACATTTTCATGATAACTCTTGTTCTAAAACTCCGATTTGAAAAAAATTTCTTCAGCGGATACATCTCCTGATGGAAAATCTTTTACATATAATTTCAAATTTTTGGTAAAGAATACTTTGGCCACCAGGGGGCGTAAGTGTTAATTTTTGCTTCTGATGTATTTGCCATAAAATTGTAGCTTCTAAACAATCGATTAAAAAAATCTTTCCTGGACTGATGCCACTCACATCGATAAACCTTTTCGGAATATTTTCTTCTTTAAATATTCCACAGTTTCCCGCCAGGAGGCGTAGATATACATCTTATTTTTGTCAATATCTCTACTTCTTGGAGTCCGATTTGAAATATTCCTTCTTTGTTGGATAGTGTTTTCTGTGTGACATGTTTTTCATATAATTTAAAAATTTTCAAGTTATTCATCGACTTTCCGCTAGGGGGCGTACGGGTAAGTTGCGTTTATCCTTATATCTCTGCTTCTAAATCTCCGATTTGAAAAATCCTTTCTGCACCGGATACAGCTCCTGATGGGAAATCGTTTGCACGTAATTTCTAATTTTTGTAAAAAATAGTTTGGCCACCAGGGGGCGTAAATCGTAATTTCCGCTTCTGTTGTATTTGCAGCAAAATATGAGCTTCTAAATTCTCGATTGAAAAAAACGTCGTTTGTTGCCCGATACTACTCATGTCGACAAACCTTTTAGTAAAATGTTCTTCTTGAAAAAATGCATGGGTTCTACGCCAGGGGGCGTAGATGTATATCTTATTTTTGTCATTAGCTCTACTTCTAAGAGTACGATTTGAAAAATTCCTTCTTTGTTGGATAGTGTTTCCGATACGAAATGTTTTTCCTATAAATTGAAAATTTTTAAGTTAATCATACACTTTCCGCTAGGGGGCACAAAGGTAAATTGCGTTTTCTGCGTTATTTCTGCTCCTAAAGCTCTGATTTGAAAAATTCTTCCTGTATCGCATACAAGACCTGATGGAAAATATTTTTCACATAATTTCTAATGTTTGGTAAAGAATGGTTTAGCCACCAGGGGTCATATGTGTTAATTTCTGCTTCTGAAGTATTTGTTGCAAAACCTGGGCTATTGAAAACTCGACTAATTTTTTTTTCTTCGACCGATACCGCTTATATGGATAAACATTTTGAGATTACTTTCTTCCTAAAATAATGCATGGTTTTCCCACCAGGGGACGTAAAGTCACATCTTATTTTTGTCGATAACTCTGTTTCTAAGAGTTCGTAAGCTCACGATTCCGTTTACAGTAATATCTGACGGATTAAAAACCCGATTGAAAATCTTCTTTCTTTGGTCAGATCTATTGTTTTCCATACCGGTTCCATTGACTTTGAATAGCTTTGATAAATTTAATTTGCGTCAGAACGGATTCAAAAGACGTGCTCATTACAGCCGAAAATTCGGTGTCAAATTTCTTTTTTTTTTTTTTTTTTTTAATTTCAGTTTGAACACTACTAACAACGAATTTTGTAAAGAAAAAAACATTTATTCTATAGAAATGAAATGTTCAATGGTAAGTAATATCATTATTTTAGCCGCAAGAAATAATGAGCTGATAATCGGAAGGCTAACCCTTAAAATTTTCTCCGTCAATCAAAATAACGACTTAAAATTCACATTCTATTTACAACGAAAGCAGAACGTGCTATCATGAGAACAATGAATCTTAACTAAGCTTTGAATTCACGATGGGTTCAAAATTCTTTATTCGTACGGAAAAAATCCATTTTCTTCGAAAGCTTTTACCTTCAGGAAAGCTGAAAACAATGTCTTTTGGATGTGCTTTGTAATTAAATCTATTGGGTTGTAGGAAAAGTCATGACGTATTTTGGCTCCCGATGGCGGTTGGGCGGTTTTGGAAGTACTAGAGTCATGCGCAGCTCTGTGATCGCTATGGCATTCGACAGGTGCCAATTCCAGCTGCAGTCTAAAAGGAATAGTAGGCGATTTGGTTGATTTGCGGAGATTTGACATCAAGTTGAAGATGGAAGACCAAACTGTGCATTTTCGCCATATTTTACTGTTTTACTTCCGTAAAGGGAAGAACGCGCGTCAAGCTTGTGAAAAGTAGCGTAAAATGTACGGTGATAATGCTCTACAAGAACGCCAGTGCCAGCGGTGGTTCGCAAAATTTCGTACTGGTGATTTTGACCTTAACGATGCTCCTCGGTCCGGGAGGCTCACCGAGGTTGATGACGACCAAATAAGACATTGATCGAGTCAAACACACGTTACACGACACGAGAGATTGCAGACACATTGCACATTAATCATTCAAGCGTTAACGACCACCTGAAGATGCTGGGATACGTAAGCAAGCTCGATGTGTGGGTTCCTCATGAACTTAAAGAAGCTCAATTGACGGCGCGTATAAACATCTGCGATATGCTGATTAAACGTGAGGAAAACGATCCTTTATTGAAGCAACTGACACCTGGTGACGAAAAGTGGATTGCGTACAACAATGTGCTGCGCAAACGGTCTTGGTCCCGACGTGCTGCTTCGCCTCAAACGACATCCAAAGCAGACATTCATCAGCTGAAGGTTCTGGTCTCAGTGTGGTGGGATTTTAAAGGTGTCGTGTTTTTCGAGCTCCTACCACGGAACCAAACAATCAATTCGAAAGTGTAATGTCGGCAATTGGGCAGTTTGAACGAATCCATCATCCAGAAACGTCCAGAGCTCGTTCATCGTAAAAGTATTGTGTTCCATCACGACAATGCGAGACCACACACAAGTTTGATCACCCGCCAAAAATTATTGGAGCTTGGGTGGGATGTGTTGCCACACCCAGCATACTCGCCTGACCGTGCGCCGTCAGACTTCCACTTGTTTCGCTCTCTTCAACAGTCCTTGCGTGGTATAACGTTCAATTCAGATGAGGCTGTAAATCAGCATCTTGTAGAGTTTTTCACCACGAAAGACAGGTCCTTCAATGAACGAGGCATTCTGCAGCTCACTGAAAGATGGCAAAAGGTTATCGAACAAAACGGACATTATATCATTGATTGATCTTTGTTCTTTCTATCAATAAATGACCTTTGCAAACCATGGCTAAAATACGTCATGACTTTTCCGACAACCCAATACATAAAGGCATTCAATATTTTCCAGGCATGTTGCGCAAAAACGCTAACCCACGTGCGCAACTACCGAAATCTCAATACTGACCAATGCCGCACGAACGCGCAGCTAACATAGGCATTCCCCTTACGTTTGCCCTTTGACCTCTCTGGAGAGAAGGATTGCAGTGGACCTCTGACCGTGACGTCACACCACTTCGCAGTTCGCGCGCTGGGGTTGGCCTGGTCCCCGTTTCTGAGGTCTCACCCCATTGGGAGAACCTGATGAGCTAAAAGACATTTTCTCCTGGGCAGATGTACGTATGCAAAGAGAGGGTCGCCGCCCCGGTGGCGCAGTGGTCTAAGGCGTTTGCCTATGATCATTCGTCCGAAGGGGTCCGGGTTCGAATCCCGGTGAGGCATGGATGTTGTGTTTGTCTTACGGCACAGGCTCTCTCCCTTCCCTGGAACCAGTGACCCTAAATTAGGGACGGGCGACTGCTTATAGCCCATTGAGTTGCTCACGGTGGTCGTTAAACCTCCAATCAATCAATGGATGTTGTGTTTGTCTTACGGCACTGGCTCTCTCCCTTCCCTGGAACCAGTGACCCTAAATTCGGGACGGGCGACTGCTTATAGCCCATTGAGTTGCTCACGGTGGTCGTTAAACCTCCAATCAATCAATGGATGTTGTGTTTGTTTTACGGCACTGGCTCTCTTTCTTCCCTGGAACCAGTGACCCTAAATTCGGGACGGGCGACTGCTTATAGCCCATTGAGTTGCTCACGGTGGTCGTTAAACCTCCAATGAATCAATGGATGTTGTGTTTGTCTTACGGCACTGGCTCTCTCCCTTCCCAGAAACCAGTGACCCTAAATTAGGGACAGGCTACTGCTTACAGCCCATTGAGTTGCTCACGGTGGTCGTTAAACCTCCAATCGAAAACAGAGGGTCGGACTGTCTGATTAGCACGGACGCTAATCCTTTTTTCAGCGATTTCGGCCACTTACTCGGGATACATAGCACTTAGCACCTTAAAATTTACTAGGCATCCGGAACAAAACTGTTAAGATAGAGAGTAAGGAAAGGGTAAAATAACAAAAAGGGAAAATTTACGAGTTTGGGCGAATCACAACCCTGCGAAATTCTACACTGCTGGCCATCCAAAATGCAACACCAAGAAGGAAGCATCCGATTGGCCGGAAATTCGTAGCATGCGTCGCCCGCGAGAGGACATGCAAACGATTAGCATTGCAGGGCATATGCAAATCATGTGCGCCCGGCACTCCACCAAGAAGCACTATAAGAAGGGTGCACAGAAGGCGGGGTGTAAGTAGTGGAAGTGTGTTGTGCTGCCGCACCTGTGCGTGGGAAGCTTCCTGATGTCTCGTCGCAGAATACGGCAGTCATTCCAGCACGTTTCGGAGTTCGACAGAGGACGAATAGTGGCTTATCGCGACAGCGGTTTATCTTACCGAGACATCGGCGCACGTGTGGGATGACATCCAGCCACAGTGAGGCGAGTATGGATTCGGTGGGTGCAGGAGGGACGGACGGACCGATGTGAGCGATTTCCGCAGCCGCGGCACGCCACCGAACGAGAGTACCGGCATGTTGTGCGGCAGGCATTGACGGCTCGCACCGCCACATCACGAACGTTAGCGCAGGAATTAGGGTGTGTTGCGCAACAACCTGTGTCAGCACGTACCGTTCGAAGTTGTCTGCAGGAGCGGGGACTTGTCGCACGGCAGCCATCGCTCGGATTACCATTGACGTTACACCACCGGCGAGTGCGGCGGTAGTGGGCAGTTGAACAACGCGCCTGGACTACGGAATGGCACGACATTGTCTTCTCCGACGAATCCCGCTTCTGCCTGCAACACCACGATGGTTGGATCCGCGTGTGGCGGCACCGCGGCGAGAGACTGTATGACGCCTGCATTATGCATCGCCATAGCGGTCCGTCGCCTGGAGTTATGGCTTGGGGCGCAATTGGATATGACACCCGCACCCCTCTGGTACGCGTCGCCGGTACACTCAACAGCCACCGTTACATATCCGACGTTTTGGAGCTTGTAGTCCTCCCTTACCTGCAGGACCTGCCAGCGGCCACGTTTCAAAAGAACAATGCGCGCCCGCACGTGGCACGCATCGTGCAACAATTCTTCACGGCCCACGAGGTGTCACTGCTGCCGTGGCCCGCCTGTTCTCCCGATATGTCGCCCATTGAACACGTCTGATCGCTGATCGGCAACCGAGTGGCTCGGCAAGCACCACCCGTGATGAACTGTGGCAACGTGTGGAAGCAGCCTGGACCGACATACCCCAAGCCTCTTTCATTCGATGCCGCGGTGTGTAGCGACCGTTATTGCAAGCCATGGGGGCCACACGAACTATTGATGTCTGCGTGTTCCGCAAGTCGCACGGGCCTGTAAGCTCAATCGTTTCATCTTTGTATCTGTTGTTATGTGTCCAGTAAATCTGGCTTTGCTATCTCGTGTCCTTCTTGGTGTTGTATTTTGGGTGGCCAGCAGTGTAGAATCGAAAGCAAATTGTCCGTTATGTTACACTTTAAATGGGTCCGCGTCCGTTAATTAGAATGTCCGTTATTAAGAAGTGAATGCCCCATAAGGAAGGACTACATTTCTGCAGGAGAATAAAAAGTTGTCCGTTATTGAGAGATGTCAGCTATTAACACGCGTCCGTTAATGGAAGATTCACTGTATTACGAACATTTTGTTGTTAGTAACCTATCTTATAGACTTCCCATTAATAATTCAACCATTTATAATACACTGACGGAAAAAAAGATCTCAACAGCAAGAAGGGGTTGTGTTAGATAAACGACAGTTGGTAGGCGGTGAGAGTACATCTGTAAGATGACGTCTATGAAAATTTCGCGCTCGGCGCATACGTGTGGCGCTAGTAGCGCCCCTCGGAACAGGCAAAGCAGGTTTGCTGTAAATACGCGCTGTAACGTTCGTGAGCGTTAGTTATCGTTGAGATTCAACGTAGTGTGTTGATGTTAGTCAAGAATGACTTTAAGAAGACGAAGAAGCCATTATCAACAGCTCACGGAGTTTGAACGAGGTCGTGTAATAGGGCTACGAGAAGGTGGATTTTCTTTCCGCAATATTGCAGAACGACTTGGCAGGAATGTAACCACTGTGCATGATTGTTGGCAGCGTTGGTCAAGGGAAGGTACTGCCTCAAGAAGACCGGGTTCCGACCGGCCACGTGGCACTACTGAGACGGAAGACCGCCGTGTACGGCGTATGGCCGTGGCGCATCGTACCGCATCTGCGGCAGCAATTCGAGCTGCTGTTGCCACCACAGTGACACAACGAACTGTTACAAATCGGTTACTTGAAGGACAGCTCCGAGCCAGACGCCCTGTAGCGTGCATTCCACTTACTCCAAACCACTGCCGTTTGCGACGTCAGTGGTGTCAAGCTATAGCTCATTGGAGGACGGAGTGGAGATCTGTTGTGTTTTCTGATGAAAGCCGGTTCTGCCTGGGTGCCAGTGATGGCCGTGTGTTGGTTAGAAGGAGGCCAGGTGAGCGCCTGCAACCAACCTGTCTGCGGCCGAGACATACTGGACCTACACCTGGAGTTATGGTCTGGGGAGCAATTTCCTATGACAGCAGGAGCACTCTCGTGGTTATCCCACGCACCCTGACGGCACAGTTGCACGTCGGTCTGGTGATTCAACCTGTTGTGCTGCCACTCATGAACAGCCTTCCAAGGGGTGTTTTCCAACAGGATAACGCTCGCCCGCATACCGCTGCTGTAACCCAACATGCTCTACAGAGTGTCGACATGTTGCCGTGGCCTGCTAGATCACCAGATCTTTCACCAATCGAGCACGTATGGGACATCATTGGACGACAACTCCAGCGTCACCCCCAACCAGCATTAACCGTCCCTGTATTGACCGACCAAGTGCAACAGGCATGGAACTCCATCCCACAAACTGACATCCAGCACCTGTACGACACAATGCATGAATGTTTGCGTGCTTGCATTCAACATTCTGGCGGTTACACCGGTTATTAATGTACCAGCATTTCACATTTAGAATGGCTCTTCTCGCGCTTACAAATAGCTGTGATTTTGAAACCCTAATCGATTAAATATGTTATTTATAGAAATGTATTGCCGCCATTTTATTCCTCTACAACTATTTTTTCGTGGTGTTGGGATTTTTTTTTTCCGTCAGTGTAGTTATGCGTATTTATTTTACGATTCATTTATATAAATCTCAGTCACAGCTGTTTCCTCCGTACGTAGCACGGACTGTGAGCTAGCTATAAGAAATTTAGCTGGTGGTATACATGTAACGGAACAATGCATCTCCTTTCTTGACAAATAGTGCAGGAAACCGTTTCCCGCCCATCGTGCACGCTTGTTTCATGAGTAATCTCCATACTTTGAGTGGATTTAATGAATGAAAAGCTTGAAATAATGTCGTGAGATTTGAAGAATGGGAAGTGAAGCATGTAGGGAAATCTAGCGTGCGAGGTCTCCACCAGACACTATCAAACACTTACAGTAACGCGGCGCCGTTATGAAGGTCGAGGAACTGCTTTTAATATGAGCAAAAAAAAAAAAAATTGATGACGTGGTGTTTTTTGTTCGGATATCAACCAGGAGAAATTGAATGCTGACAAAGTGATTTGGGAAGATGGATGGATGGGTGGATGTGTGAAATAGAGCACCTGCAAGATTTCATGGGCCAGAGACTAAGCTATGTCGAATGGGAAGGGTCTTACAAACAACCAGATTCAGCAATGGAATTATTTATTACGGGTTCTTGCGCACATGTGTCTATCACAAAAAAAAAAAAAATGGTTCGACGCTGGCTTATCTTAAGATTTTACACATCCGCCCCACACAATAATCCTATCGTTTTACATTTCCGTTCTGAGTGACATCCACGCGATATCCTGTAGTTCTAATGTACAGCGCTGGACAAAAGCATTCACGGAGAAAAAAAAAAGTTTGCTTGCAACCCTAAACTCCACTGACGGAAAAAAAAAAATCCCAACACCACGAAAAAATCGTTGTAGAGGAACGAAATGGCGGCAATACATTTGTATAGGTAACACATCTAATCGATTAAGGTTTCAAGATCACAGCTATTTGTAAGCGCGAGAAGAGCCATTCTAAATGTGAAATGCTGGTACATCAATTATCGGTGTAACCGCCAGAATGTTGAATGCAAGCACGCAAACGTGTGTCGTACAGGTGCTGGATGTCAGTTTGTGGAATGGAGTTCCATGCCTGTTGCACTTGGTCGGTCAATACAGGGACGGTTAATGCTGGTTGGGGGTGACGCTGGAATTGTCGTCCAATGATGTTCCATACGTGCTCGATTGGTGAAAGATCTGGTGATCTAGCAGGCCACGGCAACATGTCGACACTCTGTAGAGCATGTTGGGTTACAACAGCGATATGCGGCTGAGCGTTATCCTGATGGAACCCCCCTGGAATGCTGTTCATGAATGGCAGCACAATAGGTTGAATCACCAGACCGACGTACAACTGTGCCGTCAGGTTGCGTGGGATAACCACGAGAGTGCTCCTGCTGTCATAGGAAATTGCTCCCCAGACCATAACTCCAGGTGTAGGTCCAGTGTGTCTCGGCCGCAGACAGGTTGGTTGCAGGCGCTCGCCTGGCCTCTTTCTAACCAATACACGGCTATCACTTGCACCCAGGCAGAACCGGCTTTCATCAGAAAACACAACAGATCTCCACTCCGTCCTAAAATGAGCTCCTAGCTTGACCCCACTGACGTCGTAAACGGCAGTGGTTTGGAGTAAGTGGAATTCACGCTACAGGGCGTCTGGCTCGGAGCTGTCCTTCAAGTAACCGATTTGTAACAGTTCATTGTGTCACTGTGGTGGCAACTGCAGCTCGAATTGCTGCCGCAGACGCGGTACGATGCGCCACGGCCATACGCCGTACACTGCGGTCTTCCCTCTCAGTAGTGCCACGTGGCCGGCAGGAACCCGGTCTTCTTGAGGAAGTACCTTCCCTTGACCACCGCTGCCAACAATCATGCACAGTGGCCACATTTCCTGCCAAGTCGTTCTGCAATATTGCGGAAAGAAAATCCACCTTCTCGTAGCCCTATTACACGACCTCGTTCAAACTCCGTGAGCTGTTGATAATGGCTTCTTCGTCTTCTTAAAGGCATTCTTGACTAACATCAACACCCTACGTCGAATCTCAACGATAACTAACGCTCACGAACGTTACCGCGCGTATTTACAGCAAACCTGCTTTGCATGTTATCGAGGGGCGCTACTAGCGCCAGAATTAAGCGCCGAGCGCGAAATTTGCATAGACGTCATCTTACAGATGTACTCTCACCGCCTACCAACGGTCGTTTATTTAACACAACCCCTTCTTGGTGTTGGAATTTTTTTTTCCGTCAGTGTATTTATTACGGGTTCTTGCGCACATGTGTCTATCAAAAAAATGTTTCGACGCTGGCTTATCTTAAGATTTTACATATCCGCCCCACACAATAATCCTATCGTTTTACATTTCCGTTCTGAGTGACATTAACACGGATATCCTGTAGTTTTAATGCACAGCGCTGGACAAAACCATTCACGGAGAAAAAAAGTTTGCTTACAACCCTAAAACAGTTTAGTTGAGCTGTTTTGTCGAACACAAAATTATTTCCTTGGCTATATTTTGTTAATTCAACTACACTGAAGATCAATTGAATTAGAGACAGCTGGAGTTATGCAAATGTGGCGCTGTGGGCGGCTCTATAAACGGAAACAACATGACGTATGCAGCGATCCGACAATATAAGTAGTGAAGCGACGGGAATCGGTAAGAGTCGGACGCAGTATGGGTAAGACGAAGGATCTAAGCGCATTTGATAGTGGGAAAATTGTCCGGGCCTGACGAATGGGTCACTCCATCTAAGAAGTCACTTGGATTTTCACGAGCCGCCACTGTGTCACGGGTGTACCGTGAGTACATCGAATCCGGTAGAACCATCCCTGCAAGGGCCAACTGCCGTGGACAACAGCGTGTGGATGAGCGCGGTCATCGTCGGCTAGCTCGCATTGTAACAGCGAATAGACTGGCCACAGTGCAAGAAATCACTCGGCAATTTAACGCTGGTGCACAAAAACGTGTAAGCAGCCACACCATCCAGAACCATCTCCTCGCTATGGGGTACAAAAGCCATCGTCCCACGAGGGTACCGCTGCTGACCGCACATCACAGGGTGCAAAGATTAGCATGGGCGCGGGAACATCGCCACTGGACCCTAGACATGTGGAAAAATGTTGCCTGGACTGATGAGTCGAGATTCACGTTGGTACATGCGGATCGCAGGATACGAGTGCGGCACAAACCACATGAAGCGATGGATTCTCCTTGCCACCAGGGTACTCTTCAAGCTGGTGGTGGTGGTGGTGGTGGGGGGGGGGTATTCTCGTCTTGGGACTGTTTACGTGGACTGAAATGGGACCCATGGTACGTGTGACATCGTCCCTCACAGGTCAACGTTACCGGGATATCCTGGACGACCATTTGCTCCCGTTTGTGCGTCTTCAACATCCTACTGGGGACCTCATCCTGCAACAAGACAAATCAGCTCCCGAATTGTATCCGAATGGTTCGATGAACACTCCACCGACGTGACCTCGCTTCCTTGGCCAGCTAGGTCACCTGACCGAGCACATCTGGGATGCCATTGAGAGAGATGACCCCCCTCCATCTAATCTTCGTGAAATGTGGGAGCTTTTTCAGGGGTCGTGGACCCGTATGGCTTCCCAACGCTTCCGGTGTCTTGTCGAGTCCATGCCGAGACGAATCGCCGCCGTCATCAGGGCGAAAGGTGGTGCTACACGTTACTAGACAGGTATCTCTAATTCAATTGCTCTTCAGTGTACATCAAATCTTCTTGAACTGTGGGAGCTTGTTCAGGGGTCGTGGACCCGTATGGCTTCCCAACGCTTCCGGTGTCTTGTCGAGTCCATGCCGAGACGAATCGCCGCCGTCATCAGGGCGAAAGGTGGTGCTACACGTTACTAGACAGGTATCTCTAATTCAATTGCTCTTCAGTGTACATCAAATCTTCTTGAACTGTGGGAGCTTGTTCAGGGGTCGTGGACCCGTATGGCTTCCCAACGCTTCCGGCGTCTTGTCGAGTCCATGCCGAGACGAATCGCCGCCGTCATCAGGGCGAAAGGTGGTGCTACACGTTACTAGACAGGTATCTCTAATTCAATTGCTCTTCAGTGTACATCAAATCTTCTTGAACTGTGGGAGCTTGTTCAGGGGTCGTGGACCCGTATGGCTTCCCAACGCTTCCGGTGTCTTGTCGAGTCCATGCCGAGACGAATCGCCGCCGTCATCAAGACGAAAGGTGAGCCTAATATCACTGCACCGCAAAGATGTGGCCATCGGAAAGAAAGTTTAGGGACAAAGTGGCCCAGCTACATAACTCTAAATTTTGTTGGAGCAAGAAACGATAACAATATGTTTAGTTGTAGCAACAAAACGTTTTAGGACGATAACAATACATATTGTTGGATCAAACAAATTACCAAAAATTAACGTAGGCATTTCGTTAAATAAACAAAACGTTTTGTCATGATGACAATAAATTTTGTTGAATCAACAATAATTTTCAGCAAAATACTTTTGTAAATTCAACAAACATCTTTGTTGACGGCATATCGACGAAATGTTTTGATTGATTCAACAAATTTTTTGCTGAATTAACGAAACGTTTTTCTCAGTGTTGGCACACTCGCAAGGCAGGAGGTAGCTTTTCTTGTATGGTAGGGCGAGACTTGTAATTTCGCCCCTTCGAATTAAAAATTACGCCCCTTTGAGGTCAAAATTACGCCCCTCCGAGTTCCACTCAAATAATACATGGTTTTTACTTTCTCAAGCACAGGCGTTATAGGAAATGTACTACGATCGTTCAAAAATCGCACTTCAGGTTTTTGACATGATTTTATTAAAAGGAAAGATGACACCGAATTTTCGCAAACGCTTTTTCAGAACTGGATTTGCGTTTCATCACTTGTACATTTTTACTTGTAACTTCACTTCTCTTACTAGTAATCACATTCTGTAAAAATATTTGAATTCAGCACAAAATTTCCTTTAAAATGTTTCATAATACACTGGCGGAAAGTAAAAAAAGAACACCAAGAAGGAATTGTCGGACGATCATGAAATTTACATATGTTAATGAGTTCGAGTGTACGTAGGTGAGATGTTAATTTCGGGACCAACCGGTGAGCGCTTAGGCCACAGCACAGCATAATATGCAAATTATCGTCGCTGGTATTTCAGGAGTACGGCGAAGTGAATGTAATCAGTCGTCGGCGTACGGACACGTACGAAGACCCTGAAGAAGCTGCAACGCCTGGACATGGAATACGTGTACGATTTCAGCAGTTATCGGACTTTGAGCGAGATCGTCTAGTAGGACTCCGCGACGCCGGGTGGTCGTATCGTCGTATTGAGGAGCGAATTGGACGGGAAGTATCGGTGGTTGTACGATGGTGGCGTAGATGGTCCAAGGAACATTCCCACACGAGAAGACGTGGAACCGGGCGTCACAGACCGACTGATGAGCGGACCGATCGACGCATAAGAAGAGCGGCGTTGTCAAGCAGAACATCCACTGCGACGCAAATCCGAGCTGCCGTTGCACCTGAGGTGACTGTGAGAACAATCCGCAACCGTCTACTGGATGCAGGACTACGTGCACGTGTGCCTCTGGCATGTGTACCTCTGACTCCAGCCCACCGTCTGGAACGGCTGCAGTGGTGTCGCCAACGTCTGCACTGGAGAACGCAATGGCGATCTGTCGTGTTCAGTGATGAAAGCAGATTCTCCTTGGGAGCCTCCGCTGGCCGTATGCGTGTTCGTAGACGCACAGGGGAGCGTCTCCACCCTTCTTGCATCCACCAGCGACACACAGGGCCTACACCTGATCTCCTGGTTTGGGGAGCGATCAGCTATCACTCCCGTACACAACTAGTGTTTGTACCGGGTACGTTAAACAGCACCTCCTACAGCAACAACATCATTCAGCCCGTTGTTGTGCCATTTGTAAGGTCGGTCCATCGTGGTGTTTTCCAGCAAGATAACGCACGCCCACACACCGGACGTGCAACACAACATGCACTTCAGGGTGTGAGACAACTTCCATGGCTACTGGATTTGTCCCCCATTGAGCACGTGTGGGATTTTATGTGACAACGACTTATCCGGTCTCCACGGCCAGCCACGACCATCCCCGACTGAGGCGTCCATGATTGAGGATGCTTGGATCTCAATACCCCAAACTTACATCCAACATCTGTACGAACGACTCCATGCCAGAATTGCACAGTGTGACGCAGTTCATGGCGGTTCAACCTCGTACTAACCATGTTACATGGAAATGTTATTTTTCAGTTTACCAGCAAATACAGCTGTATTTTGCCATAATGTTTTGATCACGTTATCCTCTGTATTCCGTTATTATGCTGTATAAATTTCGTTGGTATCAGACGTCTCCTTTCTTGGTGTTCTTTTTCACTTTCCAGCCACGACCATCCCCGATTTAGGCGTCTAGGTTGAGGATGCTTGGAACTCAATACCCCAAACTTACATCCAACATCTGTACGACAGATTCCATGCCAGAATTGCACAGTGTGACGCAGTTCATGGCGGTTCAACCTCGTACTAACCATGTTACATGGAAATGTTATTTTTCAGTTTACCAGCAAATACAGCTGTATTTTGCCATAATGTTTTGATCACGTTATCCTCTGTATTCCGTTATTATGCTGTATAAATTTCGTTGGTATCAGACGTCTCCTTTCTTGGTGTTCTTTTTTCACTTTCCATCCACGACCATCCCCGATTTAGGCGTCTAGGTTGAGGATGCTTGGAACTCAATACCCCAAACTTACATCCAACATCTGCACGACAGACTCCATGCCAGAATTGCACAGTGTGACGCAGTTCATGGCGGTTCAACCTCGTACTAACCATGTTACATGGAAATGTTATTTTTCAGTTTACCAGCAAATACAGCTGTATTTTGCCATAATGTTTTGATCACGTTATCCTCTGTATTCCGTTATTATGCTGTATAAATTTCGTTGGTATCAGACGTCTCCTTTCTTGGTGTTCTTTTTTCACTTTCCAGCCACGACCATCCCCGATTTAGGCGTCTAGGTTGAGGATGCTTGGAACTCAATACCCCAAACTTACATCCAACATCTGTACGACAGACTCCATGCCAGAATTGCACAGTGTGAGGCAGTTCATGGCGGTTCAACCTCGTACTAACCATGTTACATGGAAATGTTATTTTTCAGTTTACCAGCAAATACAGCTGTATTTTGCCATAATGTTTTGATCACGTTATCCTCTGTATTCCGTTATTATGCTGTATAAATTTCGTTGGTATCAGACGTCTCCTTCTCGGTGTTCTTTTTTCACTTTCCAGCCACGACCATCCCCGATTTAGGCGTCTAGGTTGAGGATGCTTGGAACTCAATACCCCAAACTTACATCCAACATCTGTACGACAGACTCCATGCCAGAATTGCACAGTGTGACGCAGTTCATGGCGGTTCAACCTCGTACTAACCATGTTACATGGAAATGTTATTTTTCAGTTTACCAGCAAATACAGCTGTATTTTGCCATAATGTTTTGATCACGTTATCCTCTGTATTCCGTTATTATGCTGTATAAATTTCGTTGGTATCAGACGTCTCCTTCTCGGTGTTCTTTTTTCACTTTCCAGCCACGACCATCCCCGATTTAGGCGTCTAGGTTGAGGATGCTTGGAACTCAATACCCCAAACTTACATCCAACATCTGTACGACAGACTCCATGCCAGAATTGCACAGTGTGACGCAGTTCATGGCGGTTCAACCTCGTACTAACCATGTTACATGGAAATGTTATTTTTCAGTTTACCAGCAAATACAGCTGTATTTTGAAATAATGTTTTGATCACGTTATCCTCTGTATTCCGTTATTATGCTGTATAAATTTCGTTGGTATCAGACGTCTCCTTTCTTGGTGTTCTTTTTTCACTTTCCAGCCACGACCATCCCCGATTTAGGCGTCTAGGTTGAGGATGCTTGGAACTCAATACCCCAAACTTACATCCAACATCTGTACGACAGATTCCATGCCAGAATTGCACAGTGTGAGGCAGTTCATGGCGGTTCAACCTCGTACTAACCATGTTACATGGAAATGTTATTTTTCAGTTTACCAGCAAATACAGCTGTATTTTGCCATAATGTTTTGATCACGTTATCCTCTGTATTCCGTTATTATGCTGTATAAATTTCGTTGGTATCAGACGTCTCCTTCTTGGTGTTCTTTTTTCACTTTCCAGCCACGACCATCCCCGATTGAGGCGTCCAGGTTGAGGATGCTTGGAACTCAATACCCCAAACTTACATCCAACATCTGTACGACAGACTCCATGCCAGAATTGCACAGTGTGACGCAGTTCATGGCGGTTCAACCTCGTACTAACCATGTTACATGGAAATGTTATTTTTCAGTTTACCAGCAAATACAGCTGTATTTTGAAATAATGTTTTGATCACGTTATCCTCTGTATTCCGTTATTATGCTGTATAAATTTCGTTGGTATCAGACGTCTCCTTTCTTGGTGTTCTTTTTTCATTTTCCAGCCACGACCATCCCCGATTTAGGCGTCTAGGTTGAGGATGCTTGGAACTCAATACCCCAAACTTACATCCAACATCTGTACGACAGATTCCATGCCAGAATTGCACAGTGTGAGGCAGTTCATGGCGGTTCAACCTCGTACTAACCATGTTACATGGAAATGTTATTTTTCAGTTTACCAGCAAATACAGCTGTATTTTGCCATAATGTTTTGATCACGTTATCCTCTGTATTCCGTTATTATGCTGTATAAATTTCGTTGGTATCAGACGTCTCCTTCTTGGTGTTCTTTTTTCACTTTCCAGCCACGACCATCCCCGATTGAGGCGTCCAGGTTGAGGATGCTTGGAACTCAATACCCCAAACTTACATCCAACATCTGTACGACAGACTCCATGCCAGAATTGCACAGTGTGACGCAGTTCATGGCGGTTCAACCTCGTACTAACCATGTTACATGGAAATGTTATTTTTCAGTTTACCAGCAAATACAGCTGTATTTTGAAATAATGTTTTGATCACGTTATCCTCTGTATTCCGTTATTATGCTGTATAAATGTCGTTGGTATCAGACGTCTCCTTTCTTGGTGTTCTTTTTTCACTTTCCAGCCACGACCATCCCCGATTTAGGCGTCTAGGTTGAGGATGCTTGGAACTCAATACCCCAAACTTACATCCAACATCTGTACGACAGACTCCATGCCAGAATTGCACAGTGTGAGGCAGTTCATGGCGGTTCAACCTCGTACTAACCATGTTACATGGAAATGTTATTTTTCAGTTTACCAGCAAATACAGCTGTATTTTGCCATAATGTTTTGATCACGTTATCCTCTGTATTCCGTTATTATGCTGTATAAATTTCGTTGGTATCAGACGTCTCCTTCTTGGTGTTCTTTTTTCACTTTCCAGCCACGACCATTCCCAATTGAGGCGTCCAGGTTGAGGATGCTTGGAACTCAATACCCCAAACTTACATCCAACATCTGTACGACAGACTCCATGCCAGAATTGCACAGTGTGACGCAGTTCATGGCGGTTCAACCTCGTACTAACCATGTTACATGGAAATGTTATTTTTCAGTTTACCAGCAAATACAGCTGTATTTTGCCATAATGTTTTGATCACGTTATCCTCTGTATTCCGTTATTATGCTGTATAAATTTCGTTGGTATCAGACGTCTCCTTCTTGGTGTTCTTTTTTCACTTTCCAGCCACGACCATCCCCGATTGAGGCGTCCAGGTTGAGGATGCTTGGAACTCAATACCCCAAACTTACATCCAACATCTGTACGACAGACTCCATGCCAGAATTGCACAGTGTGACGCAGTTCATGGCGGTTCAACCTCGTACTAACCATGTTACATGGAAATGTTATTTTTCAGTTTACCAGCAAATACAGCTGTATTTTGCCATAATGTTTTGATCACGTTATCCTCTGTATTCCGTTATTATGCTGTATAAATTTCGTTGGTATCAGACGTCTCCTTCTTGGTGTTCTTTTTTCACTTTCCAGCCACGACCATCCCCGATTGAGGCGTCCAGGTTGAGGATGCTTGGAACTCAATACCCCAAACTTACATCCAACATCTGTACGACAGACTCCATGCCAGAATTGCACAGTGTGACGCAGTTCATGGCGGTTCAACCTCGTACTAACCATGTTACATGGAAATGTTATTTTTCAGTTTACCAGCAAATACAGCTGTATTTTGCCATAATGTTTTGATCACGTTATCCTCTGTATTCCGTTATTATGCTGTATAAATTTCCTTGGTATCAGACGTCTCCTTCTCGGTGTTCTTTTTCACTTTCCAGCCACGACCATCCCCGATTTAGGCGTCTAGGTTGAGGATGCTTGGAACTCAATACCCCAAACTTCCATCCAACATCTGTACGACAGACTCCATGCCAGAATTGCACAGTGTGAGGCAGTTCATGGCGGTTCAACCTCGTACTAACCATGTTACATGGAAATGTTATTTTTCAGTTTACCAGCAAATACAGCTGTATTTTGCCATAATGTTTTGATCACGTTATCCTCTGTATTCCGTTATTATGCTGTATAAATTTCGTTGGTATCAGACGTCTCCTTCTTGGTGTTCTTTTTTCACTTTCCAATAGTGTATATAGATGACAGTCGCCTTATTAATTTTTTTCCCACATGTTGCTCGAGATTTTTATACGACCTGCATTGCTTTTGCTTGAACTTCAGCAAAACTATGTTTTTTTTTTTTTTCACATATTCATTCGGGAACAAAAGATATTAAAAAAGGAAATGGGATTTCCTCTTAGATAGGAAAATATATGCAAATTGAAGCCCGAAGATCTTTGCGAACAAAATACCGAAACCTCACTGGCTCTTTTCTTTTTCAATATTTTATTTATATATTTTCTTCAGAATCTATAGCGGAACAAAATACTTTCCAAAACTTGTTACAAGAAAATGAAAAACGAGGCTTTAATCTATTCCTTTCTCTTCTTCTTCGTGCAGTAGAAATAACTTTGTAGAAATGAGTTATATTCACGTAGTTCTTTCTTTTTCCTTACATCCTTTTCAATTTTCTCCTCTGGCAGACATGCAAAGAATTCGAAAGCATTTTGACAGTACTGATGAAATCTAAGTTAGCGAGTAAATTTTTGCATCGCTAAAAAAAATGTAAATCACGCATATGTTTTGTAATTCAACAAAAATTTCCTTTTTCTCCTAATAAAAGTACACTATATTGACGAAAGTCACCGGACATCCCTTCAAAATCAAATGAACGAATCCTCTGCGTTGTTAATATGCCCGGTACAGTTGCAAACGGTACAAAAACAAGACTGCAGCTGACAGCGAATATATCGCACTGTGAGGTTGAGTGAAAATGTCGCGGCGGGAGAGACCTGACTTTGAGAAAGGAAAGATTGTTGGGTGTTATGTTACACTGCTGGACAATTGCTAAGGACGGATCATAAACGGCTATATAGCGCATAAAAAAGTAAGTGTGGTTGGATGCCAAGTGAAATAAAATAATGTCAGAATGCCAGGACATTACAAGAAAGACAATTTATTGTGCTCTGAAATCCAGAAGGCTTTGGAACGTGTTCAAGGGACAAACAGGCCATTTTGTGCAGAATACGTAAACGTGAAAAAAAATGCAATTACCGTCCGCAGGCGTTCCGGCGTAAGATGTCAATACGGGATATGGCCACCATGGAGGGCGATGCAAGATTCCACACGTCGTGTCATGCTTTGCACAACATTATCAAGCAGCTGTTGGGGTAATTTATCCCATTCCTCTATCAGTGCACGGATGAGGGTGTCCTTGTTTATTGGAGGGCATTGGCGACCAGCAAGACTCCTCCCCAAAGCATCCCTCACATTTTCAATGGGATTCAGATCTGGAGAACGTGCTGGCCATACGAAGCGTTGAATATCCTCGCTCTCAAGACACTCCTGGACAGCGACTGTTCGATGACATGTTGCGTTGTTGTCCATGAAAATGAATCTATCACCGGCAGCACCACGGAACATGCGAACATGAGGTAGCAGAACATCATTAATGTATCGTTGGCCAGTCATAGTCCCAGTTGGAAGCACATAGAGGGACGTACGGTCATTGATCATGATGCCAGCCCATACCATGACACTACATGTCGGATATCGGTCCCTTTCCTGTATGTTTGCTGGACAATATGCAGTACCACTATCACGCCAGATCAGTTGTCGTCGACAATCAGACGATAGACTGTATCTACTCTCATCTGAGAAGAGGACAGCAGACCAGTCGTTATCAGTCCAATTGCGATGTTGATCGCACCATTGCAAACGGGCGGTATGGTGAGGTGACGTCCGGACAATGGGATGCACACAACAGGACGGCTGGCGTATAGTCCTCCTTCATGCAAGCGTCTGGCGACAGTTTTTCGGGAGATCCGCTTGCCAGTAGCAGCCATAAACGGATTTGCTACCTCACTAGCTGTGCTGCGCCGGTGTCTTTTTGTTGATAGCACTATGTACCGATCTTCTGCAGGTGTCCTACTGTGAACACGACCTCCCCCGTGACGTTTGCTACACTCTCCATTTGTTTGAAATGATTTCCAAAGCCTTGAAACAACACTGTGGCTGACGTCGAACTCCCTGGCAACATCTGTTATTTTTCGCCCTTCTTCAATCTTGCCAATAATACGGCCACGCGTAAAATCATCTAGGTGATGTCGGGAAGACATACTGAAAATTGCAAGTTCGTCAATTGATTCTTTCCTTTTCAACTTTGCGTTTCAACAACAACGGTCAATACGCGTCAAATCCTTTATATCTCTTATCAGCGCTATGACGTCACGAACAAGTTCGGCAATCCAAAATTTGCATACGCACAACACGTCTTACTGTATCCAGCACTTATGCCAATTTGCACAATTTCCTGCCTTCCATTTTATGGTTGCTGTCGTTGCTATTTTCATCCGACCTTAGCGAAAAATAACAGATGTGCGGCAGTGTAGTAGGTTGTCCATAATACACTACTGGCCACCCAAAATGCAACACCAAGAAAGACACGAGATAGCAAAGCCAGATTTACTGGACACATAATAAGAGATACAAAGATGAAACGATTGAGCTTACAGGCCCGTGCCACTTGCGTAACACGCAGACATCAATAGTTCGTGTGGCCCCCATGGCTGGCAATAACGGACGCTACACGCCACGGCATCGAACGAAAGAGGCTTTGGATGTGAGCTTGGGGTATGTCGGTCCAGGCTGCTTCCACACGTTGCCACAGTTCATCACGGGTGGTGCTTACCGGGCCACTCGGTTGCCGATCAGCAACCAGACGTGTTCGATGGGCGACATATCGGGAGAACAGGCGGGCCACGGCTGCAGTGACACCTAGTGGGCCGTGAAGAATTGATGCATGATGCGTGCTACGTGCGGGTGCGCATCGTCCTGTTGAAACGTGGCCACTGGCAGGTCCTGCAGATAAGGGAGGACTACAGGCTCCAAAATGTCGGAGATGGTGCCGTGGCTGTTGAGTGTACCGGCGATGCGTACCAGAGGGGTGCGGGTGTCATATCCAATTGCGCCCCAAGCCATAACGCCAGGCGACGGACTGGTATGGTCATGCATAATGCAGGCGTCATACAGTCTCTCGCCGCGGTGTCGCTACACGCGGATCCGACCATCGTGGTGTTGCAGGCAGAAGCGGGATTCGTCGGAGGAGACAATGTCGTGCCATTCCGTAGTCCAGGTGCGGCGTTCAAGGGCCCACTGCCGCCGCACTCGCCGGATGTGTAACGTCAATGGTAATCGGAGCAATGGGCGTCGTGCGACAAGTCCCCGCTCCTGCAGACGACGTCGAACGGTAAGTGCTGATACAGGTTGTTGCGCAATACACCCTTTTTTCTGCGCTAACGTTCGTGATGTGGCAGTGCGAGCCGTCAATGCCCGCAGCACAACATGCCGGTCCTCTCGTTCGGTGGTGGGGTGCGACTGCGGCAATAACTCACGTCGGTCCGTCCGTCCATCCTTCCTGCAAACACCGAATCCATACTCACCTCACTGTGGCTGGACGTCGTCCCACACGGGCGTCGATGTCTCGGTACGATAAACCGCTGTTGCGATAAGCCACTATTCGTCCTCTGTTGAACTCCGAAACTTTCTGGAATTGCTGCCCTATTCTGCGACAAGGCTTCAGGAAGGTTCCCACACACAGGCCAGGCAGCACAACACACTTCCACTACTTACACCCCGTCTTCTGTGCACACTTCTTATAGTGCTTCTCGGTGGCGTGCCGGGCGCATTTGATTTGCATATGCCCTGCAATGCTAATCGTTTGCATGTCCTCTCGCGGGCGACGCATGATGTGAATTTCAGGCCAATCGGATGCTTCCTTCTTGGTGTTTCATTTTGGGTGGCCAGCAGTGTGGAAACCGAGAGGCGTTTAAACATACCCAAGTTAACTGTTTTAGACGTACTGAATAACACATGGCGTGCCTGAAGCAGCAAAACGTACCTGCAGACCAAAGAAAATCAGTGATAGAGGACGTCGAAGCCTCAGGAGAGTCGTTACAGCTAATCAAAGGAATACTGCACGAGACAAAATTTGAAAATGGTATAAGTGAGCTTCTTTACCGCTTCTTTGTCGCGGCGGGAGAGAACTGACTTTGAGAAAGGAAAGATTGTTGGGTGTTATATTAGTGGGTTGTCCATAAGAGAAACCGAGAGGCGTTTAAACATACCCAAGTCAACTGTTTTGGATGTACTGAATAAGTGGAAGACACATGGCGTGCCTGAAGCAGCAAAACGTACCGGCAGACCAAAGAAAATCAGTGATAGAGGACGTCGAAGCCTCAGGAGAGTCGTTACAGCTAATCAAAGGAATACTGCACGAGACAAAATTTGAAAATGGTATAAGTGAGCTTCTTTACCGCTCCTTTGTCGCGGCGGGAGAGAACTGACTTTGAGAAAGGAAAGATTGTTGGGTGTTATATTAGTGGGTTGTCCATAAGAGAAACCGAGAGGCGTTTAAACATACCCAAGTCAACTGTTTTGGATGTACTGAATAAGTGGAAGACACATGGCGTGCCTGAAGCAGCAAAACGTACCGGCAGACCAAAGAAAATCAGTGATAGAGGACGTCGAAGCCTCAGGAGAGTCGTTACAGCTAATCAAAGGAATACTGCACGAGACAAAATTTGAAAATGGTATAAGTGAGCTAGCTTCTTTACCGCTTCTTTGTCGCGGCGGGATAGAACTGACTTTGAGAAAGGAAAGATTGTTGGGTGTTATATTAGTGTGTTGTGCATAAGAGAAACCGAGAGGCGTTTAAACATACCCAAGTCAACTGTTTTGGATGTACTGAATAAGTGGAAGACACATGGCGTGCCTGAAGCAGCAAAACGTACCGGCAGACCAAAGAAAATCAGTGATAGAGGACGTCGAAGCCTCAGGAGAGTCGTTACAGCTAATCAAAGGAATACTGCACGAGACAAAATTTGAAAATGGTATAAGTGAGCTTCTTTACCGCTTCTTTGTCACGGCGGGAGAGAACTGACTTTGAGCAAGGAAAGATTGTTGGGTGTTATATTAGTGGGTTGTCCATAAGAGAAACCGAGAGGCGTTTAAACATACCCAAGTCAACTGTTTTGGATGTACTGAATAAGTGGAAGACACATGGCGTGCCTGAAGCAGCAAAACGTACCGGCAGACCAAAGAAAATCAGTGATAGAGGACGTCGAAGCCTCAGGAGAGTCGTTACAGCTAATCAAAGGAATACTGCACGAGACAAAATTTGAAAATGGTATAAGTGAGCTTCTTTACCGCTTCTTTGTCGCGGCGGGAGAGAACTGACTTTGAGAAAGGAAAGATTGTTGGGTGTTATATTAGTGGGTTGTCCATAAGAGAAACCGAGAGGCGTTTAAACATACCCAAGTCAACTGTTTTGGATGTACTGAATAAGTGGAAGACACATGGCGTGCCTGAAGCAGCAAAACGTACCGGCAGACCAAAGAAAATCAGTGATAGAGGACGTCGAAGCCTCAGGAGAGTCGTTACAGCTAATCAAAGGAATACTGCACGAGACAAAATTTGAAAATGGTATAAGTGAGCTTCTTTACCGCTTCTTTGTCGCGGCGGGAGAGAACTGACTTTGAGAAAGGAAAGATTGTTGGGTGTTATATTAGTGGGTTGTCCATAAGAGAAACCGAGACGCGTTTAAACATACCCAAGTTAACTGTTTTGGATGTTCTGAATAAGTGGAAGACACATGGCGTGCCTGAAGCAGCAAAACGTACCGGCAGACCAAAGAAAATCAGTGATAGAGGACGTCGAAGCCTCAGGAGAGTCGTTACAGCTAATCAAAGGAATACTGCACGAGACAAAATTTGAAAATGGTATAAGTAAGCTTCTTTACCGCTTCTTTGTCGCGGCGGGATAGAACTGACTTTGAGAAAGGAAAGATTGTTGGGTGTTATATTAGTGGGTTGTTCTTAAGAGAAACCGAGAGGCGTTTAAACATACCCAAGTCAACTGTTTTGGATGTACTGAATAAGTGGAAGACACATGGCGTGCCTGAAGCAGCAAAACGTACCGGCAGACCAAAGAAAATCAGTGATAGAGGACGTCGAAGCCTCAGGAGAGTCGTTACAGCTAATCAAAGGAATACTGCACGAGACAAAATTTGAAAATGGTATAAGTGGGCTTCTTTACCGCTTCTTTGTCGCGGCGGGAGAGAACTGACTTTGAGAAAGGAGAGATTGTTGGGTGTTATATTAGTGGGTTGTCCATAAGAGAAACCGAGAGGCGTTTAAACATACCCAAGTCAACTGTTTTGGATGTACTGAATAAGTGGAAGACACATGGCGTGCCTGAAGCAGCAAAACGTACCGGCAGACCAAAAAAAATCAGTGATAGAGGACGTCGAAGCCTCAGGAGAGTCGTTACAGCTAATCAAAGGAATACTGCACGAGACAAAATTTGAAAATGGTATCAGTGAGCTTCTTTACCGCTTCTTTGTCGCGGCGGGATAGAACTGACTTTGAGAAAGGAAAGATTGTTGGGTCTTATATTAGTGGGTTGTCCATAAGAGAAACCGAGAGGCGTTTAAACATACCCAAGTCAACTGTTTTGGATGTACTGAATAAGTGGAAGACACATGGCGTGCCTGAAGCAGCAAAACGTACCGGCAGACCAAAGAAAATCAGTGATAGAGGACGTCGAAGCCTCAGGAGAGTCGTTACAGCTAATCAAAGGAATACTGCACGAGACAAAATTTGAAAATGGTATAAGTGAGCTTCTTTACCGCTTCTTTACCGCTTCTTTGTCGCGGCGGGAGAGAACTGACTTTGAGAAAGGAAAGATTGTTGGGTCTTATATTAGTGGGTTGTCCATAACAGAAACCGAGATGCGTTTAAACATACCCAAGTCAACTGTTTTGGATGTACTGAATAAGTGGAAGACACATGGCGTGCCTGAAGCAGCAAAACGTACCGGCAGACCAAAGAAAATCAGTGATAGAGGACGTCGAAGCCTCAGGAGAGTCGTTACAGCTAATCAAAGGAATACTGCACGAGACAAAATTTGAAAATGGTATAAGTGAGCTTCTTTACCGCTTCTTTACCGCTTCTTTGTCGCGGCGGGAGAGAACTGACTTTGAGAAAGGAAAGATTGTTGGGTGTTATATTAGTGGGTTGTCCATAAGAGAAACCGAGAGGCGTTTAAACATACCCAAGTCAACTGTTTTGGATGTACAGAATAAGTGGAAGACACATGGCGTGCCTGAAGCAGCAAAACGTACCGGCAGACCAAAGAAAATCAGTGATAGAGGACGTCGAAGCCTCAGGAGAGTCGTTACAGCTAATCAAAGGAATACTGCACGAGACAAAATTTGAAAATGGTATAAGTGAGCTTCTTTACCGCTTCTTTGTCGCGGCGGGAGAGAACTGACTTTGAGAAAGGAAAGATTGTTGGGTGTTATATTAGTGGGTTGTCCATAAGAGAAACCGAGAGGCGTTTAAACATACCCAAGTCAACTGTTTTGGATGTACTGAATAAGTGGAAGACACATGGCGTGCCGGAAGCAGCAAAACGTACCGGCAGACCAAAGAAAATCAGTGATAGAGGACGTCGAAGCCTCAGGAGAGTCTTTACAGCTCATCGACGGAGTACTGCACAAGACCTCAGTGTCGAGTTGAGTAAAAATGCTGGAAACTCGGTATGCACACGTACCATTCGCAGAGAACTTCATTGCAGTGGGTTGCCGTGGTCGTGCGGCTGCTCATAAGCCTTTCATCTCCACTCGGAATGCTACTCGTCGTTTAGCATGGTGTAAAGAGCATTTATCGTTGACCGTAGATCAATGGAAACGGGTCCTATGGACTGGTGAATCCAGATGCACGATCCATCAGTCTGATGGGAGTGTGTAGGTATGGCGGCAGCCGGGGTAAAGCTATTTTCCACAGTGTACTTTTCCTACGGTCATGTTTGGAGCTTGCAGTGTACTCGTGTGAGGGTGTTTTTTGGTGGTATGGTCCTTGCCCATTGGTTATCGTGGACAAACCTGTTAACCAGCACATCTACCTCGTTATTCTGGACAATTATGCCCTTCCAACTCTGTGGCAATACTATGGAACCGAGCCTTGTTGGTACCAGCATGATAATGCACCTACCCATAAAGCAAGGACTGTTACGGCGTGGTTTGACGATAATTCCCTATCGTGTGTGGACTAGCCAGCACAGACCCTGAACTTAATCCCATAGAGCACCTATGGGATGAATTAGAGCACCGCATAAGAAGTTTGGAACCAAGGCCTACTACTAAGCAACAGTTAGCGGCAGCATGATGTACTGAATGCAATCGCATACGCTGTATTCCAAAACCTTGTCGAAAGCATGTCTCTAAGGGTCAGTGCATGCATTAAGGCCAAAGGTGGACCGACACCGTAAATAAATGCTATGTTGCGTTTCTCTTCTAGGTGTCCGGTGACTTTTGTCAATATAGTGTATTAGACTGGACACAATTCTTTAACATTTAATGCTTCCGATGATTCACAGGATATGATGAACTTAAAAGGAAAGATTTCGGTAACGGTCGATTACTTTCTCTACTACCTCCACGTTGAGTATTTCATTCAAAGGGTGAAATGGGGAGGGTGTACCAAGTTTTAGCATAAATACTGCTGCAAACTTTCGACGGGTGGCGCCCAACCGGTGAGCAACGTCACCTACCAGCCAGGAGGTATGAAACAGCTAATGAATCATTGTGGGTTCAATCACAGAGGAGATAACGTGATGAAATAAAAGATTGCCGTGCTATGCACAATTAAAATAACTAAAAGTTAAAAGAACTGATGTTCCTGTACACACCAGATGTGGTGAAAATGATCTAAATGACAGATTAAAACAACATAAGATCTTTCGATCCCTCTTGGAATCATCCTCAGATGTGCTCACGAATTTGTGACTTCGACTTTAAATAACAGAAGGGCAGGTGTCAGGATTCAATCTGTCCGTTCACTGCGCACGTGTGGGATTATTCACGGGAGTATCCGGGTCGCCGAGTAGGTGGCTATGTCATCTGGTGTTAAGGTATTCAAGGTGTTGTCATTCTGAGTATTATTTGATTCCACTTTGGCAGTGAAAGGAATCAAGTAATACTCAGAATCAAATAATACTAGGAATCAAATGAATCAAATAATACTCAGAATCAAAGGAATCAAATAATACTCAGAATCAAACAATACTAGGAATCAAACGAATAAAATAATACTAGGAATCAAAGGAATCAAATAATACTCAGAATCAAAGGAATCAAATAATACTCAGAATCAAACAATACTAGGAATCAAACGAATAAAATAATACTAGGAATCAAAGGAATCAAATAATACTCAGAATGAATTAATACTAGGAATTTTCAAAGGAATCAAATAATAATCTGAATCAAATAATACTAAGAATCAAAGGAATCAAATAATACTCAGAATCAAATAATACTAGGAATCAAATAATACTCAGAATCAAATAATATTAGGAATCAAAGGAATCAAATAATACTCAGAATCAAATAATATTAGGAATCAAAGGAATCAAATAATACTCAGAATGAAATATTACTAGGAATTTTCAAAGGAATCAAATAATACTCAGAATCAAATAATACTGGGGAATTAAAGGAATCAAATAATACTCAGAATCAAATAATACTAGGAATCAAAGGAATCAAATAATACTAGGAATCAAAGGAATGAAATATTACTCAGAATCAAATAATACTAGGAATCAAAGGAATGAAATATTACTCAGAATCAAATAATACTAGGAATCAAAGGAATCAAATAATACTCAGAATCAAATATTACTAGTAATCAAAGGAATCAAATAATACTAGGAATCAAAGGAATGAAATATTACTCAGAATCAAATAGTACTAGGAATCAAAGGAATCAAATAATACTGAGAATCAAATATTACTAGTAATCAAAGGAATCAAATAATAGTCAGAATCAAATAATACTCAGAATCAAATAATACTAGGAATTAAAGGAATGAAATATTACTCAGAATCAAATAGTATTAGGAATCAAAGGAATCAAATAATACTGAGAATCAAATATTACTAGTAATCAAAGGAATCAAATAATAGTCAGAATCAAATAATACTCAGAATCAAATAATACTAGGAATTAAAGGAATCAAATAATACTCAGAATCAAATAATACTAGGAATCAGAGGAATCAAATAATACTCAGAATCAAATAATACTAGGAATCAAAGGAATCAAATAACACTAGGAATCAAAGGAATGAAATATTACTCAGAATCAAATATTACTAGGAATCAAAGGAATCAAATAATACTCAGAATCAAATATTACTAGGAATCAAAGGAATCAAATAATAGTCAGAATCAAATAATACTCAGAATCAAATAATACTAGGAATTAAAGGAATCAAATAATACTCAGAATCAAATAATACTAGGAATCAGAGGAATCAAATAATACTCAGAATCAAATAATACTAGGAATCAAATAATACTAGGAATCAAATAATACTCAGAATCAAATAATACTGGGGAATTAAAGGAATCAAATAATACTCAGAATCAAATAATACTAGGAATCAGAGGAATCAAATAATACTCAGAATCAAATAATACTCAGAATCAAATAATACTAGGAATCAAATAATACTATGAATCAAAGGAACCAAATAATACTCAGAATTAAATAATACTAGGAATCAAAGGAATCAAATAATACTAGGAATCAAAGGAATCAAATAATACTCAGAATCAAAGGAATCAAATAATACTAGGAGTCAAAGGAATCAAATAATACTCAGAATCAAAGGAATCAAATAATACTAGGAGTCAAAGGAATCAAATAATACTGAGAATCAAATAATACTAGGAATCAAATAATACTGAGAATACAACACCTTGAATACCTTAACACCAGATGACATAGCCACCCACTCGGCGACCCGGATCCTCCCGTGAATAATCCCACACATGCGCTGTGAACGCACAGATTGAATCCTGACACCTGCCCTTCTGTTATTTAAAGGTCGGAATCACCAATTCGTGAGCACATCTGAGGATGATCCCAAGAGAGATCGAAAGATGTTATGTTGTTTTAAACTGTCATTTAGATCATTTTCACCACATTTGGTGTGTGCAGGAACATGAGTTCTTTTAACTTTTAATTATTTTAATCGTGCATAGGACGGCAATCTGTCATTCCATGACTAACCAAGCACGAACTTTCATCTATTTTAAGGAGATAACGTGTTTCGTGAAGTACTTGCCATGGAGTGGAGCGATTTTTGCGAATCGTGTTGCTGTAATAGCGCTGCACATAGTCGGAAAATCAGTTTCCGAGATTTTCAACAAGGTGAAGAAGCTGAAAATCAGGCGAAATTTTGTCTACGGGATCATAAAAGGGTTCCTCGAGACTGGGACCGCCCCAGAAGGGATCGGTCCGCATTCGACGAAATCCTGTCAAATCAGTGATGGCTCGGGAGATGCACATTTCAGGAATGTCGATCTCACACGTGCTGAGGAATTAATGACCTATAAGTGTGAGAGCTTACCGGTTGCGTACAATGCACTTCTTAACCCCACAACTGAAGTAGAAGAGGGTGTTAAAAGTGAAACGTTTGCCGCAGCGTTAAGCAGATAATCACTACATACAGATCCTTTTCTCTGATGAAAATTTTTTTAATAATTGAAAAAGCCTTCAACCACGAAAACGAGAGAGTGTATGCGTCAAACTCACGCGAAGCTCATCAGAAAGCTGCAAGGATCATGAATGGCCATCTTTCTGCTTCTATCATGGTTTGGTGAGGAGTCTCCTACGAGGGTACAACGGAGCTCCATTTTGTGTGAAAAGAGTGAAGACATCCTCCAAAGTCTACCAGGACAGGGTTTGGGAACCAGTCGACAAAAATGTGAGTCACGCCCCTCTTCCAAAACCACAGTGGAGCTTTCAGCAGGATTCCGTGCCCGCCCACAAGACCAAAGTCAACCCAGGAGAGGATTCAGGGGAATTTTGCAGACTTCATTTCTACAGCGGATTGGCCTACAAGCAGCTCATCCCTCAATCCATCGGACTACAAGTTGTGGGCCGCACTGGAGGACATGGCCTGCAGAAAGAGACACCCAGAATTGACAGTTTCAAACGCTCTTTAGTGCGGGCAGTAGCATCTTTCCCTGTGGAGACACTGCGTAAAGCTATTGATGACTGACCACAGAGACTGAAGGATTGTGAGAAGGCAAAAGGATGTAATTTTAAAAAGTGATTGGTGCCATGTGTTCACAAGTGTACTACTAACGTCATATTACAGTTATATTAAAATGCCTTTAAATATTTTTTGTTATTTTATTGAATACTTTTTAACAGTACTTATGGTAAGACTATGTATCATCGTGGAGTGGGATGATCATATCTCAGGGTGACGCTTTTCATCAAGTGAGTAGGTTCAAATTTGCATACTGCTATAAAAATTTGCGTACTGCTCTAAAAATTTGCATACTTCTATAAAAAGTTGCGTACTGCTATAAACATTTGGATACTGCTGTAAAAATTTGCTTATTGCTATAAAAATTTGCGTACTGCTAAAAAAGGTTGCGCACTGCTATAAAAATTTGCATAGTGCTATAAAATTTGCGTACAGCTATAAAAATGTGCGTACTTCTATAAAAATTGGCATACTGCTCTAAAAATTTGCACACTGCTATAAAAATTTGCATAGTGCTCTAAAAATTTGCGTACTGCTATAAAAAATGTGAGTACTGCCATAAAAATGTGCATACTGCAATAAAAAATTGCGCACTGCTATAAAAATTTGCATAGTGCTATAAAATTTGCGTACTATAAAAATTTGCATACAGCTATAAAAATTTGCGTACTTCTATAAAAATTGGCATACTGCTCCAAAAATTTGCACACTGCTATAAAAATTTGCATAGTGCTCTAAAAATGTGCGTACTGCTATAAAAACTTGCATACTTCTATAAAACTTTGCGCACCACTATAAAAATTTGCGTACTTCTACAAAAATTGGCATACTGCACTAAAAATTTGCACACTGCTATTCAAATTTGCATACTGCTCTAAAAAGGTGTGTACTGCTATAAAAACTTGCATACTTCTATAAAAATGTGCATGCTGCTATAAAAATTTGCGTACTGCTATTAAAATTTGCATACTGTTATAAAAGTTTGCGTACAGCATAAAAATTTGCTTACTGCTGTAAAAATTTGCATAGTGCTTTAAAAATGTGCGTACTTCTATAAAAATTGGCATACTGCTCTAAAAATTAGCACACTGCTATAAAAATTTGCATAGTGCTCTAAAAATGTGCGTACTGCTATAAAAACTTGCATACTTCTATAAAAATTTGCGCACCACTATAAGAATTTGCGTACTTCTATAAAAATTGGCATACTGCACTAAAAATTTGCACACTGCTATTCAAATTTGCATACTGCTCTAAAAAGGTGTGTACTGCTATAAAAACTTGCATACTTCTATAAAAATGTGCATGCTGCTATAAACATTTGCGTATTGCTATTAAAATTTGCATTCTGTTATAAAAGTTTGCGTACAGCATAAAAATTTGCGTACTGCTGTAAAAATTTGCATAGTGCTTTAAAAATTTGCGTACTTCTATAAAAATTGGCATACTGCTCTAAAAATTTGCATAGTGCTCTAAAAATGTGCGTACTGCTATAAAAACTTGCATACTTCTATAAAAATTTGCGTACCACTATAAAAATTTGCGTACTTCTATAAAAATTGGCATACTGCACTAAAAATTTGCACACTGCTATTCAAATTTGCATACTGCTCTAAAAAGGTGTGTACTGCTATAAAAACTTGCATACTTCTATAAAAATGTGCATGCTGCTATAAAAATTTGCGTACTGCTATTAAAATTTGCATACTGTTATAAAAGTTTGCGTACAGCATAAAAATTTGCGTACTGCTGTAAAAATTTGCATAGTGCTTTAAAATTTTGCGTACTTCTATAAAAATTGGCATACTGCTCTAAAAATTTGCACACTGCTATAAACATTTGCATACTGCTCTAAAAATTTGCGTACTGCTAAAAAAACTTGCATACTACTACAAAATTTGCATACTGCTATAAGCATTTGCGTACTGCTCTAAAAATTTGCGTACTGCTAAAAAACTTGCATACTACTACAAAATTTGCATACTGCTATAAAAAAAAATTGAGTACTGCCATAAAAATTTGCATACTGCTATACCCTGACTTGTGGCATTTCAGTGCACGGACGAGAAAGGGGAGAAAATTGAACGTTACAATGCTAGGACGGCTGCAGTGAACAAATGATTTGACTTAAAATTTTCCGAATTTCATTTGAACAGGGAATAGAAGCTACAGGCTGTCCCACTCGCTACCGAACCCGGCATTTCTTTGATAATATTAACAGCAGTGAGGATATTGCAACGAAGTTTAAAGTGGACTTAACCACATTTCGTGCCAAATGTGATGACACCACAACATGGGCTGGAAGTGGCAACCATTTGCGTCCAGATAGCATTAAACCCGGCGCACCATATTGTGGCAAGTCCTTGCCATTACGTCCGTCGTCTCTGCCTGAGTTTCTTCGGTGATGTTTGCTTTGAAGGAACCTATGGTTCGCGGTTTCTTTTGCTAAACTCTCCCTTTTAGATATCCCCATGAAAAGTAATCAGGAGGCGTCAGATCGGGCGAGCGCGGTGTCCATAGACCCTTCGAAATGACGCGGTCGCCGAAAAAGGACTGAATTTCGGCCGTACTGGTGTGTGACGTCACTCCATCATGTTGATAATATCCAATGGGGAGTTGCTCTTCGTCCAATTGATTTACAAAGGTGTTGAAGATTCCCATATATGCAGTATACCGATACATTTTCACACGTACACGAAAAGGCACGAGCACTCACTAGAAACAACCGTATTGTGTAGACGCGCTCAGCGAATTGGCATAACAAAGCAGCAGAGAGGCGCGTCCAGCTCGCAGGCGGACTGCCCCTCAGTGGCGCCACACTTAGGAATGTGTCTGCTACTAAGGAGCACTCCAGCAGGCTGGCGTACAGCGCCGGGTTCAATGCCGTCTGGACGCAAATGGAGGCCACTTCCAGCACATATTGTGATGCCATCCCATTTCGCAGGCAATGAGGTAAGTCCACTTCAAATTTCGTTGCATATCTTCATAGGTGTTAATATTATTAAAGAAATGCCGGGTTCGGTAGCGAGTGGGATAGTTGGCTGCCCCAGAAAGTGAGTTCAGGTGAAAAATAAATGAGTTTTCACAATATTCCAGTATTTGTTTTAAGAGAGCTCAGAAACATTTTAACCACCTCTTGAATATTGTTTTGCGTTCCGTCAGAATGCCATTCCTACCCAAAAACAGTAATACACTGCCGGACAATTGCTAAGGACGGATGACAATAGCAACGATAGCAACCATAAAATGGAAGGCAGGAAAATGTGGAAATTAGCATAAGTGCGGGATACAGTAAGACGTGTTGTTTTGGATTGCCGAACTTGTTCGTGACGTCATAGCGCTGATAAGAGATATAAAGGATTTGACGCGTATTGACCGTTGTTGTTCAAACGCAAAGTTGAAAGGGAAAGAATCAATTGACGAACTTGCAATTTTCAGTATGTCTTCCCGACATCACCTAGATGATTTTACGCGTGGCCGTATTATTGGCAAGATTGAAGAAGGGCGAAAAATAACAGATGTTGCCAGGAGTTCGACGTCAGCCACAGTGTTGTTTCAAGGCTTTGAAAATCATTTCAAACAAATGGAGAGTGTAGCAAACGTCACGGGGGAGGTCGTGTTCGCAGTACGACACCTGCAGAAGATCGGTACATAGTGCTATCAACAAAAAGACACCGGCGCAGCACAGCTAGTGAGGTAGCAAATCAGTTTATGGCTGCTACTGGCAAGCGGATCTCCCGAAAAACTGTCGCCAGACGTTTGCATGAAGGAGGACTATACGCCCGCCGTCCTGTTGTGTGCATCCCATTGTCCAGACGTCACCGTACCGCCCGTTTGCAATGGTGCCATCAACATCGCAATGGGACTGATAACGACTGGTCTGCTGTCCTCTTCCCAGATGAGAGTAGATACAGTCTATCGTCTGATTGTCGACGACAACTGATCTGGCGTGATAGTGGTACTGCATATTGTCCAGCAAACATACAGGATATCCGATATGTAGTGACATGGTATGGGCTGGCATCATGATCAATGGCCGTACGTCCCTCTATGTGCTTCCAACTGGTACTATGACTGGCCAACGATACATTAATGATGTTCTGCTACCTCATGTTCGCATGTTCCGTGGTGCTGTCGGTGATAGATTCATTTTCATGGACGACAACGCAACATGTCATCGAACAGTCGCTGTCCAGGAGTGTCTTGAGAGCCTCGTATGGCCAGCACGTTCTCCAGATCTGAATCCCACTGAAAATGTGTGGGATGCTTTGGGGAGGAGTCTTGCTGGTCGCCAATGCCCTCCAATAAACATGGACACCCGCATCCGTGCACTGACAGAGGAATGGGATAAATTACCCCAACAGCTGCTTGATAATGTTGTGCAAAGCATGACACGACGTGTGGAATCTTGCATCGCCCTCCATGGTGGCCATATCCCGTATTGACATCTTACGCCGGAACGCCTGCGGACGGTAATTGCATTTTTTTCACGTTTACGTATTCTGCACAAAATGGCCTGTTTGTCCCTTGAACACGTTCCAAAGCCTTCTGGATTTCAGAGCACAATAAATTGTCTTTCTTGTAATGTCCTGGCATTCTGACATTATTTTATTTCACTTGGCATCCAACCACACTTACTTTTTTATGCGCTCTATAGCCGTTTATGATCCGTCCTTAGCAATTGTTCAGCAGTGTATTATGTCGATCACACAAAGTTCACTTTTTCAATACTTGGATACATTTACTTTCGCAGGTCTTTGTGCAAGGAAAAGTGCTACACACATTATCTTTTCACTCACCAAATTAGACAGTTTTTGAAAAGAATGAACTCATATGTAACAGCAAATGTAAACTTTATTTGATTGATAAATTCATTCAGACACTTTAGTAAATACAATAGTGATCTTTTTAAATTTTTGACTGAAGGTTTAACGACCACCGTGCGCAACTCAATGGGATATAAGCAGTCGCCCGTCCCTAATCTAGGGTCACTGGTTCCACGGAGGGGAGAGAGCCAGTGCCATAAGACAAACACAACATCCATTGATTGATTGGAGGTTTAACGAAAACCGTGAGCAACTCAATGGGCTATAAGCAGTCGCCCGTCCCTAATTTAGGGTCACTGGTTCCAGGGAGGGGAGAGAGCCAGTGCCATAAGACAAACACAACATCCATTGATTGATTGGAGGTTTAACGACCACCGTGAGCAACTCAATGGGCTATAAGCAGTCGCCCGTCCCTAATTTAGGGTCACTGGTTCCAGGGAAGGGAGAGAGCCAGTGCCATAAGACAAACACAACATCCATTGATTGATTGGAGGTTTAACGAAAACCGTGAGCAACTCAATGGGCTATAAGCAGTCGCCCGTCCCTAATTTAGGGTCACTGGTTCCAGGGAGGGGAGAGAGCCAGTGCCATAAGACAAACACAACATCCATTGATTGATTGGAGGTTTAACGACCACCGTGAGCAACTCAATGGGCTATAAGCAGTCGCCCGTCCCTAATTTAGGGTCACTGGTTCCAGGGAGGGGAGACAACCAGTGCCGTAAGACAAACACAACATCCATTGATAGATTGGAGGTTTAACGACCACCGTGAGCAACTCAATGGGCTATAAGCAGTCGCCCGTCCCTAATTTAGGGTCACTGGTTCCAGGGAGGGGTAAGAACCAGTGCCGTAAGACAAACAAAACATCCATTGATTGATTGGAGGTTTAACGACCACCGTGAGCAACTCAATGGGCTATAAGCAGTCGCCCGTCCCTTATTTAGGGTCACTGGTTCCAGGGAAGGGAGAGAGCCAGTGCCGTAAGACAAACACAACATCCATTGATTGATTGGAGGTTTAACGACCACCGTGAGCAACTCAATGGGCTATAAGCAGTCGCCCGTCCCTAATTTAGGGTCACTGGTTCCAGGGAGGGGAGAGAGCCAGTGCCATAAGACAAACACAACATCCATGCCTCGCCGGGATTCTAACCCGGACCCTTCACGGACTAATGATCATAAGCCAGCGCTTACACAACTGCGCCATCGGGGCGGCCAGGTTCGTGATGAGCATCACGAATGCACCCTTTATCAGTCGTAAAACGTGTGTCGGAAATCCACTCATGTCGATCGTGTGCAAAAATTCAACTAGATAGCTAACTCTTTCACTCTCATCTTCAGTCACAACTGTGTTTGTAAATGTTGTTGGAATGTGATTCCCGTTGCGAATACACGTCATTCTCTCTTGTGTGAGACATATACACTGACGGAAAACAAAAATCTCAACACGAAGAAGGGGTTGTGTTAGATAAACGACAGTTGGTAGGCGGTGAGAGTACATCTGTAAGATGACGTCTATGCAAATTTCGCCCTCGGCGCATACGTGTGGCGCTAGTAGCGCCCCTCGGAACATGCAAAGCAGGTTTGCTGTAAATAGGCGCTGTAACGTTCGTGAGCGTTAGTTATCGTTGAGATTCGACGTAGGGTGTTGATATTAGTCAAGAATGCCTTTAAGAAGACGAAGAAGCCATTATCAACAGCTCACGGAGTTTGAACGAGGTCGTGTAATAGGGCTACGAGAAGGTGGATTTTCTTTCAGCAATATTGCAGAACGACTATTCAGGAATGTAGCCACTGTGCATGATTGTTGGCAGCGGTGGTCAAGGGAAGGTACTGCCTCAAGAAGACCGGGTTCCGGCCGGCCACGTGGCACTACTGAGAGGGAAGACCGCCGTGTACGGCGTATGGCCGTGGCGCATCGTTCCGCGTCTGCGGCAGCAATTCGAGCTGAAGTTGCCACCACAGTGACACAACGAACTGTTACAAATCGGTTACTTGAAGGACAGCTCCGAGCCAGACGCCCTGTAGCGTGCATTCCACTTACTCCAAACCACTGCCGTTTGCGACGTCAGTGGTGTCAAGCTAGAGCTCATTGGAGGACGGAGTGGAGATCTGTTGTGTTTTCTGGTGAAAGCCGGTTCTGCCTGGGTGCCAGTGATGGCCGTGTGTTGGTTAGAAGGTGGCCAGGTGAGTGCCTGCAACCAACCTGTCTGCAGCCGAGACACACTGGACCTACATCTGGAGTTATGGTCTGGGGAGCAATTTCCTATGACAGCAGGAGCACTCTCGTGGTTATCCCACGCACCCTGACGGCACAGTTGTACGTCGGACTGGTGGTTCAACCTGTTGTGCTGCCATTCATGAACAGCATTCCAGGAGATGTTTTCCAACAGGATAACGCTCGCCCGCATACAGCTCTTGTAACCCAACATGCTCTACAGAGTGTCGACATGTTGCAGTGGCCTGCTAGATCACCAGATCTTTCACCAATCGAGCACGTATGGGACATCATTGGACGACAACTCCAGCGTCACCCCCAACCAGCATTAACCGTCCCTGTATTGACCGACCAAGTGCAACAGGCATGGAACTCCATCCCACAAACTGACATCCAGCACCTGTACGACACAATGCATGAACGTTTGCGTGCTTGCATTCAACATTCTGGCGGTTACACCGGTTATTAATGTACTAGCATTTCACATTTAAAATGGCTCTTCTCGCGCTTACAATAAGCTGTGATCTTGAAACCTTAATCGATTAGATATGTTACCTATACAAATGTATTGCCGCCATTTCATTCCTCTACAACTATTTTTTCGTGGTGTTGGGATTTTTTCCGAAAGTGTAGTTGCGACCCATTGATCGCTCACGCCTTCCAGTAAAGCTCTTATGTTTCCCTTTTTTTCTGCGGAAGAGACATTCTGTTAAGGGTTAGTATGCAATAAAGTATTTACTTACTTTAGGACTGATCATAGAACCCCTTGCACACACAAAGTCTGACACTGAACTGAGCTGCTCATGTAGATAAAGGCCGAACGCTTCTTCTATAGATTTTACATGGAACTTTTGCCGCGGCGCGCGAACCGTTGCCCCATTCTCAGTTTTCTCTTCGACCATATTTTTACGTTCAGCCATTCTCTCAAAATAAGACTCATAGAATGAAGATACAAATGCCGCAACTAAATACACTGGCGGAAAGTGAAAAAAGAACACCAAGAAGGAATTGGCGGACGATCATGAAATTTACATATGTTAATGGGGTTGAGTTTACGTAGGTGTGATGTTAATTTCGGGACCAACCGGTGAGCGCTTACGCCACAGCACGGCATGTTATGCAAATTATCGTCGGTGGTATTTAAGGAGTACGGCGAAGTGAATGTAATCAGTCGTCGGCGTACGGACAGGTGTGAAGACCCTGAAGAAGCTGCAATGCCTGGACATGGAAGACGTGTACGATTTCAGCAGTTATCGGACTTTGAGCGAGGTCGTCTAGTCGGACTCCGCGAGGCCGGGTGGTCGTATCGTCGTATTGCGGAGCGAATTGGACGGGAAGTATCGGTGGTGGTACGATGGTGGCGTAGATGGTCCGAGGAACATTCCCACACGAGAAGACGTGGAACCGGAAGTCACCGACGGACTGATGAGCGGACCGATCGACGCATAAGAAGAGCGGCGTTGTCAAGCAGAACATCCACTGCGACGCAAATTCCGAGCTGCCGTTGCATTTGAGGTGACTGTGCGAACAATCCGCAACCGTCTACTGGATGCAGGACTACGAGCACGTGTGCCTCTGGCATGTGCACCTCTGACTCCAGCCCACCGTCAGGAACGGCTGCAGTGGTGTCGCCAACGTCTGCACTGGAGAACGCAATGACGATCGCGATGAAAGCAGATTCTGTTTGGGAGCCTCCGATGGCCGTATGCGTGTTCGCAGACGCACAGGGGAGCGTTTCCACTCTTCTTGCATCCTCCAGCGACACACAGAGCCTACACCTGGTCTCTTGGTATGGGGAGCGATTAGCTATCACTACCGTACACAACTAGTGTTTGTACCGGGTACGTTAAAACAGCACCTCCTACATCAACAACATCATTCAGCCCGTTGTTGTGTCATTTATAAGGTCGGTCCATCGTGGTGTTTTCCAGCAAGATAACGCACGCCCACACACTGCACGTGCAACGCAACATGCACTTCAGGGTGTGAGACAACTTCCATGTTCACCGGATTTGTCCCCCATTGAGCACGTGTGGTATTTTATGGGACAACGACTTATCCGGTCTCCACGGCCAGCCACGACCATCCCCGATTGAGGCGTCCAGGTAGAGGATGCTTGGAACTCAATACCCCAAACTTACATCCAACATCTGTACGACAGACTCCATGCCAGAATTTCACAGTGTGACGCAGTTCATGGCGGTTCAACCTCGTACTAACCATGTTACATGGAAATGTTATTTTTCAGTTTACCAGCAAATACAGCTGTATTTTGCCATAATGTTTTGATCACGTTATCCTTTGTATTCCGTTATTATGCTGTATAAATTTCGTTGGTATCAGACGTCTCCTTCTTGGTGTTCTTCTTTCACTTTCCAGCCACGACCATCCCCGATTGAGGCGTCCAGGTTGAGGATGCTTGGAACTCAATACCCGAAACTTACATCCAACATCTGTACGACAGACTCCATGCCAGAATTGCACAGTGTGACGCAGTTCATGGCGGTTCAACCTCGTACTAACCATGTTACATGGAAATGTTATTTTTCAGTTTACCAGCAAATACAGCTGTATTTTGCCATAATGTTTTGATCACGTTATCCTCTGTATTCCGTTATTATGCTGTATAAATTTCGTTGGTATCAGACGTCTCCTTCTTGGTGTTCTTTTTTTACTTTCCGCCAGTGTAATTTAACTTACAGCATTCTTCATTCTTCAATCGCATGATATATTTTGTACCCTATCTATCAAACGGAACAGGCTGCCAGAATCCGTATGAGAAAAATCTAAAAAAAAAAAGTGTCGTAAGATGATTGCTCTCAAAGTAGCGAAATTCCGGGAGGGTCTTATTGTTCCGATAAAAGCACTTTCAATTCTCCGTATCTTTACTATCGATTTGTCATCAAATCATCAGTTATTTCAGGTCAAGGCGCTCTTTCGTGGAGATGTCGCTTGTTCTATTTCTTTCAACGACAAGTGTCGTTGGACGTGTTAAAACCCTTCTCACACATTGTTCGAATTTTTTTTTTTTTCGCTTAGCACTTTACTTTGATAAACTGCAACGTTTTACTGAACTCTTTGACACGTGATTCTTTTTTTTTATCTTATCGATGACCAAAGATCTCGAAGTTATTCCCTTACGAATGAATCGCTTTATTTTCCATTTCAAACTTGTTAAAAACATATACAGGGTGTCCGAATAATGACTTCGCAGTGATTGTACGAAGTATAGTAAGCCGCCCCGGTGGCGCAGTGGTCTAAGGCGTTGGCCGCTGATCATTCGTCCGAAGGGGTCCGGGTTCGAATCCCGGTGAGGCATGGATGTTGTGTTTGTCTTACGGCACTGGCTCTCTCCCTTCCCTGGAACCAGTGACCCTAAATTAGGGACGGGCGACTGCTTATAGCCCATTGAGTTGCTCACGGTGGTCGTTAAACCTCCAATCAAAAAAAAAAAAAAAAAAAGTATAGTAATGCCATCATCATCATCATTGTCACCCATTATCAATCCACTGCTGGATGAATGTCTCCTCAAGTTTCATCCACAATTGCCTGCCTTGAGCCTATCTCCTAAATGTCACTCCAGCATACTTTCAAATTTCATCCATCTATCTCCCATGGGGGTCTTCTTCTGGGTCATTTCCTGTCCCTCGGAATCCAGTCTAAAATTTCGGTTGTCCGTCAGTGATCAGTTCTTCTGGCAACATGTCCAGCCTATATCCGTTTTAGTAATTTCACTCTGGTCATGATGTCGTGCACTCCTGTCATTTTCATTTTCCACAAGTTCCTTTTTTACGCTTTCCAATCGTAGGTTGAAGAAGCGTATATTCTCCAACTTTGTTTGTCCGTCCGTCCGCACGATAACTCACGTGAAAATGGTTCGATTTCGACGAAATTTTAGTATGTGTTAGGAGACCACCTGGGGACGAACCCTGTTGAAAATGGGCGAAGCAGGATCAAAGGTCAGGACACAGGAGCGGGATCCATTCCATTGCTCTTATGCGTCATAACTTGCGTAAAAATTGTTCGATTTCAATGAAATTCTTCTATGTGATAGGGAACCAACTTGGGTCAAACCCTATTGAAAATGCGTGAAATAGGGTCAAAGGTCAGGACATAGGAGCTGGATTCATTCCATTGCCGTTATGCGTTATAACATGCGTACATGCGGCCCCGGAGGCGCAGTGGTCTAAGGCGCTGGCCTCTGATCATTCGTCCGTAAAGGGTCCGGGTTCGAATCCCGGTGAGGCATGGATGTTGTGTTTGTCTTACGGCACTGGCTCTCTCCCTTCCCTGGAACCAGTGACCTAAATTAGGGACGGGCGACTGCTTATAGCCCATTGAGTTGCTCACGGTGGTGGTCAAACCTCCAATTAATTAAAAAAAAGTTTCAGAGATATCTTGGGTACAGACGGACGGACAAACCGATAACATAAGCACGATGTATTGCCGCCCCGGTGGCGCAGTGATCTAAGCGATGGCCTCTGATCATTCGTCCGAACGGGGTCCGGGTTCGAATCCCGGTGAGGCATGGATGTTGTGTTTGTCTTACGGCACTGGCTCTCTCTCCCTTCCCTGGAACCAGTGACCCTAAATTAGGGACGGGCGACTGCTTATAGCTAATTGAGTTGCTCACGGTGGTCGTTAAACCTCCAATCAATCAATGGATGTTGTGTTTGTCTTACGGCACTGGCTCTCTCCCTTCCCTGGAACCAGTGACCTTAAATTAGGGACGGGCGACTGCTTATAGCCCATTGAGTTGCTCACGGTGGTCGTTAAACCTCCAATCAAAAAAAAAAAAAAAAACCTCCAATCAATCAATGGATGTTGTGTATGTCTTACGGCACTGGCTCTCTCCCTTCCCTGGAACCAGTGACCCTAAATTAGGGACGGGCGACTGCTTATAGCCCATTGAGTTGCTCACGGTGGTCGTTAAACCTCTAATCACTCAATGGATGTTGTGTTTGTCTTACGGCACTGGCTCTCTCCCTTCCCTGGAACCAGTGACTCTAAATTAGGGACGGGCGACTGCTTACAGCCCATTGAGTTGCTCACGGTGGTCGTTAAACCTCCAATCAATCAATGGATGTTGTGTTTGTCTTACGGCACTGGCTCTCTCCCTTCATTGAAACTAGTGACCCTAAATTAGGAACGGGCGACTGCTTATAGCCCATTGAGTTTCTCACGGTGGTCGTTAAACCTCCAATCAATCAATGGATGTTGTGTTTGTCTTACGGCACTGGCTCTCTCCCTTCCCTGGAACCAGTGACCCTAAATTAGGGACGGGCGACTGCTTATAGCCCATTGAATTGCTCACGGTGGTCGTTAAACCTCTAATCACTCAATGGATGTTGTGTTTGTCTTACGGCACTGGCTCTCTCCCTTCCCTGGAACCAGTGACCCTAAATTAGGGACGGGCGACTGCTTATAGCTAATTGAGTTGCTCACGGTGGTCGTTAAACCTCCAATCAATCAATGGATGTTGTGTTTGTCTTACGGCACTGGCTCTCTCCCTTCCCTGGAAGCAGTGACTCTAAATTAGGGACGGGCGACTGCTTACAGCCCATTGAGTTGCTCACGGTGGTCGTTAAACCTCCAATAAAAAAAAAGAAAAATCATGCGTACATATGGTTAGATTTCGATGAAAGTTTACTATGTGGTAGAGAACCACATGGGAACGAACCCTATTGAAAATGGGCGAAATGGGTCATAGGTCAGGACATAAAAGCCAGATTCATTCCACAGCCATTATTATCATGACTTGCGTAAAACTGCTTCTATTGCAACAAAACTTTATCATGTTGTTTCGAAGGTATAGTGAACCAGTTCTGTTGAATATCATCGAAATAGGGTCAAAGGTCAGAACACAGGAGCGAGATTTATTCCACAGCAATTATCTACATAACTTGAGTAATAAATTCTGGTATGTTGGAAAGCGTATCATAATCAATGCACTGCATGATTTTACTAACTTGTCTTATCTTTCCTGGTTGCACCAAGCATGCACCTCTCCATGCTGCTTTCAGTTGTCTGCATTGTTTGTACATCTTTTTTAGTTAAGGTCCATGTCTCTGCTCCATACGTAAGCACTGGCAGGATGCATTGATTAAACACTTTCCTTTTAAGACATAATGGCATACTGCATTTCAAAAGTGTGCTGTTTCTTCCAAAAGCTCTCCAGGCAAGTTTTATTCGCCGATTAAATTCTTCATCAATGTGACCCTAACTTGATATCTGCTGCCCAAGATGAATGTAGGTATCGGTTGATTCAAGCTTTTCTCCGTCAATCAATAAACCTTCTTTTCTAGTAAAAGCACTGTATATCACTTTTGTCTCCTGAAAGTTCGTTTTTAATCCCACTTCTTTACTCTTGTCAGCAAGTTCTTGGATCATACTCTGTGGTCTCCGAAGGGGAAGTTGCAAAAATGACTACGTCATCAGCAAAACGAAGGAGAGTTAAATAATCTCCATTAATCTTTATCTCTTTCATTTCCCAGTTCAATGATTGAAGGACATTTTGTAACTATACATAAATTTTGATCGGAATTGGAGTAGATATAAGCCGCCACGTGGAAGTGCTCTGTGTATGGTAACCTTCATGTCTCCCCATGCCGTGCGCGCGCAGCCGACGTTCCAAGCAAAGGTCATTCCCGAGTGCTTGGTCGAAGGAGGCAGACATGCCGATAGATCACTCATCTCGACACAAAGGCAATGGTATTGACGGTTGAACAGAGAGTGTTTCTGGTAGAACGTGTCTTCCGCCATGACGACAACTACACGGATGAAGTGCAAAAACGGTTCGTCAGGAAATTTCGTGATGCAGATGTTCCCCACCGTAATTTTTTTTTTTTTTTTTTTGATTGGAGGTTTAACGACCACCGTGAGCAACTCAATGGGCTATAAGCAGTCGCCCGTCCCTAATTTAGGGTCACTGGTTCCAGGGAAGGGAGAGAACCAGTGCCGTAACACAAACACAACATCCATGCCTGACCGGGATTCGAACCCGGACCCCTTACGGACGAATGATCAGAGGCCAACGCCTTAGACCACTGCGCCACCGGGGCGGCCACCGTAATGCGGTACGTCACTTTATAGCAAAGTTTCGGGAAACAGGCAGTGCTCTGGATGCCCCCGCCCGGCAGGCCATCCACAGCAGACGAGACTGGACAGGATACAAAATTTTGTCCACACACTGTTAAAAATTGGTACTTAGAAATAAGCAAAATGTACTCGTTTTTGAGTACATTCTGGGCTTATAATTGTCACCTGACCTCAATCCCATGGAACACATCTGTGATGCCATCGAGAGAGATGTTCGAGGCTCTGACCCCCCTCCATCAAATCTTCGTGAACTGTGGGAGCTTGTTCAGGGGTCGTGGATCCGTATGGCTTCCCAACGCTTCCGGTGTCTTGTCGAGTCCATGCCGATACGAATCGCCGCCGTCTTCAGGGCGAAAGGTGGTGCTACACGTTACTAGACAGCTATCTCTAATTCAATTGCTCTTCATTGTACATCAAATCTTCTTGAACTGTGGGAGCTTGTTCAGGGGTCGTGGATCCATATGGCTTCCCAAGGCTTCCGGTGTCTTGTCGAGTCCATGCCGAGACGAATCGCCGCCGTCATCAGGGCGAAAGGTGGTGCTACACGTTACTAGACAAGTATCTCTAATTCAATTGCTCTTCATTGTACATCAAATCTTCTTGAACTGTGGGAGCTTGTTCAAGGGTCGTGGATCCGTATGGCTTCCCAACGCTTCCGGTGTCTTGTCGAGTCCATGCCGAGACAAATCGCCGCCGTCATCAGGGCGAAAGGTGGTGCTACACGTTACTAGACAGGTATCTCCAATTCAATTGCTCTTCAGTGTACATCAAATCTTCTTGAACTGTGGGAGCTTGTTCAGGGGTCGTGGATCCGTATGGCTTCCCAAGGTTTCCGGTGTCTTGTCGAGTCCATGCCGAGACGAATCGTGAAAGGTGGTGCTACGCGTTACTAGACAGGTACCTCTAATTCAATTGCTCTTCAGTGTATATTACATTCAGTACTACCAGTTCCTCTCTCAAAAACCATTACTTTGGCTTTTCCCTTATTTATACTCAGTTTGAATTTCATGCAAACTTTGTACATCCGAGACAACATACTCTGCAACTCACTTTTGCTCTCTGCCAACAGGACAGTGTCATCAGCATACAGCAATCTGCACACACGGATATCACCAAGACATAAACCACTATTATGTATTTTGGTCTCACGCATGTATGCGTCCATAAATATATTAAACAGCGATGGTGACATTACACAACCATGTCTAACTCCTGCACCAATGGAAAACCATTTTGATAAAACACCATTCACTCGTACACAAGCTCTACTACCAGCATACATGGCTTTTACACTATTAAGTAGATTCCCAGTAACACCATATTCATTCAATACCTTCCACAAAAGTGTCCTTTCACTCGGTCTTAAGCTTTCTCTAAATCTATGAAGGCAGCAAAAACTTTCTTCCCAACAGCCAGATACTTTTCAACCATCGTGCGTAATGCAAAAATCTGGTTAGTGCAGCCTTTACCAGGCATAAAACCACTTTGAACATCTCATACTTTCTCTGATGTAAGACCCGTACTTTTTCAACAACGACCTTACCGAACACTTTCCCTGGCACACTCAGTAGGCTAATACCACGATAGTTCTTGCATTCAGTCTGATCACCTTTTCCCTTATACAAGGGAACAATGATAGCATCCTTCCAATCCCGAGGGACTATTCCTAACTCCCAGCACAACTGGCAAACTTCAGTTAACCAGTCAATTATAGAGTCACCACCATACTTCAACATCTCTGCAGTTATGCCATCAACTCCTGGAGCCTTACCATTCTGAAGAGATTTTAGAGCTTTACACACTTCTTCTCTTGAGATCCCTCCTGTGCTTTCATCCCTCATTGTGACATCATCTGCATCTGTCTCAGAATCCTTTTGCTCTCCTGATCTAATAACTCACAGAAGTATTGACCCCATCTTTCACTTAACTCATTGGGCTCCCATATCATTTCCCCGATCTCATTCTTCACACAACTTACAACTTTGCTTCCCCTATTTTTCCTGAGTCTGATACTTCCAGAAAGTCTTCCTATATTTCCAGAAACATTATATTGTTTTGATAACATCACGAACGTTAGGTAAAATCTGCATGATCGGATTTTTTTACCAAAATTTCTGCCTAGCACTTCAAAATATAAGTTACCATCACGTTTAGCCCCTTCTAACAGCCCATCCAATTCTGAGCTATTCGCGTCGTCATTGACAAAATGCTGTCGGATATTTCTTTATCAGATTTCTTATAAGGCTGTCACGATATTTAAAATATTTTATTTTTTAATCGGCTTGTTATAACCTGACCACAATTTTTATGAATTTTTTCTGCTTTAATGGTGTAAAATTTTCTCGCTGGATGACTCGAATTTACGCTTTTTTGCGGGGTTTTTTTTTTTTAAAAAGGCTCTTAATACCACATTTAAGACAATGAATATGGCACCGAATTTTCGGTTCCAATGAGCACATCTTTTGAATCCTTTCTGACGCGAATAAAAGTTATTCAAACTCAATAGAACCAGTAAGTAAAAAATAATATCCGTATTTCTACAATAGATGAAACATCTGGAAATAGAAAATAACTACACTATCTACCAACAAGTAATTGACACCTGTGATAGCAAAGGAAAACGAAGTTTATTCACCTTCAATAGTTGGTGGAGCCTCCACGAGTGACGATTACAGCTGCGACCCTCCGGGGCATACTCTCAACCAGGCGTTGTACGACAGCTAGCGGTATTTTCTTCCACTCGGCTTGGAGAAGACAGGTCAGTTCCTTCATCGATTTCGGACGGTGCGGGCACCCTTTAAGTCGACGCTCCAACTCGTCCCAGAGGTGCACGATAGGGTTAAGGTTCGGGTTCTGCGCAGGCCAGTCCATTCGATTAACCCAATTGTCACCATACCAAGCCATGGTGGACCTCGCAACATGACAGGTGGCATTGTCATCCTGAAAGTAACATGGGTCCACCCCGTAAAACTGCCACTACGTAGGAAGCGCATGGTCATCCAAAATGGTGCAGTAGGTCTCGGCGTTGAGTCTACCAGGAATTGTGAACAAGGGTCCCGTGCCATACCAGGAGAAACACCCCCATAGCATAATTCCACCGCCGCCGAACTTCACAGTTGGCCCAATACATTCCGGCAGGAGGCGTTCTCAAGGCAGACGCCAAACCCAGACACTGCCATCCGAACGGTAGAGGGTGAACCTTGATTCGTCGCTCCAGAGAACCTGTTTCCACTGTTCAACGGTCCATTGTCGACGTTCTTTGCACCACGTTAGCCGAGCAGCGCTATTGGACTTGGTGATCAAAGGCTTGTGGGCGGCAGCACGTCCATGATAACCGAGCAGATGGGCTTCCTTACGGATGGTATTCATCGAAAGAACACTCCCGGGTGCTTGTTGAAACTCCTCGCGGATGTGGCCCATCAATTTGGTGCGGTTCTTCCGAATATCTCTGGCCAGCACCCGTCGGTCTCTAACTCCCAGTTTTGAGGGTCTGCCGGGTCGGGGCACATTCCGACAGTCACCTCTCATCTTCCACTTGCCAATCACGTAGGCCACTGTCGATTTTGGGTACTTCAACTCGCTGTATATGTCACGTATGGATCGGCCATTTCTGTGATACCCGACGATTACACCTTTCTCGAAATCACAAAGCTCCGAACTGCGTGGCATCTTGCATGCGACTGGTTGCATTGCTGTTTCCCACACGATATTTAACGGCGGCGGCGGCCGTGACGCGTATCAGGACCGCAGATATCGTCGATTGCAAGGGTGTCCAATTACTTGTTGGTAGATAATGTACTTGCATTCAACAACGACTAAAAATTATGTTACGAAAATTAACAAATGGCACATAGAAAGTTTCTTATAGCATAAGTATTAAAGACAAAGAAATTTTTAATCGCAAAGTTGCAAGAAGAATAATAATAGGGGTAGATTCCGTTGCAAAAGCATCAGGAACAGAAATAAACACTTACGCGCCTGGTGCCCGTACTATTCTTTACCAAAAATAAAGAGAAATTGTATGCAAAGCATTTTCCATCAGGAGCTGTATACGATGCAGGAAGAATTTTTGAAATCGGACTATTAAAAACAGAGACATCGGGAAAAACGCAATTTACCTTTACGCCCCCTAGCGGAAAACCTATGCATTCTTGAAAAAGTTAGTAAAATCATGCAATGCATCTATTATGATACGCTTTCCAACATACCAGAAATCATTACTCAAGTTATGAGGATAATGGCTGTGGAATAAATCTCGCTCCTGTGTCCTGACCTTTGACCCCATTTCGATGATATTCAACAGAACCGGTTCAGTATACCTCCGAAATAACATGATAAAGTTTTGTCGAAATGGAAGCATTTTTATGTAAGTTATGATGCATAAGGGCTATGGAATAGATTTCGCTCCTGTGTCCTAACCTTTGACCCCATTTCGCCCATTTTCAACAGGGTTTGTCCCCAGGTTATCCCCTACCATATACTAAAGTTTAATCGAAATCGAACCGTTTTCACGTTAGTTATGACGCATAAGAGCAGTGGAATGGATCCCGCTCGTATGTGCTAAACTTTGACCCCATTTCGTTCACGTTCAATAGGGTTCCTTCCCAGGTGATCCCCTTCCGCATACTAAAAATTAATCGAAATCAAACGATTTTTACGCGAGATATCGGGCGGACGAACATACACACACAAAGCGCGACGTAATGAGGCAGATGGGAATCGCGACCATCTACTCGCAAAAGTGTGACGTCATAAAACTTTTTTTTTTTTTGGTTGGAGGTTTAACGACCACCGTGTGCAACTCAATGGGCTATAAGCAGTCGCCCGTCCCTAATTTAGGGTCACTAGTTCCAGGGAAGGGAGAGAGCCAGTGCCGTGAGACAAACACAACATCCATGCCTCACCGGGATTCGAACCCGGACCCCGTTCGGACGAACGATCAAAGGCCATCGCTTAGACCACTGCGCCACCGGGGCGGCCATAAAACTTTAATAGAATCCACACACAACGCGTGACGTAATGAGACAGATGGTGTGACCGCACGCCAACATATCACGCGCGAGATTGTGACGTCATAAGATCGTCCCCAGGTGGTCCCCTACCACATAATAAAATTTCATCGACATCGAACCATATTTACGCAAGCTATGACGCATAAGGGCAATGGAATGGATCTCGCTCCTCTGCCGTGACCTTTGACCCCATTTTGACCCCATTTTCAACAGGGTTCGTCCCCAGGTGGTCCCCTACGATATGCTAAAATTTCATCGACATCGAATAATATTTACGCAAGTTATGACGCATAAGGGCAACGGAATGGATCTCGCTCCTCTGCCGTGACCTTTGACCCCATTTCGACCCTTTTCAACAGGGTTCGTCCCCAGGTGGTCCCCTACCACATACTAAAATTTCATCGAAATCGAACCACTTTTACTCGAGTTATCGTGCCGACAGACGGACGGACGGACAGACGGACAGACGGACGGAAAAAAGCTGGAGCATATACGCTTCTTCAACCTACGGTTGGTAACCGTAAAAAAGAGACTGCATCTAAAATATTCTTCGGTACGAACTGTATCGAATGTAAAAATATTTTTTTTTTTTTTAATCGGACGTTTAGGAGCAAATATATGGAATAAACTGTATTTTGAATTCGATGGCATCTGTATTTACGTTCTCTAGCGGTGAAGTTTTGCATTGAAAAAAAAACCGGAATACATGGAACACCAATCACACATTTTAAGCTTCCCAATGCAAAAATAATTTTTCAAATCGAAATACTAGTTGCAGAGACCGATGGGTTTTTTTTTTTTACAAAAGACATGCTAAAAATAGTCTTGGAAATACCTTTTGCACCGCGGGTTTAAGGATTTTATCTTTTCCATAGCAGAATTCGGTCTCTCTTATCACCAATTTCTTCAAAATTCTACTTGCCGCCCCCGGTGGTCTAAGCGATGGCTTCTGATAAGTCGCCCGAGATGGGTCCGGGTTCGAATCACGGTGAGGCATGTATGTTGTGTTTGTGGTACGGCACTGGCTCTCTACCTTCCCTGGAACCAGTGGCCCTAAATTAGGGACGGGCAGCTACTTATAGCCAGCTGAGTTGCTCGCGGTGGTCGTTAAACCTCTAGTGAAAAAGAAAACCTGCTCAAGAATAGAGAAAGTAAATAGACAAAGTCATCGCTCTTTCTACGTTTTTCTTTAATTAACACACAGCAACCGAATAATTGTATTTCGACATGACTGGGATCAAACCCCAGATCTCTCGAAATCCAACCGAGTGCGTTCGCTTTACGCTAAGGTGCCAACAATCCACGGCGCTATGTGTGTTCATCTGTCAGCATCTGACTTCACAAATCCTTAGAGATGGGCTCAGCAAATGAGACATCTCCATCTGGTGGGGCTTAACTGCACAAGCTATTTAATTATAGGTAATAAATCCAAAGGGTGAAAATCTTGCTGGCGCAGTGGTCTTAGCGATGGCCTCTGATCATCCGTCCGAAAGGGGTGGATGTTGTATTTGTCTTACGGCACTAGCTCTCTCCCTTCCCTGGAGCCAGTTACCCTAAATTAGGGACGGGCGACTGCTTATAGCCCATTGAATTGCTCACGGTGGTCGTTAAACCCCCAATCAATCAATGGATGTTGTGTTTGTCTTAAGGCACTGGCTCTCTCCCTTCCTTGGAACCAGTGACACTAAATTAGGGACGGGCGACTGCTTATAGCCCATTGAGTTGCATTAGTTCCGTTAAACCCCCAATCAACCCCATTGATTGATTGGGGGTTTAACGGTGGTCGTTAAACCCCCAATCAGCCGCCCCGGTGGCGCAGTGGTCTAAGGCGCTGGCCACTGATCATTCGTCCGTAAGAGGTCCGGGTTCGAATCCCGGTCAGGCATGGATGTTGTGTTTTTCTTACGGCACTGGCTCTCTCCCTTCCCTGGAACCAGTGACCCTAAATTAGGGACGGGCGACTGCTTATAGCCCATTGAGGTGCTCACGGTGGTCGTTAAACCTCCAATCAAAAAAAAAAAACCTAATCAATCAATGGATGTTGTGTTTGTCTTACCGTACTGGCTCTCTCCCTTCTCTGGAACCAGTGACACTAAATTAGGGACGGGCGATTGCTTATAGCCCATTGAGTTGCTCACGGTGGTCGTTAAACCCCTAATCAATCAATGGATGTTGTGTTTGTCTTACGGCACTGGCTCTCTCCCTTCCCTGGAACCAGTGACACTAAATTAGGGACGGGCGACTGCTTATAGCCCATTGAGTTGCTCACGGTGGTCGTTAAAGCTGCAATTAATCAATGGATGTTGTGTTTGTCTTACGGCACTGGCTCTCTCCCTTCCCTGGAACCAGTGACCCTAAATTAGGGACGGGCGACTGCTTATAGCTCATTGAGTTACTCACGGTGGTCGTTAAACCTCCAATCAATCAATGGGCGTTGTGTTTGTCTTACGGCACTGGCTCTCTCCCTTCCCTGGGACCAGTGACCCTAAATTAGGGACGGGCGACTGCTTATAGCCCATTGCGTTGCTCACGGTGGTCGTTAAACCTCCAATCAATCAATGGATGTTGTGTTTGTCGTACGGCACTGGCTCTCTCCCTTCCCTAGAACCAGTGACACTAAATTAGGGACGGGCGACTGCTTATAGCCCATTGAGTTGCTCACGGTGGTCGTTAAAACTCCAATTAATCAATGTATGTTGTGTTTGTCTTACGGCACTGGCTCTCTCCCTTTCCTGGAACCAGTGACACTAAATTAGGGACGGGCGACTGCTTATAGCCAATTGAGTTGCTCACGGTGGTCGTTAAAACTCCAATTAAGCAATTGATGTTGTGTTTGTCTTACGGCACTGGCTCTCTCCCTTCCCTGTAACCAGTGACCCTAAATTAGGGACGGGCGACTGCTTATAGCTCATTGAGTTACTCACGGTGGTCGTTAAACCTCCAATCAATCAATGGGTGTTGTGTTTGTCTTACGGCACTGGCTCTCTCCCTTCCCTGGGACCAGTGACCCTAAATCAGGTACGGGCGACTGCTTATAGCCCATTGAGTTGCTCACGGTGGTCGTAAAACCTCCAATAAAAAAAACACAAACATAAAATCGCCAGCAGATTGTAGTTATAGGTGGCAAATTCAACAGGAATACGAATGTGAGGCGTTATACTTTCTCTGTGGGAAAATATTTAATCGGACTGTGCGTCTAATACGCGATTTTTTTCTTTTTTTGTTTTGTGTCTTGAGGTATTTTCAGTACCATTTGGGAAGCACATAAAAATATGTATAGCAGCTCTCTTTACGTGTGTTGTACTTGCTTGTTGAACAACTGGTCGCCACTGCGTTCGAGAGTTAAGCATATTACCGAATGTGCGCCATTTTTGACAAGAGATATTACGCACGAGAGTTCGCTGACATGTATTTCATATAGGAATGTGCGTGATTCATTTTCACATAGACCTAAAACCTTGCACTGACTTTGCGTCAGAAAACATATGCTGCGAAACGCCGCCTTGAAATGACTCAAGCTTCAAGTTCGTATTGTTCAAACCGCACGTGTTTCAGCGACAATGGGAACGAGAGTGCAAGCGGTGACGTAGTTGACAGACGAGAAAGGCGATAGGATGGTGTCATCATGCACCATCTGCCTTCCCGCAGGAGATGAAAACATGTGAAGAATCGCATCTGTTCCCGCAACAAGCGCGATAATTTGCTGTGATAGAAAGCTTGGAGTAGATTAAAAAAAGCGACCCGACTCAACAAACATTATTTTCACTTCGTGAAAGCAACGGGACGTTTTCTAATTCATACGCGTCCTAATGACACATGATATTCGCAGTCGACAGCGAAAGCATTTTCTGTCCCTCAAACAAAATATAGTGCAATATTTTGTTGGTAGTGGTGCACACTATAAAAGCACTTACGTACATTTTAGAACACCTTCCAAATTATTGATGAAAATCATGTTCGATTGGATTGATTGATTGCAGGTTTAACGACCACAGTGAGCAACTCAATGGGCTATAAGCAGTCGCCCGTCCCTAATTTAGGGTCACTGGTTCTAGGGAAGGGAGAGAGCCAGTGCCGTAAGACAAACACAACATCCATTTTTTTTTTTTTTGATTGGAGGTTTAACGACCACCGTGAGCAACTCAATGGGCTATAAGCAGTCGCCCGTCCCTAATTTAGGGTCACTGGTTCCAGGGAAGGGAGAGAGCCAGTGCCGTAAGACAAACACAACATCCATGCCTGACCGGGATTCGAACCCGGGCCCCTTACGGACGAATGATCAGAGGCCAACGCCTTAGACCACTGCGCCACCGAGGCGGCCAACATCCATTGATTGATTGGAGGTTTAACGACCACCGTGAGCAACTCAATGGGCTATAAGCATTCGCCCGTCCCTAATTTAGGGTCACTGGTTCCAGGGAAGGGAGAGAGCCAGTGCTATAAGACAAACAGAACATCCATTGATTGATTGGAGGTTTAACGACCACCGTGAGCAACTCAATGGGCTATAAGTAGTCGCCCGTTCCTAATGTAAGGTCACTGGTTCCAGGGAAGGGAGAGAGCCAGTGCCGTAAGACAAACACAACATCCATTGATTGATTGGAGGTTTAACGACCACCGTGAGCAACTCAATGGGGTATAAGCATTCGCCCGTCCCTAATTTAGGGTCACTGGTTCCAGGGAAGGGAGAGAGCCAGTGCTATAAGACAAACAGAACATCCATTGATTGATTGGAGGTTTAACGACCACCGTGAGCAACTCAATGGGCTATAAGTAGTCGCCCGTTCCTAATGTAAGGTCACTGGTTCCAGGGAAGGGAGAGAGCCAGTGCCGTAAGACAAACACAACATCCATTGATTGATTGGAGGTTTAACGACCACCGTGAGCAACTCAATGGGCTATAAGCAGTCGCCCGTCCTTAATTTAAGGTCACTGGTTCCAGGGAAGGGAGAGAGCCAGTGCCGTAAGACAAACACAACATCCATTGATTGATTGGAGGTTTAACGACCACCGTGAGCAACTCAATGGGCTACAAGCAGTCGTCCGTCCCTAATTTAGGGTAACTGGCTCCAGGGAAGGGTGAGAGCCAGTGCCGTAAGATAAACACAACATCCATGCCTCACCGGGATTCGAACTCGGACCCCTTTCGGACGAATGATCAGAGGCCATCGCTTAGACCACTGCGCCACCGGGGCGGCTGTTTGCGTTACCAACTGTACAGCCAAAATTAGTACATTAGTTATTCTGGGGCGCAGAGAACATGTCATGCTTCTGAATTTTATCGGGCCTCCATGCTGGCGCAGTGGTCTAAGCGCTGGATTGTGACCACTCGTACGAGATGGGTCCGGGTTCAAATCCCGGTGAGGTATGGATGTTGTGTTTGCTTTATAGCACAGTCTCTCTCCCTTCCCGGGAACTAGTGGCCTTAAATTAGGGACGGGCGACTGCTGATAGCCCATTGAGTTGCTCACGGTGGTCGTTAAACCTTCAATTAAAAAAAAAATTGTCGGAAAAATGTCATAAACAAGGGAAGCAAAACACAGAATTTTTACGTCACAGCCGTTTGTTCTTTCATTCTTATAGTACATATGACTCGGAACTGAATTTCACGATTTGCTCAGTATATTCACTGGCGTGCAAAAATTAAGGACGAGACGGTTTTTCGAATGTAACGTCGTGCAGAAGTGCTCCTCATCGACTCAAATCATACCATAAGATCCCCAAGATTTAAGAATATGGGACAAGTGAGCAAAACCATCCAAACAAGGAATCCAAAGGCTACAAAGGCACTTTATTGAAAAGGTAGCTTCGAGAACAACTGGACAGAAGACAGAAACGCCCATGTGACAGGCGGCTGCCAAGAAAAATCCAGTCTTTAGTAGGAGATATGATCACCCCTGACTGCGTTGCCGGATTTACAACGTCTGTCCATGCTTAGGACGAGTTTCTCAAGGAGCTGTTGAGGCATCGCGGCCCATTCCTCTTGTAGCGCCAATCGCAGCTGCGGAATCGTTGCTGGCGGCTGGTGACGTGCTGCCAAGCGTCTCCCGAGAAGGTCCCACACGTGTTCGATTGGATTTAGGTCCGAGGACTTTGCGGGCCAATCCATGCGTTGAATATCTTCACTCTCCAACAGCTCTGCGACAGCCACTGTACGATGAGGTGTAGCGTTGTCGTTCATGAAGAGGAACTCAGGACCCACAGCACCTCTAAACAGACGCACGTGAGGCTGGAGAACCTCGGTACAATAGCGGACACCAGTGACTGAACCTCCTGGGAAGATGTGGAGGTCAGTACGGCTACTAAGCATGATACCGCCCCAAACGAGAACTCCGCCACCTCCTAACTGGTCACTTTCGATGATGTTGGAGGTGTGATTGCGTGTGCCCTGCTCTCTCCAGATGTGTATACGTCCAGAATCGCTCGTCAGACTACATCGGCTCTCATCCGTAAAGAGAACTCGACCCCATTGCTGATGTGTCCAGTTCTTGTGTTCGTGGCTCCACAGAAACCGCCGTCTTCGATGAGCAGGCGTTAATGGCACACACCGTGCTGGTCGTCGTGCAAAGAGACCACCTTTGTGCAGCCTCATGGCCACGTTAAAACGCGATAACGGACGTCCAGTTGTCTGTTGCATGTGCCTTGCGATTTCTCCCGCTTTCTGCCGTCTGTCTCTTCTCGCCTGTAGGACAATATACCGGTCGTCCGCCGCCGTGGTTGCTCTTGGACGACCACTGCTAAACTCTCGGACAACTGTTCCTGTCGTTTCAAATGCTCTACAAGCTCGTGAAACGATGCTGTGAGCTATCCCGAACTCCTCGGCCACACTGGTCACACTTCGACCTTCTTCCAAATTCCCAATGACGCGACCTTGGGTAAATTCATCCAGATGTCGTCTACTGGATTGCCTGTTGGCCATATCACACGGTGGCAGCAACTCGACGTCGTTCAGACCGATGTACACCGTGCAATAGCGTTCACCGAATTGCTGAGCGTACACCGCCCATGTGCTTTATACTCTTCCGACACCCCCCCCCCACACACACACACTTATATATGCGCATGCCCTACCGTACCGGACCCTAGTCTATCTCCTGAGTGGTCTTTCGGTCCGCTCTGCCAGCTCGTTCCGCTGTTATGCTAATTTCTCCTCTTCGTCCTTATTTTTTGCACACCAGTGTATTTATACAGGGTGTCCGAGAATTATTGGACACATTTCAAAAATATGTACAAAAAAAAAAAAACTATGAGCATTGTCTGTTTTTCCATGTCACGTTTTACTAACACGGTTTCTATATTTTTGTTTTGAGGAACTGTTATTCCCAGAATCCGATAGATGGCGCTAGGTGTCGCCTGATGAGGAATGTATGAGAACTGCGCAATTAGTAGTCATGTCATCCGTACAGCAGAAGGCGGTGTGTGTGTGTTATGGCTTGCGGAATTAAAGTCTGTCATTAAAGTTAAAAGACGGTACCGTTTAGAGTATGGTTGTAATCCTCCGTCAACGAATTCAATTAAGCGGTGGATGAAACTGTTTAAAGAAACTGGCAACGTGGAACATCGTGGAGGAGCCGGTAGGCCTAGCGTCAGCGGTGAGTCGGTTGATCAAGTTAATGAAAGTTTCCGACGAAGCCCCAGGAAATCCGTTCGTAAAGCAAGCAGAGAACTGTGCATTCCGAAATCGACAGTTTACGATATCTTGCACAAGAAATTAAAGTTTCATGCTTATAAAATGTAAATAGTGCAAAAGATGGGTGTAAATGATCACACTCTGCGATACGATTTCGCTGTGGATATGCTGAATCGAGTGGAAAACGACGAAAACTTTCTCAGTACTGTAATTTTTAGTGATGAACCCACGTATCAGGTATTGTGAATCGTCACACCTGTAGGATATGGGGCAGTGAACCGCCTCATGAACTGGAACGTGATTCTCCCAAAGTTAATGTGTGGTACGCCCTATCAAAAGGAAAAGTGATTGGCCCTTTCTTCTTCTGCGAAGCAAACCATAAATGGTGACATTTACTTGGATATGCTAGAAAATTTCGCTATACCCCGGATCAAAAGATGTGACCACGTCGTTTTCCAACAAGACGGCGCGCCAGCGTGAGTACGTAAGTGCCTAAATGAGCATTTCCCCAACAGATGAATTGGGCGTGGTAGTCCCATCCCATGGCCTCCTCACTCTCCAGATCTAACTCCATTGGATTATTTCATGTGGGGTTATGTGAAGGATCGTGTCTATCAGACGCCTTGTACTGATTTGCAGGAACTGTATCACAGCTGCTATTAATTCCATAACTTCTCAGATCTTTGCCAATATACATGGCATGAAATCGAGTATCGCGTGGACGTACTACGAGCATACAAGGGATCTCACATCGAAATCTATTAACTTGTGTAGTTTCACTGTAAGTTAGTACAGATCAGTTTCTTTCTATCTGTTTAATGTTTTGTTTTATATAATTTTGTAATGCGTCCAATAATTCTCGGACACCCTGTATCAACCACTGTTTGTGAAAATTGCTTGCAACACCGTGGAGGAATGATGGTAATCACGTGAAACTTACAGGATACGCAGAGCAGGGTAGAATATGCAAATGATTAGAAGTGCAGAGTCATTGCGCATGTCGGGGCCTAGCACCCCCCTCTAAACGGTCGAGTGAGGGGTATAAAGAAAGGGATGTTTAGGATACACATCAGTTGTGCATCGCGGACAGCGAGCTGTAAAAGGGGTCTCCATGATTCAATAATGCCTCGGAGACGACGGAGGGCGCAATGTCACCACCATACGACAGAGTTTGAACGGGGACGAATGATGGGTCTGCGTGTCGGTGCATTTTCTTACCGAGACATTGCGGCTCGGACGGGACATAAAGACACGACAGTGATGCACATGTGGCTGCAGTGGACCGCAGAGAACCAGGTGCATCAACAATCCGGAGTGAACCGAGAAGTCTGGCAATACTGCCAGATGACCGACACCTCGTCCGCAAGGAAGTGACGAACCGTTCTGTATCTTCCCAAGTGTTAGCACAACAACAGGTGTGGCATTGTCTGCCTCCATAGCTAGACGCCGTCTGATGCATAGAAGACTGGTTTCATGCATCCCTTTGCGGCGGTTTTCCTTGACCTTGACCCATGGAATCCTCAGCCTGGAATGGGGTTTTTTCAGTACAGACAATGGAGTGCTGATTGGCACAGTGCCGTGTTTTCGGACGAGTCCCGATTCAACCTCGACTACCATGATGGCCGCATACGCATTAGACGCTATTGTGGGGAGCGCCTTCTTCCAGCATGCACTGTCTAGCGTCATACGGGCCGAACGCCAAGTGCGATGGTGTAGGGTGTCATTGGGTGTGCCATTCACAATCTCGGCTGCTACGACTTGAGAGCAATCTCAGCAGCGACCGCTACGACAGGGAGGTTATACTGGCAGAAGCTTTCCATTAGAGCGCTCCTGGCGCTTTATTCAAGCAGGACAATGCCCGACCACATGTTGCCAGAAATGTTCAAGCCCTCTTCCAAGCACAGTAGGTACTGCCTCTTTCCTGGCCTGCACGTTCGCCTGACATGTCGACTATTGAACATGTCTAGGATATGGTCACTCGACTACGGGTCCATCAAAGTCCTCCAGTGATCCGTACGAATAATCTGTGGACTCGCATACATGCTGCCTTGCAAACAACTACCCAGGACACCATCCAACGCCTTTTCGATTCAATGCCATACCGTGTAGAAGCTCTTATTGCAATTCTCGGAGGCTTCACAAGATACTGATTTTCCAGGTAAAAATTGTGTTGTTCTGAAAATTAAACCACTTAAGTACAGTCATATCAGTAATGAGTGGTATAAATTTCATTTGAATCGCATGCGTCCTCCTTGGTGTTGCAATTTTACTTTCACAAACGGTATGTATATACGTATATTAAGTTAAATACCCGGTTTCTTCCAGTAACACAATATACATGTACAATAAATAGCTAGTGCACAAAATCGGGGAGAGGAGGAGAAATATGCTGTGCCACCATAAACAAAATTCATGCGATCCACAATATCCGATCTCGCTGCGGAAATTAAAAATCAGTTCCTTTGACAGACGATTGAAATTTAAAAGTTAATCAAACCTCAAGTATTCTCACCAATCTCCTATTACTGGTAATTTCGCGTCATCCGGGTACGGAAAAATAAGAAGGGAGTGCTTCCGTCAATATAAGAAACTAATTGCGGAGAGGTTTCTAAAAATTCTGAATTTCCCGTTACCACACCTCTAAAGCGATAATTTACCATCAATGTAAGAAAGAAATTTCGGAAAGGTTTCCGAAAATTCAGAATTTCCCGTTAACACACCTCTGAAACGGTAATTTACCGTCAATGTGAGAAAGAAATGGCGGAAAGGTTTCCGAAAATTCAGAATTTTCCGTTACCACACCTCTAAAACGGTAATTTACCGTCAATGTGAGAAAGAAATTGTGGAAAGGTTTCCGAAAATTCAGAATTTTCTGTTACCACACCTCTAAAACGGTAATTTATCATCAATGTAAGAAAGAAATGGCGGAAAGGTTTCCAAAAATTCAGAATTTTCCGTTAACACACCTCTAAAACGGTAATTTACCGTCAGTGTGAGAAAGAAATTACGAAAAGGTTTGTGAAAATTCAGAATTTTCTGTTAACGCATCTCTGAAACGGAAATTTACCGTCAATATAAGAAAGAAAATGCCGAAATGTTTCTGAAAATTCAGAATTTTCTGTTAACATCTCTGAAACGGCAAGTTACCATCAATATAAGAAAAAAATGCTGAAGGGTTTCTGAAAATGCAGAATTTTCTGTTAACATCTCTGAAACGGCAATTTAGCGTCATTATAAGAAAGAAATTCCAAAGGTAACATAGTTCTAAAACGGTAATTTACCGTCAGTATAAAAATAATTGCGGAAAGTTCCTGAAAATTCAGAATTTTCCGTTAATACATCTCTAAAACGGTAATTTATTGTCAATATAAGAAAGAAATTGCAAAGGTAACATATCTCTAAAACGGTAATTTACCATGAATATGAGAAAGAAATTGCTGAAAGGTTTCTGTATATTCAGAATTTTCCGTTAACACGTCTCTAAAACAGTAATTTACCGTCAATATAAAAAGGAAATTGCGGAAAGGCTTCTAAAAATTTAAAATTTTCCGTTAATACATCTACAAAACGGAAATTTACCGCCAATATAAGAAGGAAATTACGGAAAGGTTTCTGAAAATTCAGAATTTTCCCGTGGTACAAGGAATCCGTGAAATTCAGGTTTCTTTCCGTCATTTAACGGGAAAGGTTGTATCAGAAATATCCTTCGTTAATTCACGAATTTTTTTTTTTTGTTTGTTTGAAGGTTTAACGACCACCGTGAGCAACTCAATGGGCTATAAGCAGTCGCCCGTCCCTAATTTAGGGTCACTGGTTCCAGGGAAGGAGAGAGCCAGTGCCGTAAGACAAACACAACATCCATGCCTCACCGGGATTCGAACCCGGACCATTTACGGACGAATGATCAGAGGCCAACGCCTTAGACCACTGCGCCACCGGGGCGGCAATTCACGAATTGAATGACAGAAAGCGGCGTCTCATTTATTTCAGAAAATTGTTTACGGTGTTTAAAGTTCCGAACTGCAGAGATCGCAGCACGACACTGCAACTCACATGGCATGCTTAATAACACCCTTACCTATTTATTTATTTGGCACAGAAAGGCGGCGATGAATTATCCGTGGTGCCAGATTCCTTAGAAAACTTCAGAATGTGTTTTACTTTTCGGTTTCGTAGGTTGGCAATAGTGTGCTGTGACATTTTTACGCACCCACCTCCAAACTCTAAAAAAAATTAAAATCTATGGATTTTTGCGTGAGGCGTTTCTCTTGTAAACACTGATTGTACGTTTCCTTAGGTGTTTCTTCTTTTTTTTTTTTTTTTTTTGCTAACGTTATCTCGTGAGCAGCAAAAAGGTCGAGATAAAAAAAAATTCCTATTCATGCTTTTCTGCATTTCCGGATGTAAAGGATATCCCGGTCACGTGAGAGGAAAGAAAGAATGAGAAAATAATACACTTGAGGTGCATTGAAGCATTGTTAAGTTGTAGTTCCACTTGTAATTTCAGCGAAACCGGCATTCTACTTAGCAGCATTTCACGATATATAATTGAGTTTCCGAAAACAATTTTTTTTTCTGTGCGTGATTCTATGAAACGACCCTGCTCTAAAGCTCTGCTGCAGAAAAAGGAAGTTTTTAAAACAGGGTGGAACTTAATTTCTAACGATGAAGACTACACAGCAGTATACTCTTTTGCCGAACGCGAAAAATTTCTTAACCTAACGCGACCTAACATCCTAAGTATACTACGATCGACAGCCATACGTGTCGCAGTGATCTAAGGGCTGGATTTTGATCATTCGTCCGAGATGGGTCCGGGTTCGAATCCCGAGAGGTACGGATGTTGTGTATGTCTTACGGCGATGTCTCTTTCTCTCTCTTCCATGGATTCAGTGGCCCTAAATTAGGGACGGGCGACTGCTTACAACACATTAAGTTGCTCACGGTGGTCGCTAAACCCCCAATAAAAAAAAATATATATACAGTAGTTGCCAAAATTGTGGAAACCTTTTGGGAAAAGTGTATTTTTGAGGTTTGATAGCTGATAACACCACTTTTGTTTGGAGTAATACCATAAAATTATATTTCAATGGAAAGATAATTTCATCAAGAATGCAATGCAATAACTTTTATAAAGGATTTTGTATTACAACAGCAGTTATAAAGAAGAAAAGTAAAACGCATAGAAAAAATAAGTTATACAAAAATTCTCACCATGTCAGTTAATACTTAGTTGGGTAACCTTCAGCGTTAATAACGGCCTTACAACGCCTTCCCATGGAGTGAACCAAGTTTTTTAGTTCTGCAGCTGTTATAATGTGAAACCAAGATTGAATTATTGCTTCTATTAATTGGGTTTTATTACTGGGTTGCTTCTGACTAACAAGTTTCTCTAGGTGGCTCCCTAGATTTTCGATGGGGTTAAAGTCTGGGCTATTTCCAGGCCATTCCAGCGGTGGAATACGATTATCTTGAAACAACTTTTTGCACACAACAGCAACATGACATGGAGCTGAATCCTGTTGAAATATAAATGCTTCATTATCTTTGAAAAGATCACGTGGGGAAGGCGTAGATTAAATTATATAAACCAAGATTGAATTATTGCTTTTATTAATTGGGTTTCATTGCTGGGTTGCTTCTGACTAACAAGTTTCTCTAGGTGGCTCCCTAGATTTTCGATGGGGTTAAAGTCTGGGCTATTTCCAGGCCATTCCAGTGGTAGAATATGAATTTCTTGAAACCACTTTTTACACACAGCAGTAACATGACATGGAGCTGAATCCTGTTGAAATATAAATGCTTCATTATCTTGGAAAAGATCACGTGCGGAAGGCCTAGATTGAATTATATAAACCAAGATTGAATTATTGCTTTTATTAATTGGGTTTCATTGCTGGGTTGCGTCTGACTAACAGCTTTCTTCAGTCGGCTTCATAGATTTTCGATGGGGTTAAGATCTGGGCTATTCCCAGGCCATTCCAGCAGTGGAATATGATTATCTTGAAACCACTTTTTGCATACAGCAGCAGCATGACATGGAGCTAAATCCTGTTGAAATACACTGGTGTGCAAAAATTAAGGACGAAGAGGAGAAATTAGCATAACAGCGGAACTAACAGGCAGAACGGACCGAAAGACTACTCAGGAGATAGACTAGGGTCCGGTGCGGTGGGGCTTGCGCATATATGCAGCATGACGCGGGAGAGGTGTAGTGTCGCAAGGGTGTAAAGCACACGGGCGCTGTACGCTCAGCAATTCGGTGAAAGCTATTGCACGGTGTACATCGGTTTAAACGACATCGAGTTGCTACCACCGTATGATAAGGCCAACAGGCAATCCAGTAGACGACATCTGGATGACTTTACCCGAGGTCGTGTCATTAGGAAGTTGGAAGAAGGTCGAAGAGTGACTAGTGTGGCCGAGGAGTTCGGGATCGCTCACAGCATCGTTTCACGAGCTTGGAGAGCATTTCAAACGACAGGAACAGCTGTCCGAAAGTTTCGCAGTGGTCGTCCACGAGCAACCATGGCGGCGGACGACCGGTATATTGTCCTACAGGCGAGAAGACACAGACGGCAGACAGCGGGAGAAATCGCAAGGCACATGCAACAGACAACTGAGCGTCCGTTATCGCATTTTACCGTGGTCAGGAGGCTGCACAAAGGTGGTCTATTTGCACGACGACCAGTACGGTGTGTGCCCTTAACGCATGCTCATCGGAGACGGCGGTTTCTGTGATGCCAGGAACTCAAGAACTGGACACATCAGCAATGGGGTCGAGTTCTCTTTACGGATGAGAGCTGATTTAGTCTGACGAGCAATTCTGGACGTAGAGAGAGCAGGAAACACGCAATCACACCTCCAAGATCATAGAAAGGGACCGGTTTGGAGGTGGCGGAGTTCTCGTTTGGGGCGGTATCATGCTTGGTAGCCGTACTGACCTCCACATCTTCCAAGGAGGTTCAGTCACTGGTGTCCGCTATTGTACCGAGGTTCTCCTGCCTCACGTGCGTGTGTTTAGAGGTGCTGTGGGTCCTGATTTCCTCTTCACGGACGACAACGCTGCACCTCATCGTACAGTGGCTGTCGCAGAGCTGTTGGAGGGTGAAGATATTCAACGCATGGATTGGCCCGCAAGGTCCCCGGGCCAAAATCCAATCGAACACATGTGGGACCTTCTCGGGAGACGCTTGGCAGCACGTCACCAGCAACGATTCCGCAGCTGCGATTGGCTCTACAAGAGGAATGGGCCGCGATGCCTCAACAGCTCCTTGACAACCTCGTCCTCAGCATGGACAGACGTTGTAAATCCTGCAACGCAGTCAGGGGTGATCATATCCCCTACTAAAGTCTGGATTTTTCTTGGCAGCCGCCTTTCACATGGACGTTTCTGTCTTCTGTCCAGTTGTGCTCGAAGCTACCTTTTCAATAAAGTGTCTTTGTATCCTTTGGATTCCTTGTTTGGACGGTTCTGCTCACTTGTCCCATATTCTTACATCTTGGGGATCTTATGGTATGATTTGAGTCGATGTGGAGCACTTCTGCACAACGTTACATTCGAAAAATCATCTCGTCCTTAATTTTTGCACGCCAGTGTATTACCCAGGGAATTTTTTTAAATAATTCAATTTTAAAGTTTGGGTTAAGAACTCAATTTCAAAGTTTTGTTCTCTAAGAGAAAAGGATAGCCTGCTTTTTATCTCTGTTAATTTTAATCTTCCAGTCTAAAAATAATTTTCAAGCTTTTGTACATAATATTACAGCAAAAATATTTTTGAGGGGGCTCAAAAAAAAAGAAAGTTTGCTGGGTGGAAGCCCACCCGTAGCGTGATGCCCGCGTATCTTAGATTTCATCATTAATCAACAAAATGAATCGTGAAGGGAATTTATGCTTCTTTTTCTGATAACAAAGCGGGAAGAATAAATTTGGTGAACTTGGAGATATTCATTCAATAAACGTAGCTAGCTGCATTATAAGAAGGTCGCGCCCGTGACCTGCGTTGATGCCCAGTTCCTGCCTTCTCCGATATTTGGCATAAGGCCATTTCTGCGGAACAGAAGAAACTTCAAAACAAAGACTTCTCAACTGCTGTGAATGGCAAGTCATAACTAGAAAAGTTCCAAGGTCGACAGGAAGAACTGGTTTGTGGAAGCGAAGAACCACCAGTATCTGTGTGATTCTAGGATCCTTCTCAATCACCACAGTTCTTCTGGTTCTTATGCGACGATCGCACTTATTAGGCTTACTTATAAACGGAGTTCTGTTTCATGTCATAGCTAAATTCATTCATTTTGTTAATGGGAATGAATCTGTCTTTATCTTTTCAATTAATAATAAATATATCATCATTTGATGCAGATAGAACAATTGCGTTTGGAACCTCTCAATAAAATAAACCAGAGAGGCATTCCATTATGACCACCCCCAGTAGAGAAATAAGCGCGCCTGGAGACCATGCGGTGGCGCACGTGAAGTTCCGGCTTTGCCGCCCCAGTGGCGCAGTGGTCTAAGCGATGGCCTCTGATCATTCGTCCGAAAGGGGTCCGGGTTCGAATCCCGGTGAGGCATGGATGTTGTGTTTGTCTTACGGCACTGGCTCTCTCCCTTCCCTGGAACCAGTGACCCTAAATTAGGGACGGGCGACTGCTTATAGCCCATTGAGTTGCTCAAGGTGGTCGTTAAACCACCAATCAATCAATGGATGTTGTGTTTGTCTTACGGCACTGGCTCTCTCCCTTCCCTGGAACCAGTGACCCTAAATTAGGGACGGGCGACTGCTTATAGCCCATTGAGTTGCTCAAGGTGGTCGTTAAACCACCAATCAATCAATGGATGTTGTGTTTGTGTTACGGCACTGGCTCTCTCCCTTCCCTGGAACCAGTGACCCTAAATTAGGGACGGGCGACTGCTTATAGCCCATTGAGTTGCTCACGGTGGTCTTTAAACCATCCAATCAATCAATGGGATGTTGTGTTTGTCTTACGGCACTGGCTCTCTCCCTTCCCTGGAACCAGTGACCCTAAATTAGGGACGGGCGACTGCTTATAGCCCATTGCGTTGCTCACGGTGGTCGTTAAACATCCAATCAATCAATGGATGTTGTGTTTGTCTTACGGCACTGGCTCTCTTCCTTCCCTGGAACCAGTGACCCTAAATTAGGGACGGGCGACTGCTTATAGCCCATTGAGTTGCTCACGGTGGTCGTTAAACCTCCAATCAATCAATGGATGGTTTGTTTGTCTTACGGCACTGGCTCTCTCCCTTCCCTGGAACCAGTGACCCTAAATTAGGGACGGGCGACTGCTTATAGCCCATTGAGTTGCTCACGGTGGTCGTTAAACATCCAATCAATCAATGGATGGATGGCCGCCCCGGTGGCGCAGTGGTCTAAGCGATGGCCTCTGATCATTCGTCCGAACGGGGTCCGGGTTCGAATCCCGGTGAGGCATGGATGTTGTGTTTGTCTTACGGCACTGGCTCTCTCCCTTCCCTGGAACCAGTGACCCTAAATTAGGGACGGGCGACTGCTTATAGCCCATTGAGTTGCTCACGGTGGTCGTTAAACATCCAATCAATCAATGGATGGATGGCCGCCCCGGTGGCGCAGTGGTCTAAGCGATGGCCTCTGATCATTCGTCCGAACGGGGTCCGGGTTCGAATCCCGGTGAGGCATGGATGTTGTGTTTGTCTTACGGCACTGGCTCTCTCCCTTCCCTGGAACCAGTGACCCTAAATTAGGGACGGGCGACTGCTTATAGCCCATTGAGTTGCTCACGGTGGTCGTTAAACCTCCAATCAATCAATGGATGTTGTGTTTGTCTTACGGCACTGGCTCTCTCCCTTCCCTGGAACCAGTGACCCTAAATTAGAGACGGGCGACTGCTTATAGCCCATTGAGTTGCTCACGGTGGTCGTTAAACCTCCAATCAATCAATGGATGGTTTGTTTGTCTTACGGCACTGGCTCTCTCCCTTCCCTGGAACCAGTGACCCTAAATTAGGGACGGGCGACTGCTTATAGCCCATTGAGTTGCTCACGGTGGTCGTTAAACATCCAATCAATCAATGGATGTTGTGTTTGTCTTACGGCACTGGCTCTCTTCCTTCCCTGGAACCAGTGACCCTAAATTAGGGACGGGCGACTGCTTATAGCCCATTGCGTTGCTCACGGTGGTCGTTAAACATCCAATCAATCAATGGATGTTGTGTTTGTCTTACGGTGGTCGTTAAACCTCCAATCAATCAATGGATGGTTTGTTTGTCTTACGGCACTGGCTCTCTCCCTTCTCTGGAACCAGTGACCCTAAATTAGGGACGGGCGACTGCTTATAGCCCATTGAGTTGCTCACGGTTTTCGTTAAACCTCCAATCAATCAATGGATGTTGTGTTTGTCTTACGGCACTGGCTCTCTCGCTTCCCTGGAACCAGTGACCCTAAATTAGGGACGGGCGACTGCTTATAGCCCATTGCGTTGCTCACGGTGGTCGTTAAACCTTCAATCAATGAATCAAAGTTCCGGCTTCGGTTAGTGAAGTGTTCGGCGTCAGAATGGGAAAAAGCTGCCGATTTATCACAGTTTGATAAAGGGCAGCGCCTCGCAACTACGATCTCGGAACGGTCGCGTCTTGTTCACGTGCCACTGTAGTAGTGAGTACGTATCAAAAGTGGTGCACAGATGGCCAAACGACGAACCGTCGTCCCGTCGTGTATCGTCCGCAGATCCTGGATGCCAGAGTGGAGGGTAGAGGGTCGCGCTTTGTTCACAGCGACCGCAGAGCCACAGTGCGACAATTCATCCGCAGCTACAACGGTGGTGATCAGGGCAATGTGTCACACAGCACGCGGTTCATCGCAGCCTTCTGCGCATGGGCCTACGTAGCCGAAGACCCAGCATCATCGCCAACAGCGCGTGAAATGAACCCAAGATCATCGAGATTGGACCGTGGATGATTGGAAGAAAGTGGCCTGCTCTGAAGAATCAAGATTCCTGGTGCATCAGGTAGACGGCCGGGCGCAGATACGCCGATTACCAACGGAGGCACCTGGATGCACTGTTTGGCGGAAACAGGTGGCAGGAGGCTGTGTTATGCTTTGAACTATGTTTTCTTGAGACACTTTAGGCCCAATTACCCCAATAGCACAATGCCTGACAGCTGGCAGGTATCTGAACATCGTTGCGGACCAAGTTCAGCCATTCATGGCAACTGTGTTCCCTGCTGGTGATGGCCATTACCAACAGAATAATGCGCCATGCCACACTGCCAGAATCGTCGGGGAGTGGTTCGAGGAACATGCCGTCGGTGACTTTCTGTTTATGCCCTGGCCGTCAAATTCACCTGATATGAACCCAATCGAACATTTGCGGTTCGACTTGGAAAAGGGTGTTCACGCTAATTCACTACCACCCCGGAATGTACTGGTACTAGATGACCTGCTGTTGAAATTATGGTACCAGATACCCCACGATACCTATCGTCACCTTATCGAATCGATGCGTCGCCGAATGGCCGCCATTTTGCGGGCGAAAGGGAGTCTCACAGCTTTTCAGGTTGATGGTCATAATCAGAGGTGCCAACTTTTGAAAAACATTGGATGGACACAAAGACGTGAGTTATGATTTCATAAAAAAAAACAACTCATAATCCCTCATTTACATAGATCCTGATATTTAGTTTCATACGATCGATATGAGTACGGATAGTAAACTTATAAACACTGCTGGCCACCCAAAACACAACACCAAGAAGGAAGCATCCGATTGGCCTGAAATTCACAGCATGCGTCGCCCGCGAGAGGACATGCAAACGATTAGCATTGCAGGGCATATGCAAATCATATGCGCCCGGTACGCCACCAAGAAGCACTATAAGAAGGGTGCACAGAACGCGAGGTGTAAGTAGTGGAAGTGTGCTGTGCTGCCGGACCTGTGCGTGGGAAGCTTCCTGATGCCTCGTCGCAGAATACGGCAGTCATTCCAGCACGTTTCGGAGTTCGACAGAGGGCGAATGGAGACTTATCGCGACAGCGGTTTATCGCCAGTGTGGGACGACATCCAGCCACAGTGAGGCGAGTATGGATTCGGTGGGTGCAGGAGAGACGGACGGACGGACGGACGTGAGCGATTGCCGCAGCTGCGGCACACCACCGAACGAGAGGACCGGCATGTTGTGCGGCGGGCATTGACGGCTCGCACCGCCACATTACGAACGTTAGCGCAGGAATTAGGGTGTATTGCGCAACAACCCTGTGTCGGCACGTACCGTTCGACGTCGTCTACAGGAGCGTGGACTTGTCGCACGGCGCCCATTGCTCCGATTACCATTAACGTTAGACCAGCGGCGAGTGCGGCCGCAGTGGGCCGTTGAACGCCGCACCGGAACTACGGAATGGCAGGACATTGTCTTCTCCGACGAATTCCGCTTCTATAGTCGGATCCATGTGTGGCGGCACCTCGGCAAGAGACTGTATGACGCCTGCATTATGCATCGCCATACCGGTCCGTCGCCTGGCGTTATAGTTTGGAGCGCAATTGGATATGACACCCGTACCCCACTGGTACGCATCGCCGATACACTCAACAGCCACCGCTACATCTCCGACGTTTTAGCCTGTAGTCCTCCCTTACCTGCAGGATCTGCCAGCGGCCATGTTTCAACAGGACAATGCGCGCCCGCACGTGGCACGTATCGTGCAACAATTCTTCACGGCCCACCAGGTGTCACTGCTGCCGTGGCCTGCCTGTTCTCCCGATATATCGCCCATCGAACACGTCTGCTCGCTGATCGGCAACCGAGTTGCCCGGTAAACACCACCCGTGATGAACTGTGGCAACGTGTGGAAGCAGCATGGACCGACATACCCCAAGCCCACATCCAAAGCCTCTTTCGTTCGATGCCGCGGCGTGTAGCGGCCGTTATTGCCAGCCATGGGGACCACACGAACTATTGATGTCTGCGTGTTCCGCAAGTCGCACGGGCCTGTAAGCTCAATCGTTTCATCTTTGTATCTGTTGTTATGTGTCCAGTAAATCTGGCTTTGCTATCTCGTGTCCTCCTTGGTGTTGCATTTTGGGTGGCGAGCAGTGTATATACAGTTATTAATCCTACAATGCATATTTTACCTCTACAATTATTTTTCATGTAAATAAAAATAAAAATAAATAAAATTACTTATTTGTAAAAAATTTATAATTAAACAAGAAAGATGATACCGAATTTTCGGGTGTAATAAGCACGTCTTTTGAATCCGTTCTGACTCAAATTAAATTTATCAAAGCTATTCAAAGTCACTGGAACCGGAATGGAAAACAATAGATCTGACGAAAGAAAGAAGATTTTCAATCGGGTTTTTAATCCCTCAGATATTGCTGTAAACGAAATCGCCCTCTGATTGCAGACTTGTGCGTTAAGAAAAATATGAATTTATATGAGAAACATTTCGCACGGGAAACGCTCTCCAACACAGAAAGAATAATTCAAATCGGACTCTTAGAAACAGAGATATCGACAAAAATAAGATATGAATCTACGCTCCCTGGCGGGAAAACCATGCACTACTTTAAAAAGAACGTATTCTCAAAAGGGTTTTCGGTTTGAGCAGTGTAGGTCCACGAAATAATGTTTTCTGTCAATTTTTCAGGAGCTCAGATTTCGCTCCAAATACATAAGCAGAAATTAGCACCTATGCCACCTGGTGGCCAAACTATTCTTTAATAAACATTAGAAATTATATAAAACAAAAAGATTTTCCATCAGGTTTTGTATGCGATACAGGAAGAATTTTTCAAATCGGAGTTTTAGAAGCAGAAATAACGCAGAAAACGCAATTTACTTTTGCGCACTTAGCGGAAAGTCTCTGATTTACTCAAAAATTTTGAATTTATGTAAAAAACATTTCGCATCAGAAACACTATCCAACAAAGAAGGAATTTTTCAAATCGGACTCATAGAAGTAGAGATATTGAAAAAAAAAATAAGATATACGTCTACGCCCCTTGGCGGAGAAACCATGCAATATTTTAAGAAGAAAATATTCCGAAAAGCTTTATTGACGTCAGTGGCATCAGTCCACAAAGATGTGTTTCAATCGAGATTTTAGAAGCTCATATTTTATGGCAAATAAATCAGAAGCAAAATTTAACACTTACGCCACCTGGTGGCCAAAGTATTCTTTACCAAAAATTAGAAATTATATGCAAAAGACTTTCCATCAGGAGCTGTATCCGCTAAATAAAACATTTTTCAAATCGGAGTTTTAGAAGAAGTGTAATCGCGGGGAAACGTAATTTACTTTTACGCCCCCTAGCGGAAAATCGATGCGTAATTTGAAAAAGTAACTATACCTAAAATACTCTTCGACATAAATGGAATCGAAAGATAAAATAATTTTTTCAATCGGATGTTTAGAAGCAAATATGTGTAATAAAATTTATTTTGAATTCGACATCATCTGCATTTACGCCCTCTAGCGGAGAAATTGTTCATCGTAGAAAAAACGAAATAAAGGATCATCATTCGCATATTTCAAGTTTCCCAATGCAAAAAAAAATTTCAAATCGGACTAATTGTTGCAGAGATATCGTGTCTACAGACGGACGGACGGTCAAACCGATATCATACACAGTGCGTCAAAGAATTTTTAAGACTGGCGCTAGATTTCAGCTTAGGTGGCGACACCAGTGTAATTGCGAATGCGTTATAAACCGTGACCATCTGCTTGCTTTCGGCCAAAAGTACTGCGCAGTTGTTAAAGTAACTCAAACGAAACGGCCGTTCATTAGAGAAGTAACATTTTTTTCATGTTGAATTATTAAGATGGAACAAAGGGCTGTTATTAAATTTAACGCAAAAGTTGGTAAAAGTGCCTCGGAAACGTACCAAATGATGAAACAAGTTTACGGCGAGTTTCCTTTAAGTAGATCAAATGTTTTCCTGTGGAACAAACGTTTTTTGTACCGAAAAGAGACGCTAAAAGATGATAAGCATACCGGAAGATCAAGTTCATCTAGGACACCTGAGATTATTGAAAAAGTGCGTGATTTCGTGGCAAACAATCGATGTGCGTCACTAAGAATGATGGAAGAGTCTTTAAACATCAACAAAGAAACGATTCGAACCATCCTGCATGAAGATTTGGGCAAAACAAAAGTCTGTGCTAAATTTGTTCCACACACGTTAACCAATGAACAAAAATCAAGGAGAAGTGCACATTGCAGAGACATCATTTCAGCCGCTGAAAATGATCCAAACTTCTTAAAATCGATTGTTACAGGTGATGAAACATGGTGTTTTCAATATGATCCTAAAACAAAGCGACAAAGTGCGGAATGGAAGTCAAAAAATCACCACAAGTTAAATAAACAAGAACAGTTCCATAGAAAATCGAAACAATGCTCATTACATTCTTCGATAGTAAGGGTATTATCCACAAAGAATTTGTTTCAAGTGGACAACAGTTACTGGTGAGTTTTATTTAAATGTTTTGAGGCGTTTGATGGGCAGAATTCGTCGCATTCGTCCAGAATATCGAGATGAAAACAGTTGGTGTTTGTTGCACGATAATGCACCCAGTCACACCTCACTTCTTGTTCGTAGATTTTTGGCGAAAAATAACGTCTGTGTGTTGAATCATCCACCGTATTCGTCTTATTTAGCACCCTGCGGTTTTTCTTTGTTCCCAAAACTTAAAATGGCGTTAAAAGGTTGTTATTTTGATGATATTTCAACCATACAAACAGCTTCGACGCGTGCTTCGGAGGCAATTCCGCAAAGTGAACTGGAACAGGCATTCGAATCATTATTAAATCGCTGTAACAAGTGTATTGAAGCCGGAGGGACTTATTTTGAATAACAAACCAAAACAAATTATAATTTCTTGTTTCTATTTCATTTTACAGACCCAGTCTTAAAAATTCTTTGACGCACTGTGTATGCACGATCTTTTTTTACAAAAGACGTGCTAAAATTTCAAGGATATAAATACCAAATAATACTTTAAAAATAAGTTTTTTGAAAATAAAATTCATGCATTGTGGGGTTAAATCGTCACAAAGGTGTTGTTCAGTGGAATTGACATGAATTCTCGAAAGTTTATAATTATGCAAACATTTTTTAAACTGAGTGGACTCGCCAATTCCCATTATTTAGCACGGCGTATTGCAAATGTTTTTTTTTTTTTTTCTGACTGCAGTTCTCTCTATAAATTCATCGCAAACATCTTCTAAATCCAACTTTTCAGCGCTTTCCTTATGTAGCCTACACTTAAAACAGCAGTGTGATTAAGTCTTTTTCTGGAACATTGTAGAACGTAAAAATGTCTTTAGTCCTACCAAAGTGGAAAAAGATTTTTCGGTTATGTCTGGGAGAAACTGGCATTGTCAGAGTTAGATTCAGGAACAATGTAACGAAAAACATTCGACTTAAGAAATTTTACTACGTCACGAAAAGTTCCTAATTCTATACACAACATTGCAGCGCTGTTACACCATATTGCTCTGCGACCGTAAGATATCATAGTCGCGAATGTCATCATTGAAAACATATCTGACATCGTATACTTTTCCGATAACAAAATTTCCCACTGTGTCTAGAATTTCACTGTCCTGGAAACGTTCTTTAACCCCTTCAGTGGCAAGTTTTTCTTGAACTTCAAGGCTTTTCGAGTTAAACGGTAAACTTCAGGGCGATGTTCGTTTCGACAATTTCCATTAAACGGAACTGTTCTGGGCAATTACGTTTTACACCAGATCGTGCAGCACGAAAATTTGCCATTGAATGGGTGCAACAAGGAAATTTTCCGGAAGCGCAACTGATAGTGTGCAGCAAAGACATTTTCCGGGAGTGTCACTGAAAGGGTGCAGAAAGGAAATTTTCAGGGTTTACCACTGATTGGGTGCAGCAAAGAGATTTTCTGGGAGTGCCACTGACAGAGTACAGCGAGAAAATTTTCCGGGAGTGCAACTGATAGTGTGCAGCAAAGACATTTTCCGGGAGTGCGACTGCAAGGGTGCAGCACGAAAATTTTCCAGGAGTGCCATTGAAAGGGTGCAACAAGGAAATTTTCCGAAACTGCAACTGATAGTGTGCAGCAAAGACATTTTCCGGGAGTGTCACTGAAAGGGTGCAGAATGGAAATTTTCAGGGATTACCATTGATTGGGTGCAGCAAAGAGATTTTCTGGGAGTTCCACTGACAGAGTACAGCGAGACATTTTTCCGGGAGTGCAACTGATAGTGTGCAGCAAAGACATTTTCCGGGAGTGTCACTGAAAGGGTGCAGAAAGGAAATTTTCAGGGATTACCACTCATTGGGTGTAGCAAAGAGATTTTCCGGGAGTGCCACTGACAGAGCACAGCGAGAAAATTTTCCGGGAGTGCAACTGATAGTGTGCAGCAAAGACATTTTTCGGGAGTGCGACTGAAACGGTGCAGCACGAAAATTTTCCAGGAGTGCCATTGAAAGGGTGCAACAAGGAAATTTTCCGAAAGTGCAACTGATAGTGTGCAGCAAAAATATTTTCCGGGAGTGCCACTGAAAGGGTGCAGAAAGGAAATTTTCAGGGATTACCACTGATAGGGTGCAGCAAAGAGATTTTCCGGAAGTGCCACTGACAGAGTGTAGCGAAATTTTTTCCCGGGAATGCCACTGACAGCGCAGAGTAAAGAAATCTTCCAGAAGTTACAGCGATAGGGTTCAACAAGAAAGTTTTCCGGGAGTGCCACTGATAGGGTTCAACAAGGAATTTTTCCTGCAGTGCAACTGATATTGTAATGCAAATACATTTTCCGGGAGTGTCACTGAAAGGGTGCAGAAAGGAAATTTTCAGATATTATCACTGATTGGGTGAGCAAAGAGATTTTCTGGGAGTGCCACTGACAGAGTACAGCAAGAAAATTTTCCGGGAGTGCAACTGATAGTGTGCAGCAAAGACATTTTCCGGGAGTGTCACTGAAAGGGTGCAGAAAAGAAATTTTTGGGATTACCACTGATAGGGTGCAGCACAGAGATTTTCCGGGAGTGCCACTGACAGAGTACAGCGGAAAAATTTTCCGGGAGTGCAACTGATAGTGTGCAGCAAAGACATTTTTCGGGAGTGCGACTGAAAGGGTGCAGCACGAAAATTTTCCAGGAGTGCCATTGAAAGGGTGCAACAAGGAAATTTTCCGAAAGTGCAACTGATAGTGTGCAGCAAAAATATTTTCCGGAAGTGTCACAGAAAGGGTGCAGAAAGGAAATTTTCAGGGATTATCACTGATTGGGTGCAGCAAAGAGATTTTCTGGGAGTGCCACTGACAGGGTGCAGCAAGGAAATTTTCCGGGAGTGCCACTGAAAAGGTTAAGGGATACATTTACACAATCCGTAAATTCGTAGGATTTGCACTGAAAATACTTTTTCAGATCAATAAATTCATGCCGTGTGTGTTTACGATCGTCTAGGCGGCAAGACAGTTTCCTTTGATTGGGGACCTCTGGTTCTGACAGTTCAAGCTCATACGCTCTTCTGCTCTTCTTGAAGGTTTTCCCCCAAACATTTTAAAATTATCACGAATATGTGAAAACACAAGTTTGTCCGCGACGACCATCGAAACCGTGTCCCCTAACTCCGAAGTAAGTCGCCCTCCCAACTAAGCTACGCCGATAGAATATCTCTTTGCAAATTTGTCGCCTTAACACATGTTTTCACCTTTGTAAAACGTCACATCATCTCCCTCTTAATTTTTTTTTAATTTTTGAAGAAAAGTAGGAATTTTTCACTAATTCCAAACAATGTGTGAAACAAACTTCACACATTTTTTGAAGAATCCAACGGATAGTTAATCCATTTTCCGCAATCGGGCGCCAATGTGAAAACACAAGTTTGCCCGCGAATGGGAATTGAAGCCGTGTCCTCTCACTCTGGAGTATGTCGCTCTCCCAACTAAGCCACGGAGATAGAATATCTCGAATCAAATTTGTCGCCTTGGCACATGCTTACATCTCTGTAGTACGTCACAAATGGCTTGGTTTCATCAAATCCCGAACGAGACAATTTGTTTTATTAAAGTCAAGGTCTATACTTTGTAGTTTTACATTTGCTGCATCCAGGGGGGGGTTAAAATATGTGAGCCGCCCCGGTGGCGCAGTGGTCTAAGTGATGACCTCTGATCGTTCGTCCGAAAGGGGTCTGGGTTCGAATCCCGGTGAGGCATGGATGTTGTGTTTGTCTTACGGCACTGGCTCTCTCCCTTCCCTGGAACCAGTGACCCTAAATTACGGACGGGCGACTGCTTATAGCCCATTGAGTTGCTCACGGTGGTCGTTAAACCTCCAATCAATCAATGGATGTTGTGTTTGTCTTACGGCACTGGCTCTCTCCCTTCCCTGGAACCAGTGACCCTAAATTAGGGACGGGCGACTGCTTATAGCCCATTGAGTTGCTCACGGTGGTCGTTAAACCTCCAATCAATCAATGGATGTTGCGTTTGTCTTACGGCACTGGCTCTCTCCCTTCCCTGGAACCAGTGACCCTAAATTAGGGACGGGCGACTGCTTATAGCCCATTGAGTTGCTCACGGTGGTCGTTAAACCTTCAATCAATCAATGGATGTTGTGTTTGTCTTACGGCACTGGCTCTCTCCCTTCCCTGGAACCAGTGGCCCTAAATTAGGGACGGGCGACTGCTTATAGCCCATTGAGTTGCTCACGGTGTTCGTTAAACCTTCAATCAATCAATGGATGTTGTGTTTGTCTTACGGCACTGGCTCTCTCCCTTCCCTGGAACCAGTGGCCCTAAATTAGGGACGGGCGACTGCTTATAGCCCATTGAGTTGCTCACGGTGTTCGTTAAACCTCCAATCAATCAATGGATGTTGTGTTTGTCTTACGGCACTGGCTCTCTCCCTTCCCTGGAACCAGTGGCCCTAAATTAGGGACGGGCGACTGCTTATAGCCCATTGAGTTGCTCACGGTGTTCGTTAAACCTCCAATCAATCAATGGATGTTGTGTTTGTCTTATGGCACTGGCTCTCTCCCTTCCCTGGATCCAGTGACCCTAAATTAGGGACGGGCGACTGCTTATAGCCCATTGAGTTGCTTACGGTGGTCGTTAAACCTCCAATCAATCAATGGATGTTGCGTTTGTCTTACGGCACTGGCTCTCTCCCTTCCCTGGAACCAGTGACCCTAAATTAGGGACGGGCCACTGCTTATAGCCCATTGAGTTGCTCACGGTGGTCGTTAAACCTCCAATAAAAAAAAATATGTGACAGCATATTTAAATAAGCAAAATGTTCAAATGACTCTAATAGTGACAAGTAACCAGAAGCTTTAGTAGCAGCACCACTTTTATCTTTTTCAGAAAACTGTGAAAAAAAAGGACATCTTGATAGTTGTCCATCAGTAGTGGCGTATATTCGTGGCTAGCTAGGAGCCCAGAGAATGCACAGTCAATTATCAACTGTTTAAAAATACGTCGATGCTTTCGGTGGGGGAATAAAAACCGCGTGCGGATTCGCTTCTTTGATTCAGTCTGGCGAGCGAAACCCAACGGCAAAGCTCAAGCAGCTCTTCCATAATTTTATGAAAGCTTCCGCGAACTGTCAGAACTTAAAGAACTCTATGCTTCAAATTTCGATACAGCTCGACTAAAAAATGAACTGAAGGTGTTTTATTCCCTTGATGAATACAAAAACCAAATCAGTAAGAGACATTACGTGTTACATAAAGTTGAATAAATTGGACGTAGTGTTTACTGAGGTGTACAAATTAGCAGACCTCATATTAAATTTTACATCAGCAACTGCACCTTCCGAAAGAAGTTTTTCAGCATTAAAAAGAATAATGATTTCTCTTAGAGCCACGTAAGGACGCATGCACTTCGAAAAACTTGGCTGTTTTGTCAATAGAGAAAAATATTATTTTTAAAGATGGAAAAGTACTCGAAAGAAACATTTTATGAAAACGCAGTACCCACGTTCACCCAAAAGGAGAAGAACAATAGAGTTTCTTTCCTCTATATACATTGTCGGAAAGTGAAAAAAGAACACCAAGAAGGAATTGGTGGACGATCATGAAATTTACATATGTTAATGGGGTCGAATTTACGTAGGTGTGATGTTAATTTCGGGACCAACCGGTGAGCGCTTACGCCACAGCACGACATAATATGCAAATTATCGTCGGTGGTATTTAAGGAGTACAGCGAAGTGAATGTAATCAGTCGTCGGCGTATGGACACGTGCGAAGACCCTGAAGAAGCTGCAATGCCTGGACATGGAAGACGTGTACGATTTCAGAAGTTATCGGACTTTCAGCGAGGTCGTCTAGTCGGACTCCGCGAGGCCGGGTGGTCGTATCGTCGTATTGCGGAGCGAATTGGACGGGAAGTATCGGTGGTGGTACGATGGTGGCGTAGATGGTCCGAGGAACATTCCCACGCGAGAAGACGTGGAACCGGGAGTCACAGACGGACTGATGAGTGGACCGATGGACGCATAAAAAGAGCGGCATTGTCAAGCACAACATCCACTACGACGCAAATCCGAGCTGCCGTTGCACCTGAGGTGACTGTGCGAACAATCCGCAACCGTCTACTGGATGCAGGACTACGTGCACGTTTGCCTCTGGCATGTGTACCTCTGACTCCAGCCCACCGTCAGGAATGGCTGCAGTGGTGTCGCCAACGTCTGCACTGGAGAACGCAATGGCGATCTGTCGTGTTAAGCGATGAAAGTAGATTCTGCTTGGGAGCCTCCGATGGCCGTATGCGTGTTCGCAGACGCACAGGGGAGCGTCTCCACCCTTCTTGCATCCGACAGCGACACACAGGGCCTACGCATGGTCTCCTGGTGTGGGGAGCGATCAGCTATCACTCCCGTACACAACTAGTGTTTGTACCTGGTACGTTAAACAGCACCTCCTACATCAACAATATCATTCAGCCCGTTGTTGTGCCATTTGTAAGGTCGGTCCATCGTAGTGTTTTCCAGCAAGATAACGCACTCCCACATACGTCACGTGCAACGCAACGTGTACTTCAGGGTGTGAGACAACTTCCATGGCCACCGGATTTTTCCCCCATTGAGCACGTGTGGGATTTTATGGGACAGCGACTTATCCGGTCTCCACGGCCAGCCACGACCATCCCCGATTTACGCGTCCAGGTTGAGGATGCTTGGAACTCAATACCCCAAACTTACGTCCAACATCTGTACGACAGATTCCATGTCAGAATTGCACAGTGTGACGCAGTTCATGGCGGTTCAACCTCGTACTAATCATGTTACATGGAAATGTTATTTTTCAGTTTACCAGCAAATACAGCTGTATTTTGCCATAATGTTTTGATCACGTTATCCTCTGTATTCCGTTATTATGCTGTATAAATTTCGTTGGTATCAGACGTCTCCTTCTTGGTGTTCTTTTTTCACTTTCCAGCCACGACTATCCCCGATTGAGGCGTCCAGGTTGAGGATGCTTGGAACTCAATACCCCAAACTTACATCCAACATCTGTACGACAGACTCCATGCCAGAATTGCACAGTGTGACGCAGTTCATGGCGGTTCAACCTCGTACTAACCATGTTACATGGAAATGTTATTTTTCAGTTTACCAGCAAATACAGCTGTATTTTGCCATAATGTTTTGATCACGTTATCCTCTGTATTCCGTTATTATGCTGTATAAATTTCGTTGGTATCAGACGTCTCCTTCTTGGTGTTCTTTTTTCACTTTCCAGACACGACTATCCCCGATTGAGGCGTCCAGGTTGAGGATGCTTGGAACTCAATACCCCAAACTTACATCCAACATCTGTACGACAGACTCCATGCCAGAATTGCACAGTGTGACGCAGTTCATGGCGGTTCAACCTAGTACTAACCATGTTACACGGAAATGTTATTTTTCAGTTTACCAGCAAATACAGCTGTATTTTGCCATAATGTTTTGATCACGTTATCCTCTGTATTCCGTTATTATGCTGTATAAATTTCGTTGGTATCAGACGTCTCCTTCTTGGTGTTCTTTTTTCACTTTCCAGCCACGACTATCCCCGATTGAGGCGTCCAGGTTGAGGATGCTTTTAACTCAATACCCCAAACTTACATCCAACATCTGTACGACAGACTCCATGCCAGAATTGCACAGTGTGACGCAGTTCATGGCGGTTCAACCTCGTACTAACCATGTTACATGGAAATGTTATTTTTCAGTTTACCAGCAAATACAGTTGTATTTTGCCATAATGTTTTGATCACGTTATCCTCTGTATTCCGTTATTATGCTGTATAAATTTCGTTGGTATCAGACGTCTCCTTCTTGGTGTTCTTTTTTCACTTTCCAGCCACGACTATCCCCGATTGAGGCGTCCAGTTTGAGGATGCTTTTAACTCAATACCCCAAACTTACATCCAACATCTGTACGACAGACTCCATGCCAGAATTGCACAGTGTGACGCAGTTCATGGCGGTTCAACCTCGTACTAACCATGTTACATGGGAATGTTATTTTTCAGTTTACCAGCAAATACAGCTGTATTTTGCCATAATGTTTTGATCACGTTATCCTCTGTATTCCGTTATCATGATGTATAAATTTCGTTGGTATCAGACGTCTCCTTCTTGGTGTTCTTTTTTCACTTTCCAGCCACGACCATCCCCGATTGAGGCGTCCAGGTTGAGGATGCTTGGAACTCAATACCCCAAACTTACATCCAACATCTGTACGACAGACTCCATGCCAGAATTGCACAGTGTGACGCAGTTCATGGCGGTTCAACCTCGTACTAACCATGTTACATGGAAATGTTATTTTTCAGTTTACCAGCAAATACAGCTGTATTTTGCCATAATGTTTTGATCACGTTATCCTCTGTATTCCGTTATTATGCTGTATAAATTTCGTTGGTATCAGACGTCTCCTTCTTGGTGTTCTTTTTTCACTTTCCAGACACGACTATCCCCGATTGAGGCGTCCAGGTTGAGGTTGCTTGGAACTCAATATCCCAAACTTCCATCCAACATCTGTACGACAGACTCCATGCCAGAATTGCACAGTGTGACGCAGTTCGTGGCGGTTCAACCTCGTACTAACCATGTTACATGGAAATGTTATTTTTCAGTTTACCAGCAAATACAGCTGTATTTTGCCATAATGTTTTGATCACGTTATCCTCTGTATTCCTTTATTATGCTGTATAAATTTCGTTGGTATCAGACGTCTCCTTCTTGGTGTTCTTTTATCACTTTCCGCCAGTGTGTAAAACAGACTGTGTGTGTGTCTATCGGTCGGATTTCACACAGAATTAGGCGACCTAGAGCGACGAAATTTGTTATGAAGTTACCTGTAGACATGTTCTGGTGTACCTCGAAGCGATTTTTTTAATTTAAATTTGATTTTTAGTTATTTAATGTTACGCGTTTCTACCCGATCTAAGTGTGTCTTTCCGCTTTGTTGACATCAACCTGATCACACCGAACGTTAAGGCGTGCAGAAAAGTAGTTCACCATACATTTCAGGCGTTTCTTTTTCAGAATTCCATTACGACTATTTTCATTCGTAAATACATTTATTACGCCCTTTTTTGTAAGCGTTGTTTGCCGATTGTATTATGACCTTCAGGGCGGAGAAAAAAAAGAAGAAAATAGAACGTAGTTTTTCAATCTGCAATATTAATTCAAAAGTGTCATACGCCAGAAGGTCATCATATTGTGACGACGTTGTGAGCTAGAAACTAGAACGTTGTTTTAACGAAATTCTAATAAAGAAATGGCTCAAATTTATCGTGAACTACTTATCTTCGCGCCTTCGCGTTGGGTGTGATCAGGTTGCATGTAAAGAAAGCGTCGGTCGGTCGGATTTTACATAGAGTTAGGCGACATAGAGTGACGAAATTTGTTATAAAGGTACCTGTAGACATCTTCTGGTGCATCTCGAATCGATTTTTTTAAATTTGAATTTGATTTTTAGTTATTTAATGTTACGCGTTCCTACCCGATCTGAGTGTGGCTTTCCGCTTTGTTGACATCAACCTTATCACACCGAACGTCAATTCGTGCAGAAAAGTAGTTCACCATACATTTTAGGCGGTTTTTTTTTTTTTAGAATTCCGTTACGACTAGTTTATCATAATATTCTATTCCGGGAAGTTGTACTACAAAGTTGTATAAACCTTGATTTACGAGTCTTAATTTAATTGCCGATATAGCTTTTACTTTATACTATCGCTAGCCCGTCAACGACGGATACAATAGGCTAGTGTACAAATAAAGTATTCAGAAGAAGAATGAAGTTCATGTACAAAAAAGTTTTCAAATCCTAATCCTCATAATTATTTGGTATCATGTTAGCAATGGCATGTACCTAAAATTTAGAAAAAACGTTACTTCTATTACTTAACAATTATAAATTAAACTTCAGAATTAATAAAAAAGAGTACTGTAGGAGGGAGAGGGGGGATAGCCCAGGTCTCGGACCCAAGATACGCAACTGTCCATCGGGATTTTAAATTAAAGGCCCTGCCAGTGAATCGTGTGGGACAAAAGGGTCTTAAATTTTGTTCTGAATCATGTGTTTCTTTATCATTAAACCAGTTCAATCTTTTCGGGGAAGAGGACTGATATTTCGGACACTGACACTGAGAAAAGGAATGATATTTTGGGCACTGACACTGAAGAAGAGGACTGACATTTCGGATTCTGACACTGAAGAAGGGGATTGACATTTCGGGTTTTGTGCACTGAGGAAGAAGACTGACATTTCGATCTCCAGCACTGAGGATGAGGACGGGCATTTCGGGCTCTGAAACTGAGGAAGAGGACTGACATTTCGATCTCCAACACTGAGGATGAGGACGGGCATTTCGGGCTCTGACACTGAGGAAGAGGACTGACATTTCGGGTTCTGACACTGAGAAAGGAGACTGACATTTCAGGTTATGATACTGAGGAATAGGACTGACATTTCGGGTTCTGACACTGAGGAAGAGGACCGACATTTTGGGCTCTGACACTGAGGAAGAGGACTGACATTTCGGGTTCTGACACTGAGAAAGGAGACTGCCATTTCAGGTTCTGACACTGAGGAAGAGGATTGACATTTCGGGTTCTGACACTGAGAAAGAGGATTGACATTTCGGGTTCTGACACTGAGAAAGGAGACTGACATTTCAGGTTCTGACACTGAGGAAGAGAACTGACATTTCGGGCTCTGACACTGAGGAAGAGCACTGACATTTCGGGTTCTGACACTGAGAAAGGAGACTTACATTTCAGGTTCTGACACTGAGCAAGAGGACTGACATTTCGAGCTCTGACACTGAGAAAGAGGATTGACATTTCGGGTTCTGACACTGAGAAAGGAGACTGACATTTCAGGTTCTGACACTGAGGAAGAGGACTGACATTTCGAGCTCTGACACTGAGAAAGAGGATTGACATTTCGGGTTCTGACACTGAGAAAGGAGACTGACGTTTCAGGTTCTGACACTGAGGAAGAGGATTGACATTTCGGGTTCTGACACTGAGAAAGAGGATTGACATTTCGGGTTCTGACACTGAGAAAGGAGACTGACATTTCAGGTTCTGACACTGAGGAAGAGGACTGACATTTCGAGCTCTGACACTGAGAAAGAGGATTGACATTTCGGGTTCTGACACTGAGAAAGGAGACTGACATTTCAGGTTCTGACACTGAGGAAGAGGATTGACATTTCGGGTTCTTACACTGAGAAAGGAGACTGACATTTTTAGGCTGACATTTCGGGCTCTGACACTGAGAAAGAGGATTGACATTTCGGGTTCTGACACTGACTATAGTTATATTTAACACATTTCTGCACGTTGTAATGTGCCTAAAGCTGTCTTGCGCCACTAAAATTTAATGAGTGCATAAAATAATGCAAATACCTTTCTTTTTAATTGACTTGTACAATCCTTGCCTGTGCACCCTTGTATTTCCGGCTTAAATTCGAAGCCCCGTCACAGCCCTGTCTGCGACAATTCTGGATATTTAGTCTTAATAAAACGTCACTCACAATATTGAAGAGACTCATTGCACCTGTTTCTGATGTTTCGAAGAACCCGATGAAATGCTCTTGGTTCTCAAGTTCTTTAGAAACCACACGCAAACATATTGACACCTGTTTTTTCTTTGCCTCATTAGTAGTTTCATTCATAAGAAGGCCAAAATAACCCTCCTCTTGGATTTCATTAGCCAACGAACGAAACAGTTTCATTGCCAGGATTTAAAGCATTTTAGATTCCGCGTCGTGTGAAAGCCACTTGCAGGATTCTCTTTCAATATATCGCTTAAGTTCTAGAGAATCTTTATACCGGAGTTTCAGAATCAGGCGAAAATTACTTGTTTTGTCCTTATGTCCAAGGATTGTCAGTCCCTGCTATGAAAAGTTAACACAGATGAAAATAATTTATGTAAAGCGATACAAGAATTTTAAAGGTCTTGCAATTTTGAAAAAATTCAAACTACACTGCTGGCCACCCAAAATGCAACACCAAGAAGGAGGCATCCGATTAGCCTGAAATTCGTAGCATTCGTCGCCCGCGAGAGGACATGCAAACGATTAGCATTGCAGGGCATGTGCAAATCATGTGCGCCCGGCACGCCACCGAGAAGCACTATAAGAAGGGTGCACAGAAGGCGAGGTGTAAGTAATGGAAGTGTGTTGTGCTGCCGGACCTATGCGTGGGAAGCTTCCTGAAGCCTCGTCGCAGAATTCGGCAGTCATTCCAGCACGTTTCCGAGTTCGACAGAGGACGAATAGTGGCTTATCGCGAAAGCGGTTTATCGCACCAAGACATCGGCGCCCGTGTGGGACGGCATCCAGCCACAGTGAGGCGAGTATGGATTCGGTGGGTGCAGGAGGGACGGACGGACCGACGTGAGCGATTGCCGCCGCCGCGGCACACCACCGAACGAGTCTCCGACATGTTGTGCGGCGGGCAATGACGGCTCGCACAGCCACATCACGAACGTTAGCGCAGGAATTAGGGTGCGTTGCGCAACAACCTGTGTCAGCACGTACCGTTCGACGCCATCTGTAGGAGCGGGGACTTATCGCACGGCGCACATTAGTTCCATTACCACTGACGTTACACCACCGGCGAGTGCGGCGGAAATGGGCCGTTGAACGCCGCACCTGGACTACGGAACGGCACGACATTGTCTTCTCGGACGAATCCCGCTTCTGCCTGCAACACCACGATGGTCCGATCCGCGTGTGGCGGCACCGCGCAGAAAAACGGTATCACGCCTGCATTATGCGTCGCGATACCCGTCCGTCGCCTGGCGTTATGGTTTGGGAGGTAATTGGATATGACACCCGCACCCACGCGGTATGCATCGCCGGTACACTCAACGGCCACCGCACATACTCCGACGTTTTGCAGCCTGTAGTCCTCCCTTACCTGCAGGACCTGCCAGCGGCCACGTTTCAAAAGAACAATGCGCGCCCGCACGTGGCACGCATCGTGCAACAATTCTTCACGGCCCACCAGGTGTCACTGCTCCCGTGGCACGCCTGTTCTCCCGATATGTCGCCCATCGAACACGTCTGGTCGCTGATCGGCAACCGAGTGTCCCGGCAAACACCACCCGTGATGAACTGTGGCAACGTGTGGAAGCAGCCTGGACCGACATACCCCAAGTCCACATCCAAAGCCTCTTTCATTCGATGCCGCGGCGTGTAGCGGCCGTTATTGCCAGCCATGGGGGCCACACGAACTATTGATGTCTGCGTGTTCCGCAAGTCGCACGGGCCTGTAAGTTCAATCGTTTCATCTTTGTATCTGTTGTTATGTGTCCAGTAAATCTGGCTTTGCTATCTCGTGTCCTTGTGGTGTTGCATTTTGGATGACCAGCAGTGTAGATGAAACATTCACTCCTCTCCCCAGAAAAAACAGTCTTGCTGGGCCATTGCTGGCAGCCAGCAATGTCCCAGCACTGTGTTGCCGCCTCCGAACCGTCAACAAAATGTCCGGGCGGCCAACAGAAAGGCCAGCAGTTCAGGTCAGAAGCTGGCCAACAGTTGTCACCCCATCAGTTTACATATGCCACAACAGGGCCATCAGTGGTCCATCACAGGCAGTAGCTGCCACAAGTGGCCCTTCAGTGGCCCTGCAAGCACGTGCCAGAAATGATGGCTTGCCTAATGTGGTCCGCTAGTTTCCCGGGAGTGGTAGCTGGCAATCACGTGACGTAACTGATGGCTTGCCGAATCATGTCCGCAAATTCCCCAGTAGTAGCCATAAAACAAAATAAAGGATAACCGCAATTTCCCATAGCTACAACGTTTTCTCTCCTTACGAAACTTCTGAATTATAGTACTGCGCTGGGGAAATTTTCTCAAGAGTTCCGGAAAAACGTCCGTTTGGATCTACCCTATCTACCAACAGGTAATTGGACACCCCTGCAATCGACGATATCTGCGGTCCTGATACACGTCACGGCCACCGCCGTTAAGTATCGTGTGGGAAACAACAACGCAACCAGTCGCATGCAAGATGCCACGCAGTTCGGAGCTCTCTGATTTCGAGAAAGGTGTAATCGTCGGGTATCACAGAAACGGCCGATCCATACGTGACATATCCAGCGAGTTGAAGTACCCAAAATCGACAGTGGCCTACGTGATTGGCAAGTGGAAGATGAGAGGTGACTGTCCGAATGTGCCCCGACCCTGGCAGACACACAAAACTGGGAGTTAGAGACCGACGGGTGCTGGCCAGAGAAATTCGGAAGAACCGCACCAAATCGATGGGCCACATCCGCGAGGAGTTTCAACAGGCATCCGGGAGTGTTCTTTCGATGAATACCATCCGTAAGGAAGCCCATCTGCTCGGTTATCATGGACCCACAAGCCTTTGATCACCAAGTCCAATAGCGCTGCTCGGCTAACGTGGTGCAAAGAACGTCGACAGTGGACCGTTGAACAGTGGAAACAGGTTCTCTGGAGCGACGAATCAAGGTTAACCCTCTACCGTTCGGATGGCAGGGTCTGGGTTTGGCGTCTGCCTGGAGAACGCCTCCTGCCGGAATGTATTGTGCCAACTGTGAAGTTCGGCGGCGGTGGAATTATGCTATGGGGGTGTTTCTCCTGGTATGGCACGGGACCCTTGGTCGCAATTCCTGGTAGACTCAACGCCGAGACCTACTGCACCATTTTGGATGACCATGCGCTTCGTACGTTGTGGCAGTTTTACGGGGAGGACCCATGTTACTTTCAGGATGACTATGCCACCTGTCATGTTGCGAGGTCCACCATGGCTTGGTATGGTGACAATGGGGTTAATCGAATGGACTGGCCTGCGCAAAGCCTGGACATTAACCCTATCGAGCACCTCTGGGACGAGTTGGAGCGTCGACTTAAGGGGTGCCCCCACCGTCCGAAATCGGTGAAGGAACTGACCTGTCTTCTCCAAGCCGAGTGGAAGAAAATACCGCTAGCCGTCGTACAACGCCTGGTTGAGAGTATGCGCAGCTGTAATCGCCGCTCGTGGAGGCTCCACCAACTATTGAAGGTGAATAAACTTCGTTTTCCTTTGCTATCATAGGTGTCGAATTACTTGTTGGTAGATAGTGTAGTTGGAAACGAGCGTACCACCTGGACTGATTTGGCACGCACGAGCATGGCTATATGCTGAACCTCTTTTCTGCAGAATGTGTAAAGAATGAATCTCTTTTTAAGTTTACTATTTTGCGAGGTATTTTTCATAAATGGCAGTTTCATATAATTCATAAATTTATTTTTTCAACGTACGATTTTTTTTTTTTTACCTCAATGGAACCTAACTTTTTCAACGAGTGTACCAACTTAAAGGCGCTTTCTAAAGTTTTGTGCTGTCCTTGTCGTCTTGAAAGGCGATTAATGAATCAATATACACTGACGGAAAAAAACCCCAACACCACGAAAAAATAGTTGTAGAGGAATGAATAGGCGGCAAATAGGTAACATATTTAATCGATTAAGATTTCAAGATCACAGCTTATTGTAAGCGCGAGAAGAGCGATTTTAAATGTGAAATGCTGGTACATTAATAACCGGTGTAACCGCCAGAATGTTGAATGCAAGCACGCAAACGTTCATGCATTGTGTCGTACAGGTGCTGGATGTCAGTTTGTGGGATGGAGTTCCATGCCTGTTGCACTTGGTCGGTCAATACAGGGACGGTTAATGCTATTTGGGGGACGCTGGAGTTGTCGTCCAATGATGTCCCATACGTGCCCGATTGGTGAAAGATCTGGTGATCTAGCAGGCCACGGCAACATGTCGACACTCTGTAGAGCATGTTGGGTTACAACAGCGGTATGAAGGCGTGCGTTATCCTGTTGGAAAACACCCCTGGAATGCTGTTCATGAATGGCAGCACAACAGGTTGAATCGCCAGACCGACGTACAACTGTGCCGTCAGGGTGCGTGGGATAACTACGAGAGTGCTCCAGCTGTCGTAGGAAATTGCTCCCCAGACCATAACTCCAGGTGTAGGTCCAGTGTGTCTCGGCCGCAGACAGGTTGGTTGCAGGCGCTCACCTGGCCTCCTTCTAACCAACACACGGCCATCACTGGCACCCAGGCAGAACCGGCTTTCATCAGAAAACACAACAGATCTCCACTCCGTCCTCCAATGAGCTCTAGCTTGACACCACTGTCGTCGCAAACGGCAGTGGTTTGGAGTAAGTGGAATGCACGTTACAGGGCGTCTGGCTCGGAGCTGTCCTTCAAGTAACCGATTTGTAAAAGTTCGTTGTGTCACTGTGGTGGCAACTGCAGCTCGAATTGCTGCCGCAGACGCGGTACGATGCGCCACGGCCATACGCCGTACACGGCGGTCTTCCCTCTCAGGAGTGCCACGTGGCCGGCCGGAACCCGGTGTTCATGAGGCAGTACCTTCCCTTGACCACCGCTGCCAACAATCATGCACAGTGGCTACATTCCTGCCAAGTCGTTCTGCAATATTGCGGAAAGAAAATCCACCTTCTCGTAGCCCTATTACACGACCTCGTTCAAACTCCGTGAGCTGTTGATAATGGCTTCTTCGTCTTCTTAAAGGCATTCTTGACTAACATCAACACACTACGTCGAATCTCAACGATAACTAACGCTCACGAACGTTACAGCGCGTATTTACAGCAAACCTGCTTTGCATGTTCCGAGGGCGCTACTAGCGCCACACGTATGTGCCGAGCGCGAAATTTGCATAGACGTCATCTTACAGATGTGCTCTCATCGCCGACGAACTGTTGTTTATCTAACACCACCCCTTCTTGGTGTTGGGATTTTTTTTCCGTCAGTGTATTTACCCGTTTATGTCACATTATGTTACATTTTTAACGTTGTATCGTTCCTTTCCGCTGACTGAAGTAGACGTGCCAGTCGAAGAGAAAACTGAGATTGTGGCAACGGTTCGCGCCTGGCGGGAAAGTTCCATGTAAAGCCTATGGAAGAAGCGTTCGGCCTTTATCTACATGAGTAGCTCAGTTCAGTGTCAGACTTTGTGTGTGCATGGTGTTCTATCATCAGTCGTAAAGTAAGTAAATACTTTATTTAATACTAACCCTTAACAGAATGTCTCTTCCGCAGAAAAAAAAAAAAAAAGAAAAGGAAACATAAGAGGCTTACTGGAAGGCGTGAGCGATCAATGGATCGCAACTATACTGAAGGAAAGTGAAAAAAGAACACCAAGAAGGAGACGGCTGATACAAACGAAATTTATACAGCATAATAACGGAATACAGAGGATAACGTGATCAAAACATTATGGCAAAATACAGCTGTATTTGCTGGTAAACTGAAAAATAACATTTCCATGTAACATGGTTAGTACGAGGTTGAACCGCCATGAACTGCGTCACACTGTGCAATTCTGGCATGGAGTCTGTCGTACAGATGTTGGATGTAAGTTTGGGGTATTGAGTTCCAAGCATCCTCAACCTGGACGCCTCAATCGGGGATGGTCGTGGCTGGAAAGTGAAAAAAGAACACCAAGAAGGAGACGTCTGATACCAACGAAATTTATACAGCATAATAACGGAATACAGAGGATAACGTGATCAAAACATTATGGCAAAATACAGCTGTATTTGCTGGTATACTGAAAAATAACATTTCCATGTAACATGGTTAGTACGAGGTTGAACCGACATGAACTGCGTCACACTGTGCAATTCTGGCATGGAGTCTGTCGTACAGATGTTGGATGTAAGTTTGGGGTATTGAGTTCCAAGCATCCTCAACCTGGACGCCTCAATCGAGGATGGTCGTGGCTTTAAAGTGAAAAAAGAACACCAAGAAGGAGACGTCTCATACCAACGAAATTTATACAGCATAATAACGGAATACAGAGGATAATGTGATCAAAACATTATGGCAAAATACAGCTGTATTTGCTGGTATACTGAAAAATAACATTTCCATGTAACATGGTTAGTACGAGGTTGAACCGACATGAACTGCGGCACACTGTGCAATTCTGGCATGGAGTCTGTCGTACAGATGTTGGATGTAAGTTTGGGGTATTGAGTTCCAAGCATCCTCAACCTGGACGCCTCAATCGAGGATGGTCGTGGCTTTAAAGTGAAAAAAGAACACCAAGAAGGAGACGTCTCATACCAACGAAATTTATACAGCATAATAACGGAATACAGAGGATAACGTGATCAAAACATTATGGCAAAATACAGCTGTGTTTGCTGGTAAACTGAAAAATAACATTTCCATGTAACATGGTTTGTACGAGGTTGAACCGCCATGAACTGCGTCACACTGTGCAATTCTGGCATGGAGTCTGTCGTACAGATGTTGGATGTAAGTTTGGGGTATTGAGTTCCAAGCATCCTCAACCTGGACGCCTCAATCGGGGATGGTCGTGGCTGGAAAGTGAAAAAAGAACACCAAGAAGGAGACGTCTGATACAAACGAAATTTATACAGCATAATAACGGAATACAGAGGATAACGTGATCAAAACATTATGGCAAAATACAGCTGTGTTTGCTGGTAAACTGAAAAATAACATTTCCATGTAACATGGTTTGTACGAGGTTGAACCGCCATGAACTGCGTCACACTGTGCAATTCTGGCATGGAGTCTGTCGTACAGATGTTGGATGTAAGTTTGGGGTATTGAGTTCCAAGCATCCTCAACCTGGACGCCTCAATCGGGGATGGTCGTGGCTGGAAAGTGAAAAAAGAACACCAAGAAGGAGACGCCTGATACCAACGAAATTTATACAGCATACTAACGGAATACAGAGGATAACGTGATCAAAACATTATGGCAAAATACAGCTGTATTTGCTGGTAAACTGAAAAATAACATTTCCATGTAACATGGTTAGTACGAGGTTGAACCGCCATGAACTGCGTCACACTGTGCAATTCTGGCATGGAGTCTGTCGTACTGATGTTGGATGTAAGTTTGGGGTATTGAGTTCCAAGCATCCTCAACCTGGACGCTGAAATCGGGGATGGTCGTGGCTGGAAAGTGAAAAAAGAACACCAAGAAGGAGACGCCTGATACCAACGAAATTTATACAGCATACTAACGGAATACAGAGGATAACGTGATCAAAACATTATGGCAAAATACAGCTGTATTTGCTGGTAAACTGAAAAATAACATTTCCATGTAACATGGTTAGTACGAGGTTGAACCGCCATGAACTGCGTCACACTGTGCAATTCTGGCATGGAGTCTGTCGTACTGATGTTGGATGTAAGTTTGGGGTATTGAGTTCCAAGCATCCTCAAACTGGACGCCTCAATCGGGGACGGTCGTGGCTGGCCGTGGAGACCGGATAAGTCGTTGTCCCATAAAATCCCACACGTGCTCAATGGGGGACAAATCCGGTGAACATGGAAGTTGTCTCACACCCTGAAGTGCATGTTGCGTTGCACGTGCCGTGTGTGAGCGTACCTTATCTAGCTGGAAAACATCACGATAGACCGATCTTACAAATGGCACAACAACGGGCTGAATGATGTTGTTGATGTAGGAGGTGCTGTTTAACGTACCCGGTACAAACACTAGCTGCGTACGGGAGCGATAGCTAATCGCGCCCAACACTAGGAGACCAGGTGTAGACCCTGTGTGTCGCTGGCGGATGCAAGAAGGGTGGAGACGCTCCCGTGTGCGTCCGCGAACACGCATACGGCCTTTGGAGGCTCCCAAGCAGAATCTGCTTTCATCGCTGAATACGACAGATCGCCATTGCGTTCTCCAGTGCAGACGTTGGCGACACCACTGCAGCCGTTCCAGACGGTGGGCTGGAGTCAGAGGTACACATGCCAGAGGCACACGTGCACGTAGTCCTGCATCCAGTAGACGGTTGCGGATTGTTCGCACAGTCACCTCAGGTGCAACGGCAGCTCGGATTTGCGTCGCAGTGGATGTTCTGCTTGACAACGCCGCTCTTCTTATGCGTCGATCGGTCCGCTCATCAGTCCGTCTGTGACTCCCGGTTCCACGTCTTCTCGTGTGGGAATGTTCCTCGGACCATCTACGCCACCATCGTACCACCACCGATACTTCCTGTCCAATTCGCTCCGCAATACGACGATACGACCACCCGGCCTCGCGGAGTCCGACTAGACGACCTCGCTCAAAGTCCGATAACTGCTGAAATCCCACACGTCTTCCATGATCAGGCATTGCAGCTTCTTCAGGGTCTTCGCACGTGTCCGTACGCCGACGGCTGATTACATTCACTTCGCGGTACTCCTTAAATACCACCAACGATAGTTTGCATATTATGCCGTGCTGTGGCGTAAGCGCTCACCGGTTGGTCCCGAAATTAATATCACACCTACGTAAAGTCGACCCCATTAAGATATGTAAATTTCATGATCGTCCGCCAATTCCTTCTTGGTGTTCTTTTTCACTTTCCGCCAGTGTATATGTCCCAGACAAGACAGAATGAAAAGTATTCGCAACGCGAATCACATTCCAACAACATTTACAAACACAGTTGTGACTGAAGATGAGAGTGAAAGAGTTAGCTATCTAGTTGAAGTTTTGCACACGATCGACATAGGTGGATTTCCACCACACGTTTTACGTCTGAAAAAGAGTGCAGTCGTGATGCTCATCACGAACCTGGCCGCCCCGGTGGCGCAGTGGTCTAAGCGATGGCCTCTGATCATTCGTCCGAACGGGGTCCGGGTTCGAATCCCGGTGAAGCACGGATGTTGTGTTTGTCTTACCGCACTGGCTCTCCCTCCCTTCCCTGTAACCAGTGACCCTATATTAGGGACGGGCAACTGCTTATTGCCCATTGAGTTTCTCACGGTGGTCGCTAAACCTCCGGTCAAAAAAAACAAAAAAACAACAGAAATCTGGGCCAAATGTCTTTACTGAAGTGGTTGAATGAATTTTTCAATCAAATAAAGTTTACATTTGTTGTTTCGTATGAGTTTACTATTTCCAAATTAAAAAAAAAAAGAAATATCAAACCGTCGATTCCAACGGTTCTCGTTTAGTTTCTTTAAATCACATTAACGCACATCTCCGAGAAATTTTATTAACGAATTTTCAGAAATGTGCACGTTTTGCTGTAGAAATTGTGTTATAAATTATGGACGTCTGACGTACAGGTAAAGAATTCCCCAAAATGAGAAGAATACTATCGTGATTTTTATTTTGTCTGATGTAGTTTCTTCGTAATAACATAATTCTATATCCGGATCTATCTGTGTTCACCTGGCATTAAAATGATTTATGAATCAGATAAGGCCCTGCTTCTTGAAAACCGATACATATGACAGCATCCGAAGTACCGTTTCCATTGTAAATAAGTCGCATTCATGACTAAACATCACGTTCGTTCAAAGTGCAGACTCAAGTCGCGAACAGCATTCTGTGCGTCAGAACGTTTGAAAGAATAAAACAAAGAAGGAAAAGAAAAAAGCTTTCCTTAAACAATTCTGGCTCTTTCACGATAAAACGGAGCAATCGGGGAAACGTAAAGGAAGCAGTTTTTGTCATTTTGTTCTCACGTCAGGTAAACCTTCGACAAAGAGCATTTTGTGTGTGTGTGTGTCTTTGCTGTGAATATTTCCTGTAAACTCTATGGCGATTTCCGCAACTCTACGTCAGAGAAATACACTGGCGGAAAGTGAAAAAAGAACACCAAGAAGGAGACGTCTGATACCAACGAAATTTATACAGCATAATAACGGAATATAGAGGATAACGTGAACAAAACATTCTGGCAAAATACAGCTGTATTTGCTGGTAAACTGAAAAATAACGTTTCCATGTAACATGGTTAGTACGAGGTTGAACCGCCATCAACTGCGTCACACTGTGCAATTCAGGCATGGAGTCTGTCGTACAGATGTTGGATGTAAGTTTGGGGTATTGAGTTCCAAGCATCCTCAACCTGGACGCCTCAATCGAGGATGGTCGTGGCTGGAAAGTGAAAAAAGAACACCAAGAAGGAGACGTCTCATACCAACGAAATTTATACAGCATAATAACGGAATACAGAGGATAACGTGATCAAAACATTATGGCAAAATACAGCTGTATTTGCTGGTAAACTGAAAAATAACATTTCCATGTAACATGGTTAGTACGAGGTTGAACCGCCATGAACTGCGTCACACTGTGCAATTCTGGCATGGAGTCTGTCGTTCAGATGTTGGATGTAAGTTTGGGGTATTGAGTTCCAAGCATCCTCAACCTGGACGCCTAAATCGGGGAGGGTCGTGGCTGGAAAGTGAAAAAAGAACACCAAGAAGGAGACGTCTGATACCAACGAAATTTATACAGCATAATAACGGAATATAGAGGATAACGTGAACAAAACATTATGGCAAAATACGGCTGTATTTGCTGGTAAACTGAAAAATAACGTTTCCATGTAACATGGTTAGTACGAGGTTGAACCGCCATCAACTGCGTCACACTGTGCAATTCTGGCATGGAGTCTGTCGTACAGATGTTGGATGTAAGTTTGGGGTATTGAGTTCCAAGCATCCTCAACCTGGACGCCTAAATCGGGGAGGGTCGTGGCTGGAAAGTGAAAAAAGAACACCAAGAAGGAGACGTCTGATACCAACGAAATTTATACAGCATAATAACGGAATATAGAGGATAACGTGAACAAAACATTATGGCAAAATACAGCTGTATTTGCTGGTAAACTGAAAAATAACGTTTCCATGTAACATGGTTAGTACGAGGTTGAACCGCCATCAACTGCGTCACACTGTGCAATTCTGGCATGGAGTCTGTCGTACAGATGTTGGATGTAAGTTTGGGGTATTGAGTTCCAAGCATCCTCAACCTGGACGCCTCAATCGAGGATGGTCGTGGCTGGAAAGTGAAAAAAGAACACCAAGAAGGAGACGTCTGATACCAACGAAATTTATACAGCATAATAACGGAATACAGAGGATAACGTGATCAAAACATTATGGCAAAATACAGCTGTATTTGCTGGTAAACTGAAAAATAACATTTCCATGTAACATGGTTAGTACGAGGTTGAACCGCCATGAACTGCGTCACACTGTGCAATTCTGGCATGGAGTCTGTCGTTCAGATGTTGGATGTAAGTTTGGGGTATTGAGTTCCAAGCATCCTCAACCTGGACGCCTCAATCGGGGATGGTCGTGGCTGGCCGTGGAGACCGGATAAGTCGTTGTCCCATAAAATCCCACACGTGCTCAATGGGGGACAAATCCGTTGGCCATGGAAGTTGTCTCACACCCTGAAGTGCATGTTTCGTTTCACATGCCGTGTGTGGGCGTGCGTTATCTTGCTGGAAAACACCACGATGGACCGACCTTACAAATGGCACAACAACGGGCTGAATGATGTTGTTGATGTAGGAGGTGCTGTTTAACGTACCCGGTACAAACACTAGTTGTGTACGGGAGTGATAGCTGATCGCCCCCCCCCCCACACACACACCAGGAGACCAGGTGTAGGCTCTGTGTGTCGCTGGCGGATGCAAGAAGGGTGGAGACGCTCCCCTGTACGTCTGCGAACACGCATGCGGCCATCGGAGGCTCCCAAGCAGAATCTGCTTTCATCGCTGAACACGACAGATCGCCATTGCGTTCTCCAGGGCAGACGTTGGCGACACCACTGCAGCCGTTCCTGACGGTGGGCTGGAGTCAGAGGTACACATGCCAGAGGCACACGTGCACGTAGTCCTGCATCCAGTAGACGGTTGCGGATTGTTCGCACAGTCACCTCAGGTGCAACGGCAGCTCGGATTTGCGTCGCAGTGGATGTTCTGCTTGACAACGCCGCTCTACTTATGCGTCGATCAGTCCGTTCATCAGTCCGTCTGTGACTAACGGTTCCACGTCTTCTCGTGTGGGAATGTTCCTCGGACCATCTACGCCCCCATCGTACCACCACCGATACTTCCCGTCCAATTCGCTCCGCAATACGACGATACGACCACCCGGCCTCGCGGAGTCCGACTAGACGACCTCGCTCAAATTCCGATAACTGCTGAAGTCATGCACGTCTTCCATGTCCAGGCATTGCAGCTTCTTTAGGGTCTTCGCATGTTGTCCGTACGCCGACGACTGATTATATTCACTTCGCCGTACTCCTTAAACACCAGCGACGATAATTTGTGTATTATGCCGTGCTGTGGCGTAAGCGCTCACCGGTTGGTCCCGAAATTAACATCACACCTACGTAAACTCGACCCCATTAACATATGAAAATTTCATGATCGTCCGCCAATTCCTTCTTGGTGTTCTTTTTTCGCTTTCCGCCAGTGTACAATAAAATCCGGGTCATACCGTTTTTTACGGGATGATCTTAAAAAACGCATAAACAAAATTGCAACAAAGGAATATACGCCGATGAGGTATTCCATTATGACCAGTCAACAAAAATTAGCGCTCCTGGAAACCGAACGGTGATGCAGGAGAAGTTCAGAGAGCAGTATATATACAGCCCGAGAACCGGCTTTCGGTTAGTAGAGTCTTCGGAGTCAGAATAGTAAAAGTTGCCGATTTATCGGAGTTTGATAAAGGACAAATTGTGAGACAGTTTTTCGAGCACGTGCGTGTTGTCACAGAGGAAATCGTTTGTCTAACTAACTTTATTTCATTTTCCGCAATGTCTCCTTGTTTTTAGTTATCGTTCGATAGCGGTGAGCTTAGTTCCGATTTCGGCCATCGGATAAAAACAGATGGCGCTGCAAGTACTGAATGACGTCAGAGCGTTAGAAACGGATGTGGCCTATTATATAGGTACTATATTTTTTGTCTAATTTCAACTAAATCGAAACTAAATTTGTTTTTTTAAAGAAAGCTTAGATTTATTAAATTTCGTTTTGATGGATAAAGCAGTTAGGTGACGAAATGAAAGAAAATAACTGTTCAGAGACGAAACAAGAAAACAGAATAATTAATACAGACGTTTGACGTGGACCAGAAACATCAAAGAGAGGTCATCGCTCTTTCCACGTTTATAAGTGAGTCACGGAAAAATTCTCATTGGCCGCCACCGAGAGTCGAACCCAGGGTCTTCCACTTACGCGCCGGATATGCTTCCGCTACACCACAGCGGCCTCGAATTCCTCCAGACTCACACACGCTAACTGCCAAGCCAAGTTGGCAGGTTGCTTCTTGGAGCCCCGCACAATGCTCGGGATTCACCAAAGATGGTAAGCAGCAACTGAAGAAATAATTAGAAGGCGAATGAATAATTAATACAGACATTTAACGTGGACCAGGAACATCAAACAGAGATCTTCGCTCTTTCCACGTGTATAAGTGAGTCACGGAAAAATTCTCATTCGCCGTCACCGGGAGTCGAACCCAGGGTCTTCCAGGTACGCGCCGGATATGTTTCCGCTACACCATAGCTGCCTCGAATTCCTCCAGACTCACACACGCTAACTGCCAAGCCAAGCTGGCAGGTTGCTTCTTGGAGACCCGCACAATGCTGGGGATTCACCAAAGATGGTAAGCAGCAACTGAAGAAATAATTAGAAGACGAATGAATAATTAATACAGACATTTAACGTGGACCAGGAACATCAAACAAAGATCTTCGCTCTTTCCACGTTTATAAGTGAGTCACGGAAAAATTCTCATTGGCCGCCACCGAGAGTCGAACCCAGGGTTTTCCACTTACGCGCCGGATATGCTTCCACTACACCATAGCGGCCTCGGATTTCTCCAGACACACACACGCTAACTGCCAAGCCAATTTGGCAGGTTTCTTCTTGGAGCCCCGCACAATGCTGGGGATTCACCAAAGATGGTAAGCAGCAACTGAACAAATAATTAGAAGGCGAATGAATAATTAATACAGACATTTAACGTGGACCAGGAACATCAAACAAAGATCTTCGCTCTTTCCACGTTTATAAGTGAGTCACGGAAAAATTCTCATTGGCCGCCACCGAGAGTCGAACCCAGGGTCTTCCACTTACGCGCCGGATATGCTTCCACTACACCATAGCGGCCTCGGATTTCTCCAGACACACACACGCTAACTGCCAAGCCAATTTGGCAGGTTTCTTCTTGGAGCCCCGCACAATGCTGGGGATTCACCAAAGATGGTAAGCAGCAACTGAACAAATAATTAGAAGGCGAATGAATAATTAATACAGACATTTAACGTGGACCAGGAACATCAAACAGAGATCTTCGCTCTTTCCACGTTTATAAGTGAGTCACGGAAAAATTCTCATTGGCCGCCACCGAGAGTCGAACCCAGGGTCTTCCACTTACGCGCCGGATATGCTTCCACTACACCATAGCGGCCTCGGATTTCTCCAGACACACACACGCTAACTGCCAAGCCAATTTGGCAGGTTGCTTCTTGGAGCACCGCACAATGCTGGGGATTCACCAAAGATGGTAAGCAGCAACTGAAGAAATAATTAGAAGGCGAATGAATAATTAATACAGACATTTAACGTGGACCAGGAACATCAAACAGAGATCTTCGCTCTTTCCACGTGTATAAGTGAGTCACGGAAAAATTGTCATTCGCCGTCACCGGGAGTCGAACCCAGGGTCTTCCAGGTACGCGCCGGATATGTTTCCGCTACACCATAGCTGCCTCGAATTCCTCCAGACTCACACACGCTAACTGCCAAGCCAAGCTGGCAGGTTGCTTCTTGGAGACCCGCACAATGCTGGGGATTCACTAAAGATGGTAAGCAGCAACTGAAGAAATAATTAGAAGGCGAATGAATAATATAATTTATACAGACATTTAACGTGGACCAAATGAGAATTTTTCCTTGACTCACTTATAAACGTGGAAAGAGCGATGACCTCTGTTTGATGTTCCTGGTCCACGGAAAAGTCGAACCCAGGGTCTTCCAGGTACGCGCCGGATATGTTTCCGCTACACCATAGCTGCCTCGAATTCCTCCAGACTCACACACGCTAACTGCCAAGCCAAGCTGGCAGGTTGCTTCTTGGAGACCCGCACAATGCTGGGGATTCACTAAAGATGGTAAGCAGCAACTGAAGAAATAATTAGAAGGCGAATGAATAATATAATTTATACAGACATTTAACGTGGACCAAATGAGAATTTTTCCTTGACTCACTTATAAACGTGGAAAGAGCGATGACCTCTGTTTGATGTTCCTGGTCCACGTCCAATGTCAGTATTAATTATTATTCATTCGCCTTTTTAATTATTATTTCAGTTGCTGCTTACCATCTTTGGTGAATCGACAGCATTGTGCTGGCTCCAAGAAGCAACCTGCCAACTTGGCTTGGCAGTTAGTGTGTGAGTCTGGAGGAATTCGAGGCCGCTGTGGTGTAGCGGAAGCATATCCGGCGCGTAACTGGAAGACCCTGGGTTCGACTCCCGGTGGCGGCCAATGAGAATTTTTCCGTGACTCACTTATAAACGTGGAAAGAGCGAATATCTTTGTCTGATGTTCCTGGTCCACGTTAAATGTCTGTATTAATTATTCATTCGTCTTCTAATTATTTCTTCAGTTGCTGCTTACCATCTTTGGTGAATCCCCAGCATTGTGCGGGCTCCAAGAAGCAACCTGCCAACTTGGCTTGGCAGTTAGTGTGTGTGAGTCTGGAGGAATTCGAGGCCGCTGTGGTGTAGCGGAAGCATATCCGGCGCGTAACTGGAAGACCCTGGGTTCGACTCCCGGTGTCGGCCAATGAGAATTTTTCCGTGACTCACTTATAAACGTGGAAAGAGCGAATATCTTTGTCTGATGTTCCTGGTCCACGTTAAATGTCTGTATTCACGTTAAATGTCTGTATTAATTATTCATTCGTCTTCTAATTATTTCTTCAGTTGCTGCTTACCATCTTTGGTGAATCCCCAGCATTGTGCGGGGCTCAAAGGAGCAACCTGCCAACTTGGCTTGGCAGTTAGCGTGTGTGAGTCTGGAGGAATTCGAGACCGCTGTGGTGTAGCGGAAGCATATCCGGCGCGTAACTGGAAGACCCTGGGTTCGACTCCCGGTGGCGGCCAGTGAGAATATTTCCGTGACTCACTTATAAACGTGGAAAGAGCGAAGATCTTTGTTTGATGTTCCTGGTCCACGTTAAATGTCTGTATTAATTATTCATTCGCCTTCTAATTATTTCTTCAGTTGCTGCTTACCATCTTTGGTGAATCCCCAGCATTGTGCGGGGCTTCAACAAGCAAACTGCCAAATTGGCTTGGCAGTTAGCATGTGTGAGTCTGGGGGAGTTCGAGGCCGCTGTGGTGTAGCGGAAGAATATCCGGCGCGTAAATGGAAGACCCTGGGTTCGACCCCCGGTGGCGGCCAGTGAGAATATTTCCGTGACTCACTTATAAACGTGGAAAGAGCGAAGATCTTAGTTTGATGTTCCTGGTCCACGTTAAATGTCTGTATTAATTATTCATTCGCCTTCTAATTATTTGTTCAGTTCCTGCTTACCATCTTTGGTGAATCCCCAGCATTGTGCGGGGCTTCAACAAGCAACCTGCCAACTTGGCTTGGCAGTTAGTGCGTGTGAGTCTGGAGGAATTCGAAGCCGCTGTGGTGCAGTGGAAGCATATCTGGCGCATAACTGGAAGACCCTGGGTTCGATTCCCGGTGGCGGCCAATGAGAATTTTTCCGTTACTCACTTATAAACGTGGAAAGAGCGATGACCTCTGTTTGAAGAAAACAGAAGTTGGCAAACTTGGAAGAGCAAAATTTCTACAGAGAAGGATTTTGCCAAACAAGTAATTAAAAAACAAGATGACAAGGAAACGGAAGAATAAACCGAAACCAAGATAAAAACAAGAAAGATGACACCGAATTTTTGGGTGTAATGAGCACATCATTTGAATCCGTTCTGGCGCGAATTAACTTTAATAAAGCTATTCAAAGTCAGTGGAACCGGTATGGAAAACTGTACTATATGACCGAAGAAAGAAGTTTTTTCAATCTGGTTTTAAATCCCGCAAATGTTGCTGTAAACAGAAAAACGTGAACATATGTCCTCTGGTGGCCGACTTGTGTGTTAAGAAAATTTTAAATTATATGAGAAACATTTCGCAGCGAAAACACACCACAATAAAGAAAAAAAAATTCAAATCGGACTCTTAGGAGCAGAGATGTAGACAAATATAAGATTTGTATCTACGTCGCCTGTCGGAAAAAACATGCATTATTTTAAGAAGAAAGTATTTTTAAAACGTTTTTCGATGATAGCGGTATCGGTGCAGGAAAGAATTTTCTCAATCAATTTTCCAGGAGCTTAGATTTTGCTGCAGATATCATCATCATCATCATTCTCAACCAATAACAATCCACTGCTGGACGAAGGTCTCTCCAAGCCTCTTCCACAACGGTCTGTCTTGTGCCAGTCTCATTCAAGTTACTCCCGCATACTTTCGAATTTCATCCACCCATCTCCCACGTGGTCTTCTTCTGGGTCTTTCCTGTCCCTTGGAATCCAATATAAATTTCTACTGTCCATCGATGGTCTCTTCTTCAGGCAGTATGTCCAGCCCATTGCCATTTCAGGGATTTTACTGGGATCATGATGAACTCCACTCTTGTCATTTTTCTGATCCATGAGTTCCTCTCCTTATCTCTCCTGGTTACACCAAGCATGCACCTCTCCATGCTGCTTTGAGTTGTCTGCAGCCTTTGTATGTCTCTTTTAGTTAAGGTCCACGTCTCTGCACCATACGTAAGCACTGGAAGGATGCATTGATCAAACACTTTTCTTTTAAGACATAATGGCATATTGCTCTTGAAAATTATGCTGTTTCTTCCAAAAAGCTCTCCAGGCAAGTTTTGTACGCCGATTAATTTCTTCATCAATGTGACCCTCACTTGATATCTGCTGTCCAAGATAAACGTATGTGTCTGTTATCTCCAGCTTTTCTCCATCAATCCATAAATCTTCATTTCTTGTAAAAGCATTGAACAGCATTTTTGTCTTCTGAAAGTTCATTTTTAATCCCACTTCTTTACTCTTGTCAGCAAGTTCCTGGATCATACTCTGCAGCTCTGTTGTGGTAGTTGCAAAAATGACTACGTCATCAGCAAAACGAAGGTGGGTTAGATAATCTCCATTAATCTTTATCCCTTTGTTTTCCCAGTTCAGTGATTGAAAGACATTTTCTAATGTGGCATTAAAGAGCTTCGGAGATATGGTGTCACCTTGTCTCACTCCTTTTCCAAATTTTATGTGTGTTGTATTTTCAAACAGCCGAATCTTTGCACTTGCAATTTCATAGATGTTATTAATAATATTAATGTATGCATCTTCAATACCGCAGTATTTCAACGCCATTGTAACTACTGATAGTTTCACGGAATCAAAGGCCTTTTCATCATCAGTAAAAGCCATGCATAATGAAAATTTTGATATTCTAATGTTCTTTTAATTAGTTCTCTCAGCACATGGATATCATCTATTGTGCTGTAGCCACTCCTGAATCCAGCTTGTTCTCTCGGTTGAGCCATGTCCAGTGTTACCTTATATATATATATATGTCCAGTGTTACCTTATATATATATATATGCCATGTCCAGTGTTATATATATATATATATATATATATATATACTGCTACATAAGAAAAAGGTGACATTGAGGATCTCAGGAACTACAGACCTATCAGCCTCCTATCAGTGGTTTTTAAAATCTTCACTAAAGTTCTTTCACACCGCTTGAAGGTGACACTGGACATGGCTCAACCGAGAGAACAAGCTGGATTCAGGAGTGGCTACAGCACAATAGATCATATCCACGTACTGAGAGAACTAATTGAAAGAGAGAGGGAATATGAACTTCCATTGTGCATGGCTTTTATCGATTATGAAAAAGCCTTTGATTCGGTGAAACCATCAGCAGTTACAATGGCTCTGAAATCCTGCGGTATTGAAGATGCATACATTAATATTATTAATAACATCTATGAAAATGCAAGTGCAAAGATTCGGCTGTTTGAAAATAAAACACACATAGAAATTGGAAAGGGAGTGAGACAAGCTCTTTAATGCCACATTGGAAAATGCCTTTCAATCACTGAACTGGGAAAACAAAGGGATAAAGATTAATGGAGATTATCTAACCCACCTTCGTTTTGCTGATGACGTAGTTATACCATTTCAGAGCTACAGAGTATGATCCAAGAACTTGCTGACAAGAGTAAAGAAGTGGGATTAAAAATGAACTTTCAGAAGACAAAAGTGATTTTCAATGCTTTTACAAGAAATGAGGATTTATCGATTGATGGAGACAAGCTGGAGATAACAGACACGTACGTTTATCTTGGACAGCAGATATCAAGTGAGGGTCATATTGATGAAGAAATTAATCGCCGCATAAGACTTGGATGGAGAGCATTTGAAAGAAACAGCCCAATTTTTAAGAGCAATATGGCATTATGTCGTAAAAGAAAAGTGTTTAATCAATGTATCCTGCCAGTGCGTACGTATGGAGCAGAGACGTGGACCTTAACTTAAAAAAAAAGCATACAAAGACTGCAGACAACTCAAAGAGGCGTGGAGAGATGAATGTTTTGTGTAACCAGGAAAGATAAGGAAAATGACAGGAGTGGAAGACATCATGATCAGAGTTTAAATCATTGAAATGGCAATGGGCTGGACATGTTGCCAGAAGAACGGACCACCGATGGACAGCCAAAATTTTATACTGATTCCGAGGGATAGGAAAAGACCCCGAAGAAGATCCCATTGGGAGATGGATGGATGAAATTCGAAAGTATGCCGGAGTGACGTGGAGGAGACCGGATCAAGACAAACGATTGTGAAAGAAACTTGAGGGGACCTTCATCTAGCAGTGATTTAATAATGGTTGATGATGATATATATATATATACGTAAGCAACAGAGCGAGAGAAAGAGAGAAGTTGATGATGTGATGATCAAAGTAAAATCGCTGAATTCTAGAATTATTGTTCACTGTTGAACAAGTGAAATACAAGACTGAATGCCAAGGGTGAGGAAGAGATCTAGAAGATGATCGCTTGGGAGATGGGTGTAGGAAATTCGCAAGCATCTCGGAGTGACATGCACTGTAAAAAATTGACTGTAGATTTTACGGTTTTAAACCGTTTTCCAAGGTGCCAACACAAAACTGTAAAATCTACAGTTTTATGCAGAGTTCCAACACTGCATTTAATGAAGAAAACAGCACAGAATTTGACTGGAAAAGAATTTCAGTCCAAATAATCAGGAAAACCCGAAAATCTGGCTGGAACGAATGAGTTGGAGCAAAACTATAGCTTTGCTCCAACACCGCATAAAACCGTAGAATTTACGGTTTTGTGTTGGCACCCTCGAAAAAGGGTTTAAAACCGTAAAATCTACAGTTAATTTTTTACAGCGTGGACGAGATTGGATGACGAGAGAAAGGTGCGAAAGAAATTTGGGGCAACCCTTATCTTGCAGCTGACAGATAATCGTTGATAATGCTAAAACACACCCACGCACACATACACGTCCTTAAAACAGTATTGTTGTGCTTATTAACTTTTCCATAAATATTGTTATATTAGGTTAAAATTTATTTACCGATGTAACTAAATATTTCTAGCCTCCTCAAGTATTTACTACTAACTTCGGTCCTGCATGGAGTTAAAAAATTTTAATCCTTAAAATACACCATGGAAAAAGGGTTTAAAACCGTAAAATCTACCGTCAATTTTTTACAGTGTGGACGAGACTGGATGACGAGAGAAAGGTGCGAAAGAAATTTGGGGCAACCCTTATCTTGCAGCTGACAGATAATTGTTGATAATGATAAACACACACACACACACACACACACACACACACACACACACACACACACAGACGTTCTTAAAACAGTATTGTTGTGCTTATTAACTTTTCCATAAATATTGTTGCATTAGGTTTAAATTTATTTACCGATGTAACTAAATATTTCTAGCCTCCTCAAGTATTTACAACTAACTTCGGTCCTGCATGGTGTTAAAAAATTTTAATCCTTAAAATACACCATGGAAAAAGGGTTTAAAACCGTAAAATCTACAGTCATTTTTTTACAGCGTGTACGAGACTGGATGACGAGAGAAAGGTGCGAAAGAAATTTGGGGCAACCCTTATCTTGCAGCTGACAGATAATTGTTGATAATGATAAAACACACACACACACACAAACACACACACACACACACACACACATAGACGTTCTTAAAACAGTATTGTTGTGCTTATTAACTTTTCCATAAATATTGTTATATTAGGTTAAAATTTATTTACCAATGTAACTAAATATTTCTAGCCTCCTCAAGAATTTACTACTAACTTCGGTCCTGCATGGAGTTAAAAAATTTTAATCCTTAAAATACACCATGGAAAAAGGGTTTAAAACCGTAAAATCTACCGTCAATTTTTTACAGTGTGGACGAGACTGGATGACGAGAGAAAGGTGCGAAAGAAATTTGGGGCAACCCTTATCTTGCAGCGGACAGATAATTGTTGATAATGCTAAAACACACACACGCACACACACGTCCTTAAAACAGTATTGTTGTGCTTATTAACTTTTCCATAAATATTGTTATATTAGGTTAAAATTTATTTACCGATGTAACTAAATATTTCTAGCCTCCTCAAGAATTTACTACTAACTTCGGTCCTGCATGGAGTTAAAAAATTTTAATCCTTAAGATACACCATGGAAAAAGGGTTTAAAACCGTAAAATCTACAGTCAATTTTTTACAGTGTGGACGAGACTGGATGACGAGAGAAAGGTGCGACAGAAATTTGGGGCAACCCTTATCTTGCAGCTGACAGATAATTGTTGATAATGCTAAAACACACACACGCACACACACACGTCCTTAAAACAGTATTGTTGTGCTTATTAATTTTTCTATAAATATTGTTATATTAGGTTAAAATTTATTTACTGATATATATATGATGCTGACCTTGGCTACGTATAATGGACGCTCCCTATCTTCTGATTCAAGGCTTCTTGAATTGGAAGAGGAACTACAAAGGATCAAGTGGGACATCGTCGGGCTAAGTGAGGTAAGGAGAAAAGGAGCAGATCTCATCGAACTGAAAAGTGGACATCTCTTCTATTATCGTGGGACAGATACTGGCAGAACTAGTGGTGTTGGATTTATAATAAACAAGAAACTGAAGGATAAAGTTGTAGAAGTTGAAAGTTCCTCTGACAGAGCTGCACGACTTGTTATCCAACTCTCGAAAAGATACCAGGCTCAGATTATTCAAACTTATGCACCCACCACAAGTCATCCTGAAGAAGAAATTGAAGAATTTTATGAGGAAATTCGTCATCTAAATAATAAAGGTAAGCAGCACTTGAAAATAATTATGGGAGATTTCAATGCAAAAATAGGGCAACGGCAACAGAATGAAACTTCAGTAGGTAAATTCGGTCACGGCAACAGAAACCAGCGTGGAAATACTCTCGTTGAGTTTGCAGAGGCAGAAGGATTTTTCATCTTGAACTCCTTTTTCAAGAAAAAGCCACACAGGAAATGGACATGGAGACATCCAATTGGGACGACAAGTGAAATTGATTTTGTTATGTGTAACAAACAATTCGTCATCGAAGACTGCAGTGTGCTGAACAAGTTCAACACAGGTAGTGACCATAGATTGGTGAGATGTAAGATGCACCTCAACACTAAACTGGAACGTGGCAAGCTCATAAGACAAACAAAATGTATTGACATAACCAACCTTAAAAAACACCATAATACTTTCAAGTTGGAACTGAAGAACAGATTCTCTGCTTTAGAAGGCCTAACATCGGAAGAAGTGGATATTTCTGAAGTTAACAGAAAAGTAACCAAAGCTCTTATGGAAACGGCAACAAAATTAGCTGGGTCTAAGAACAAGTTGCATGTGAACAAATTATCAGGAAAAACCAAAATGTTGATACAAAAAAGAAGAGAGATGAGGACAACTAAAGAAGATGTGACTTCCAAAGTGGAATATATAGAGCTATGCAAGACAGCACGAAAAAGTATCACTGAAGACGTAAGGAAATTCAACTGTGAGCTAGTGAGGAAAGCAATTGAAAACAACCAAAGCCTAAAGATAGCAAAGGGACATCTCAGTAAGGGAAGAAAACAGATTATGGCTCTGAGAAAAGAAGATGGTTCTATAACAAGAAATAGAGGCGAAATTTTGACAAGAGCGAAAGATTTCTACTCCAAATTATATGAAAGGGATGATACATGTACTCCAGACATCATGAAAGGTACCAGAGTTCTTCCAGTCCTCCCAGCAGAAGTTGCTCATGCAATCAAGAACATGAAGCGGGGGAAAGCTCCAGGAGAAGATGGAATTACTATAGACATCATACAAGAAGCAAGTGGAGAAATTGAAACTGTACTCGCCCAAATTTTCACTCGATGCCTTAATGAAGGGAAGATTCCTGAGGATTGGAACATTGCTACAATGATCCTGCTACATAAAAAAGGTGACATTGAGGATCTCAGGAACTACAGACCTATCAGCCTCCTATCAGTGGTTTATAAAATCTTCACTAAAGTTCTTTCACACCGCTTGAAGGTATCACTGGACATGGCTCAACCGAGAGAACAAGCTGGATTCAGGAGTGACTACAGCACAATAGATCATATCCACGTACTGAGAGAACTAATTGAAAGAGCGAGGGAATACGAACTTCCATTGTGCATGGCTTTTATCGATTATGAAAAAGCCTTTGATTCGGTGAAACCATCAGCAGTTACCAGGGCTCTGAAATCCTGCGGTATTGAAGATGCATACATTAATATTATTAATAACATCTATGAAAATGCAAGTGCAAAGATTCGGCTGTTTGAAAATACAACACACATAAAAATTGGAAAGGGAGTGAGACAAGGTGACACCATATCTCCGAAGCTCTATAATGCCACATTGGAAAATGTCTTTCAATCACTGAACTGGGAAAACAAAGGGATAAAGATTAATGGAGATTATCTAACCCACCTTCGTTTTGCTGATGACGTAGTCATTTTTGCAACTACCCCATCAGAGCTGCAGAGTATGATCCAGGAACTTGCTGACAAGAGTAAAGAAGTGGGATTAAAAATGAACTTTCAGAAGACAAAAGTGATGTTCAATGCTTTTACAAGAAATGAAGATTTATCGATTCATGGAGAAAAGCTGGAGATAACAGATACGCATGTTTATCTTGGACAGCAGATATCAAGTGAGGGTCACATTGATGAAGAAATTAATCGGCGTACAAAACTTGCCTGGAGTGCTTTTGGAAGAAACAGCATACTTATCAAGAGCAATATGCCATTATGTCTTAAAAGAAAAGTGTTTGATCAATGCATCCTTCCAGTGCTTACGTATGGTGCAGAGACGTGGACCTTAACTAAAAGAGACATACAAAGGCTGCAGACAACTCAAAGAAGCATGGAGAGGTGCATGCTTGGTATAACCAGGAGAGATAAGAAGAGGAACTCGTGGATCCGAAAAATGACAAGAGTTGAAGACATCATGATCAGAGTTAAATCCCTGAAATGGTAATGGGCTGGAGGTCACATTGATGAAGAAATTAATTGGCGTACAAAACTTGCCTGGAGAGCTTTTGGAAGAAACAGCATACTTATCAAGAGCAATATGCCATTATGTCTTAAAAGAAAAGTGTTTGATCAATGCATCCTTCCAGTGCTTACGTATGGTGCAGAGACGTGGACCTTAACTAAAAGAGACATACAAAGGCTGCAGACAACTCAAAGAAGCATGGAGAGGTGCATGCTTGGTATAACCAGGAGAGATAAGAAGAGGAACTCGTGGATCCGAAAAATGACGAGAGTGGAAGACATCATGTTCAGAGTTAAATCCCTGAAATGGCAATGGGCTGGACATACTGCCAGAAGGACAGACCATAGATGGACAGCCGAAATTTTAGATTGGATTCCAAGGGACAGGAAAAAACCGAGAAAAAGACCACATGGGAGATGGGTGGATGAAATTCGTAAATATGCGGGAGTGACATGGAGGAGACTGGCACAAGACAGAGCGTTGTGGAGGAAACTTGGGGAGACCTTCGTCCAGCAGTGGATTGATAATGGTTGACAATGATGATGATCATGATATATATTTCTAGCCTTCTCAAGGATTTACTACTAACTTTGGACCTGCGTGGTGTTAAAAATTTTTAATCCTTAAAATACACCATGGAAAAAGGGTTTAAAACCGTAAAATCTACAGTCAATTTTTTACAGTGTGGACGAGACTGGATGACGAGAGAAAGGGGTGAAAGAAATTTGGGGCAACCCTTATCTTGCAGCTGACAGATAATTGTTGATAATGCCAAAAACACACACACACAAACACACGTCCTTGAAACGGTATTGTTGTGCTTATTAACTTTTCCATAAATATTGTTATATTAGGTTAAAATTTATTTACCGATGTAACTAAATATTTCTAGCCTCCTCAAGAATTTACTACTAACTTCGGTCCTGCATGGAGTTAAAAAATTTTAATCCTTAAGATACACCATGGAAAAAGGGTTTAAAACCGTAAAATCTACAGTCAATTTTTTACAGTGTGGACGAGACTGGATGACGAGAGAAAGGTGCGACAGAAATTTGGGGCAACCCTTATCTTGCAGCTGACAGATAATTGTTGATAATGCTAAAACACACACGTCCTTAAAACAGTATTGTTGTGCTTATTAATTTTTCTATAAATATTGTTATATTAGGTTAAAATTTATTTACTGATATATATATTTCTAGCCTTCTCAAGGATTTACTACTAACTTTGGCCCTGCGTGGTGTTAAAAATTTTTAATGCTTAAAATACACCATGGAAAATGGGTTTAAAACCGTAAAATCTACAGTCAATTTTTTACAGTGTGGACGAGACTGGATGACGAGAGAAAGGTGCGAAAGAAATTTGGGGCAACCCTTATCTTGCAGCTGACAGATAATTGTTGATAATGCTAAAACACACACGTCCTTAAAACAGTATTGTTGTGCTTATTAATTTTTCTATAAATATTGTTATATTAGGTTAAAATTTATTTACTGATATATATATTTCTAGCCTTCTCAAGGATTTACTACTAACTTTGGCCCTGCGTGGTGTTAAAAATTTTTAATGCTTAAAATACACCATGGAAAATGGGTTTAAAACCGTAAAATCTACAGTCAATTTTTTACAGTGTGGACGAGACTGGATGACGAGAGAAAGGGGCGAAAGAAATTTGGGGCAACCCTTATCTTGCAGCTGACAGATAATTGTTGATAATGCTAAAACACACACACACACACACACACACACACACACACACACACACACAGACGTTCTTAAAACAGTATTGTTGTGCTTATTAACTTTTCCATAAATATTGTTGCATTAGGTTTAAATTTATTTACCGATGTAACTAAATATTTCTAGCCTCCTCAAGTATTTACAACTAACTTCGGTCCTGCATGGTGTTAAAAAATTTTAATCCTTAAAATACACCATGGAGAAAGGATTTAAAACCGTAAAATCTACAGTCATTTTTTTACAGTGTGGACGAGACTGGATGACGAGAGAAAGGTGCGAAAGAAATTTGGGGCAACCCTTATCTTGCAGCTGACAGATAATTGTTGATAATGATAAAACACACACACACACACACAGACGTTCTTAAAACAGTATTGTTGTGCTTATTAACTTTTCCATAAATATTGTTATATTAGGTTAAAATTTATTTACCGATGTATATATTTCTAGCCTCCTCAAGGATTAACTACTAACTTCGGCCCTGCGTGGTGTTAAAAACTGTTAATCCTTAAAGTACATTATTAATGCATGAATGTCATTAAAACTTATTCCATGGCATGAGAAAAAATATTTTCGTTTTATAGTAGAAGCTGAGAAATAAAGAATTTACCTCGTATTTCCTTGGGGATCCTTATAAGAACTTCGATAAAACCCAGATAGTTGGTCGTTGAGATTTCCTTTGTAAGCTAGGGTGACTTCATATCTGTGTCCAGCCAGAAGAGGGTTGTTGAAATGCAAAATATAAAACTGCCTTGCGAGATCTTCACTGACCCTACTAAGAGGAGGAGGAGTCTGGCCTCCTGCGTCCGACAAGACAATGCTGTTTTCGTCGATCTTTATATCGTTTGCATGGAGAGTAATATTTCTCGTTTCCGAAACACATTTCAGAAGAATAGTGACCAGCCCGTCAAAGGTGAAATTCTTAGGGTCAAGATAAGGTTGCAGCCTTATGTCATAATGCTCCGGGATAATGCTCCTCGGAAGGAGAACATCAGTTGGAATCTTACTCTCCTCCTGGATGTCTCCGTCGTCTTGGCGCGCTGCTGAGTCGGAGGTCAGCTGGCACGGGGTCAGGTATGCGACGAGGACCCCGACGAGCACAACGGCCAACAGGGCTATTGCCAAGAGAAGGAACACCGCCCACCTTTGCAGATAGCACCCCTTCCGCTGGTGAAAAGTGATCTGCGTGTTGCTGTTGTTACTGTGTCTGTTTGGGTGATCCATATCCAATCGCTCACGGCTAGACATACCGCTGAAATAACTCGCACACACACTGCTCGATCGATGCCGACTTCAGTGGATATGTAGTCTTTCGCTGCACGCCTCAGCGCGTACAACTCGCGGATCACGTGGGACCCGCGTTAGCCAATCAGAATAGAGCGCACTCGCGTCTCCCAATCACTTCATCAATAGAGGAACGAGAAGCTCGGAGTAGATTTGAGAGAGAGACTCATGAACTTTACCCTTCGCGCGACGCGATATTTATCTTTAGTAGTGAGCTTTCAAAATATATCTTCAAACTACAATAATTAAATGACACGAAAATTTTTTTTTGTATTAACTGATGGCGTTTTCCCCTCTATTGTTGCTTTCAGTCGTCTCTCTGGCCAAGATAAACAAAGTGAATTATCTTACTGTTGTTGCAAAATCTCCTGTGCAGTCATTTACAAAAGTGTAGCACCAAATTATTATTTTCAAACAAACAACTAATTATTAGTCAGAGATATTTGAGCAGCATCGGTGGCGCAGTTGTCTAAGCGATGGCCTCAGATCATTCGTCCGGTTTCGAATCCCGGTGAGCCATGGATGTTGTGTTTGTCTTACGGCACTGGCTCTCTCCCTTCCCTGGAACCAGTGATACTAAATTAGGGACAGGCGACTGCTTATAGCCCACTGAGTTGCTCACGGTAATAGTTAAACCAACAATAAAAACAAGTTAGTAACAACAAATATTAATCACTGAAGCGATGAAAGATTTCCGTCTTTAGCACGATTTAATGATTAAAAGATGAGAAATATATACAATTTAAAAACATGAGCACTTTCGAGGCAGCGGCTGCCTCTTCTTCAGATGTAACAAATAGATACACATTTAATCTATATATAATATAGATCATTGCATTGTGGGAAGCATGGTAAGTTAGCCAATAGTAATCTACATGCGTCAAAAATGTTGCGCATACTGTTGGCCCAATGGTCTGAAGAAGAAAAGCATGGAAATATATAATAGAAATAAATGGTGTACGGTGAACATTCAATTTTAAGTTTGTATTACAATTAACATTTTTAATAAGGGATTTCCAAACGTTATGTAACTCATAGGGGGCATGTTCATTACAACATTGCTCACCGGAGGCCTCTACATACACACTTTCAGCAATTAAAAGATCACCAGGTTTACTAGGAGTATTAATTATTCTTACATTGCTCCAGTCGGGATTAAGGTCATCTTGTGTAACAGATTTGGCTAGTGATGTACAATACATGCCTGTTTTAATATTGTATTTGTGTTCTTTAATTCGTAATGCAATATTGCGTTTTGTAGAACCCACATAATTAGAAGCTGCTTGTCCTGTAGTTGCCTTAACCATGCAGAGGGATATTGTAAATACCCCAGTGTCCCATTTTGCTATTCCGTTCACGATCCTTACGAACTACTGAAAATAAGTTTCGTGTGCGTGAACCTAACTTCAAGTCATATGGTTTACATAGTTGTGTTAAGGCTCTCGTAGAGCCTTAACACAACTATGTAAACCATATGACTTGAAGTTTGAAGTGCCTCGAAAGTGCTCATGGTTTTAATTGTTTTTATTTGTATATATTTCTCATCTTTTAATCATTAAATCGTGCTAAAGACGGAAATCTTTCAAGTTAGTAAAATCATGCAATGCATTGATTATAATACGCTTTCCAACATACCAGAAATCATTACTCAAGTTATGAGGATAATGGCTGTGGAATAAATCTCAGTCCTCTGCCCTGACCTTTGATCCCATTTCGATTATATTTAACAGAACCGGTTCAGTATACCTCCGAAATAACATAATAAAGTTTTGTCGCAATGGAATCATTTTTACGTAAGTTATGATGCATAAGGGCTATGGAATAGATTCCGCTCCTGTGTTCTAACCTTTGACCTCAGTTCGCCCATTTTCAATAGGATTCGTCCAAAGGCAGGCCCCTACAACATACTAACATTTCATCCAAATCGGAGAATTTTTGCATAAGTTATAACGCATAATGGCGATGGAAGTGATTCCGCTCCTATGTCCTGACCTTTGACCCCATTTGGCCCATTTTCAATAGGGTTTGTTGAGAGGTGGTCCCCTACAATATGCTAAAATTTCATCGACATCGAACCATATTTACGCAAGTTATGATGCATAAGGGCAATGGAATGGATCCCGCAGCTATGTCGTGACCTTTGACCCCATTTCGTCCATTTCAAATAGGGTTCGTCCCCAGGTGGTCCCCTACCACATACTAAAATTTCATCGAAATCGAACCATTTTTACGCGAGTTATCGTGTCGACAGACGGACGGACGGACAGACGGACGGACAAAGCGTATACGCTTCTTCAACCTACGGTTGGAAAGCGTAAAAAAAAGAGAGATTTGGGAGAATGACACCGCAGGTGTTGTCTGAATATTTTTCAAGCTATAACTTCACCAAGGTTGGGAAGTTACGCGTAAAAAAATATTTTCTACCTTACTCGTAAAAATGAGTAATTTATGTCATAAATGCAAAAAAATGTAATAAATTCAAAACTTGCTTTAAATACAATAAAAACAAGAAAGATGACACCGAATTTTCGGGTGTAATAAGCATGTCTTTTGAATCCGTTCTGACGCAAATTAAATTTATCAAAGCTATTCAAAGTCAATGGAACCGGTATGCAAAACAAAAGATCTGACGAAAGAAAGAAGTTTTTCAATCGGGTCTTTAATCCCTCAGATATTGCTGTAAACGGAATCGTGAGCTTACGAACTCTTAGAAACAGAGATATCGACAAAAATAAGATGTGACTTTACGTCCTCTGGTGGGAAAACCATGCATTATTTTAGGAAGAAGGTATTCTCAAAAGATTTTTCTATATGAGCGGTATCGGTCCAAGACAAAAAAAAAAAAAAAAAAATGTAGTCGAGTTTTCAGGAGCCCAGATTTTGCTACAAATACATCAGAAGCAGAAATGAATACCTATGCCCCCTGGTGGTTAATCCATTCTTTATCAAATATTAGAAATTATGTGAAAAATATTTTCCATCAGGTCTTGTATGCAATACAAGAAGAATTTTTCAGATGGGAGCTTTAGAAGCAGAAATAAAGCATAAAACGCAATCTGCCTTTGTTCCCCCTAACGGAAAGTTTATTATTCACTTGAAAATTTTGAATTTAAAAAAAAACATTTCGCATCGGAAACACCATCCAACAAAAAGAAATTTTTCAAATCGGAATTCTAAAAGTAGAGATATTGGCAAAAATAAAATATACATTTACGTCCCTGGCGTATAAACCATGCATTATTTCAAGAAGAAAGTGTTCCTAAAAGGTTTGCCGACATGAATAGTATCGGTTAACAAAGGACCTTTTTTCAATCCAGATTTTAGAAGCTCATATTTTGCTGCAAATACATCAGAAGCGGAAATTAAGGCTTACGCCACCTGGTGGCCAATACAAAGAATTGGAAATTATGTGCAAACGATTTCTCATCAGTAGCTGTATCCGGTGCAAGAAGAATTTTTCAAATCGTAGATTTAGAAGCAGAGATATATGGAGAAACGCCATTTACCTCTACGCCCCCTAGCGGAAAGCCTATGAATTTCTTGAAAATTTTGAAATTATATGAAAAAACATGTTGCTCTGAAAACACTGTCCAACAAAAAAGAAATTTTTCAAATCGGAATTCTAAAAGTAGAGATATTGGCAAAAATAAAATATACATCTACGTCCCTGGCGTATAAACCATGCATTATTTCAAGAAGAAAGTGTTCCTAAAAGGTTTGCCGACATGAATAGTATCGGTTAACAAAGGACCTTTTTTCAATCCAGATTTTAGAAGCTCATATTTTGCTGCAAATACATCAGAAGCGGAAATTAAGGCTTACGCCACCTGGTGGCCAATACAAAGAATTGGAAATTATGTGCAAACGATTTCTCATCAGTAGCTGTATCCGGTGCAAGAAGAATTTTTCAAATCGTAGATTTAGAAGCAGAGATATATGGAGAAACGCCATTTACCTCTACGCCCCCTAGCGGAAAGCCTATGAATTTCTTGAAAATTTTGAAATTATATGAAAAAACATGTTGCTCTGAAAACACTGTCCAACAAAAAAGAAATTTTTCAAATCGGAATTCTAAAAGTAGAGATATTGGCAAAAATAAAATATACTTCTACGCCCCTGGCGTAGAAACCATGCATTATTTCAAGAAGAAAGTGTTCCTAAAAGGTTTGCCGACATGAATAGTATCGGTTAACAAAGGACTTTTTTCTTTCAATCGAGATTTTAGAAGCTCATATTTTGCTGCAAATACATCAGAAGCGGAAATTAAGACTTACGCCACCTGGTGGCCAATACAAAAAATTGGAAATTATGTGCAAACGATTTCTCATCAGTAGCTGTATCCGGTGCAAGAAGAATTTTTCAAATCGTAGATTTAGAAGAAGAGACATATGGAGAAACGCCATTTACCTCTACGCCCCCTAGCGGAAAGATAATGAATTTCATGAAAATTTTGAAATTATATGAAAAAACATGTTGCTCTGAAAACACTGTCCAACAAAAAGAAATTTTTCAAATCGGAATTCTAAAAGTAGAGATATTGGCAAAAATAAAATATACATCTACGTCCCTGGCGTAGAAACCATGCATTATTTGAAGAAGAAAGTGTTCCTAAAAGGTTTGCCGACATGAATAGTATCGGTTAACAAAGGACTTTTTTTTTCAATCGAGATTTTAGAAGCTCATATTTTGCTGCAAATACACCAGAAGCGGAAATTAAGGCTTACGCCACCTGGTGGCCAATACAAAAAATTGGAAATTATGTGCAAACGATTTCTCATCAGTAGCTGTATCCGGTGCAAGAAGAATTTTTCAAATCGTAGATTTAGAAGCAGAGATATATGGAGAAACGCCATTTACCTCTACGCCCCCTAGCGGAAAGCCTATGAATTTCTTGAAAATTTTGAAATTATATGAAAAAACATGTTGCTCTGAAAACACTGTCCAACAAAAAAGAAATTTTTCAAATCGGAATTCTAAAAGTAGAGATATTGGCAAAAATAAAATATACTTCTACGCCCCTGGCGTAGAAACCATGCATTATTTCAAGAAGAAAGTGTTCCTAAAAGGTTTGCCGACATGAATAGTATCGGTTAACAAAGGACTTTTTCTTTCAATCGAGATTTTAGAAGCTCATATTTTGCTGCAAATACATCAGAAGCGGAAATTAAGACTTACGCCACCTGGTGGCCAATACAAAAAATTGGAAATTATGTGCAAACGATTTCTCATCAGTAGCTGTATCCGGTGCAAGAAGAATTTTTCAAATCGTAGATTTAGAAGAAGAGACATATGGAGAAACGCCATTTACCTCTACGCCCCCTAGCGGAAAGATAATGAATTTCATGAAAATTTTGAAATTATATGAAAAAACATGTTGCTCTGAAAACACTGTCCAACAAAAAAGAAATTTTTCAAATCGGAATTCTAAAAGTAGAGATATTGGCAAAAATAAAATATACATCTACGTCCCTGGCGTATAAACCATGCATTATTTCAAGAAGAAAGTGTTCCTAAAAGGTTTGCCGACATGAATAGTATCGGTTAACAAAGGACTTTTTTTCAATCGAGATTTTAGAAGCTCATATTTTGTTGCAAATACATCAGAAGCGGAAATTAAGACTTACGCCACCTGGTGGCCAATACAAATAATTGGAAATTATGTGCAAACGATTTCTCATCAGTAGCTGTATCCGGTGCAAGAAGAATTTTTCAAATCGTAGATTTAGAAGCAGAGATATATGGAGAAACGCCATTTACCTCTACGCCCCCTAGCGGAAAGCCTATGAATTTCTTGAAAATTTTGAAATTATATGAAAAATATGTTGCTCTGAAAACACTGTCCAACAGAAAAGAAATTTTTCAAATCGGAATTCTAAAAGTAGAGATATTGGCAAAAATAAAATATACATCTACGTCCCTGGCGTAGAAACCATGCATTATTTCAAGAAGAAAGTGTTCCTAAAAGGTTTGCCGACATGAATAGTATCGGTTAACAAAGGACTTTTTCTTTCAATCGAGATTTTAGAAGCTCATATTTTGCTGCAAATACATCAGAAGCGGAAATTAAGACTTACGCCACCTGGTGGCCAATACAAAAAATTGGAAATTATGTGCAAACGATTTCTCATCAGTAGCTGTATCCGGTGCAAGAAGAATTTTTCAAATCGTAGATTTAGAAGAAGAGACATATGGAGAAACGCCATTTACCTCTACGCCCCTAGCGGAAAGATAATGAATTTCATGAAAATTTTGAAATTATATGAAAAAACATGTTGCTCTGAAAACACTGTCCAACAAAAAAGAAATTTTTCAAATCGGAATTCTAAAAGTAGAGATATTGGCAAAAATAAAATATACATCTACGTCCCTGGCGTAGAAACCATGCATTATTTGAAGAAGAAAGTGTTCCTAAAAGGTTTGCCGACATGAATAGTATCGGTTAACAAAGGACTTTTTTTTCAATCGAGATTTTAGAAGCTCATATTTTGCTGCAAATACACCAGAAGCGGAAATTAAGGCTTACGCCACCTGGTGGCCAATACAAAAAATTGGAAATTATGTGCAAACGATTTCTCATCAGTAGCTGTATCCGGTGCAAGAAGAATTTTTCAAATCGTAGATTTAGAAGCAGAGATATATGGAGAAACGCCATTTACCTCTACGCCCCCTAGCGGAAAGCCTATGAATTTCTTGAAAATTTTGAAATTATATGAAAAAACATGTTGCTCTGAAAACACTGTCCAACAAAAAAGAAATTTTTCAAATCGGAATTCTAAAAGTAGAGATATTGGCAAAAATAAAATATACTTCTACGCCCCTGGCGTAGAAACCATGCATTATTTCAAGAAGAAAGTGTTCCTAAAAGGTTTGCCGACATGAATAGTATCGGTTAACAAAGGACTTTTCTTTCAATCGAGATTTTAGAAGCTCATATTTTGCTGCAAATACATCAGAAGCGGAAATTAAGACTTACGCCACCTGGTGGCCAATACAAAAAATTGGAAATTATGTGCAAACGATTTCTCATCAGTAGCTGTATCCGGTGCAAGAAGAATTTTTCAAATCGTAGATTTAGAAGCAGAGATATATGGAGAAACGCCATTTACCTCTACGCCCCCTAGCGGAAAGCCTATGAATTTCTTGAAAATTTTGAAATTATATGAAAAATATGTTGCTCTGAAAACACTGTCCAACAGAAAAGAAATTTTTCAAATCGGAATTCTAAAAGTAGAGATATTGGCAAAAATAAAATATACATCTACGTCCCTGGCGTAGAAACCATGCATTATTTCAAGAAGAAAGTGTTCCTAAAAGGTTTGCCGACACGAATAGTATCGGTTAAGAAAGGACTTTTTCTTTCAATCGAGATTTTAGAAGCTCATACTTTGCTGCAAATACATAAGAAGCGGAAATTAAGACTTACGCCACCTGGTGGCCAATACAAAAAATTGGAAATTATGTGCAAACGATTTCTCATCAGTAGCTGTATCCGGTGCAAGAAGAATTTTTCAAATCGTAGATTTAGAAGCAGAGATATATGGAGAAACGCCATTTACCTCTACGCCCCCTAGCGGAAAGCCTATGAATTTCTTGAAAATTTTGAAATTATATGAAAAATATGTTGCTCTGAAAACACTGTCCAACAGAAAAGAAATTTTTCAAATCGGAATTCTAAAAGTAGAGATATTGGCAAAAATAAAATATACATCTACGTCCCTGGCGTAGAAACCATGCATTATTTCAAGAAGAAAGTGTTCCTAAAAGGTTTGCCGACACGAATAGTATCGGTTAAGAAAGGACTTTTTCTTTCAATCGAGATTTTAGAAGCTCATACTTTGCTGCAAATACATAAGAAGCGGAAATTAAGACTTACGCCACCTGGTGGCCAATACAAAAAATTGGAAATTATGTGCAAACGATTTCTCATCAGTAGCTGTATCCGGTGCAAGAAGAATTTTTCAAATCGTAGATTTAGAAGCAGAGATATATGGAGAAACGCCATTTACCTCTACGCCCCCTAGCGGAAAGCCTATGAATTTCTTGAAAATTTTGAAATTATATGAAAAATATGTTGCTCTGAAAACACTGTCCAACAGAAAAGAAATTTTTCAAATCGGAATTCTAAAAGTAGAGATATTGGCAAAAATAAAATATACATCTACGTCCCTGGCGTAGAAACCATGCATTATTTCAAGAAGAAAGTGTTCCTAAAAGGTTTGCCGACACGAATAGTATCGGTTAAGAAAGGACTTTTTCTTTCAATCGAGATTTTAGAAGCTCATACTTTGCTGCAAATACATAAGAAGCGGAAATTAAGACTTACGCCACCTGGTGGCCAATACAAAAAATTGGAAATTATGTGCAAACGATTTCTCATCAGTAGCTGTATCCGGTGCAAGAAGAATTTTTCAAATCGTAGATTTAGAAGCAGAGATATATGGAGAAACGCCATTTACCTCTACGCCCCCTAGCGGAAAGCCTATGAATTTCTTGAAAATTTTGAAATTATATGAAAAAACATGTTGCTCTGAAAACACTGTCCAACAAAAAAGAAATTTTTCAAATCGGAATTCTAAAAGTAGAGATATTGGCAAAAATAAAATATACTTCTACGCCCCTGGCGTAGAAACCATGCATTATTTCAAGAAGAAAGTGTTCCTAAAAGGTTTGCCGACATGAATAGTATCGGTTAACAAAGGACTTTTTTTTTCAATCGAGATTTTAGAAGCTCATATTTTGCTGCAAATACATCAGAAGCGGAAATTAAGACTTACGCCACCTGGTGGCCAATACAAAAAATTGGAAATTATGTGCAAACGATTTCTCATCAGTAGCTGTATCCGGTGCAAGAAGAATTTTTCAAATCGTAGATTTAGAAGCAGAGATATATGGAGAAACGCCATTTACCTCTACGCCCCCTAGCGGAAAGCCTATGAATTTCTTGAAAATTTTGAAATTATATGAAAAACATGTTGCTCTGAAAACACTGTCCAACAAAAAAGAAATTTTTCAAATCGAACTTCTAGAAGTAGAGATATTGACGTAAATAAGATATACGTCTACGCCCCCTGGCGGAGAAACTGTGAAATATTTTAAGAAGAAAATATTCCGAAAAGGTTAATCGATGTGAGTGACATCAGTCCAGGAAAGAATTTTTGCAATCGATATTTTAGAAGCTCAGATTTTATGATAAATATATCAGAAGCAAACATTTACACTTACGTCCCCTGGTGGCCAAAGTATTCTTTAGCAAAAATTTGAAATTATATGCGAAAGATTTTCCATCAGGATGTGTAGCCGCTGACGAAAACATTTTTCAAATCGCAGTTTTAAAAGAGGAGTTCTCGGGAAAAATGTAATTTACTTTTACGCCCCTAGCGGGAAATCTATGCGTAATTTGAAAAAGAAACTATATCCAAAATACTCTTCGACATAAATGGAATCGAAAGATGAAAGATTTTTTTACAATCGGATGTTTAGAAGCAAATATGTGGAATAAAACGTATTTTTGAAATATCTGCATTTACGCCCTCTAGCGGCGAAATTGTACATCGTAAAAAAAAAACGAAATGAAGGATCATCAATAGTATATTTCAAGCTTTCGAATGCAAAAACAATTTTTCAAATGGGACTGAGAGTTGCAGAGATAGCGTGGGTAAAGACGGACGGACGGACGGACAAACCGATAGCAGAAACACGATCTTTTTTTACAAAAGACGTGTTAAAAAGTTATTCCCACTTTTGCATTTCTTTGAGTAAATCCCTGGTATCTAATGCTAAACGCGACTGCATATGAGATAACTGCATGCTCAAAATTTCTTAACCTTATTTGTTGGTGCGGTGTTGTTTCTTAATTTACGACGTTAAATATGTGACAAGTATTTGGCGAGAGATTTAATGATTCCCGCTGTCTTCAGTGGATTTTCATGAGGAATTAAGGCCACCGCGAAAGAAATTAAGGCCGCCCAGAATTTACGTAGCTTGACGGTGAAAGAAGAAATGTTGTAATCGTTCGTTTTTTTTGCATAATTAAGAGAATCTTCTGCGCCTGATATCAAACTGAAATCCCAGAGAAAGTAATTTACGTTTCTCCCCCTTCTAATAAATTCACTCATCTGGTCCTTCCAGAATTAGAGATGACAGAAAATCAATATAACTTAGTGTCACGACCTTAAATTACGCTGAATATTGGATTCGCATTTTAATGATTTCATAAAAGAAAGAAAAAGATCGACATTTCTGATGCAGATGTCATTTAATTCTTTACTTTCGCGAATTTTATTAAAACATTTGCTTTAAAGTGACATAAAAAAACTGAATAACATTAAAACTAGGATAAGTGGACAACGGTAATCGAAAACTCGGGCACTGTTGGCAAATTTTGAGCGAAGCTATTGCAAAATCTAAGCTCATTTTAAGGCGTCTATTACACTGAAGAGCAATTGAATGAGAGATACCTGTCTAGTAAAGTGTAGCACCACCTTTCGCCCTGATGACGCCGGAGATTCGTCTCGGCATGGACTCGACAAGACACCGGAAGCGTTGGGAAGCCATACGGATCCACGAACCCTGAACAAGCTCCCACAGTTCACGAAGGTTTGATGGACACTGAAGAGCAATTGAATTAGAGATACCTGTCTAGTAACGTGTAGCACCACCTTTCGCCCTGATGACGGCGGCGATTCGTCTCGGCATGGACTCGACAAGACACCGGAAGCGTTGGGAAGCCATACGGATCCACGACCCCTGAACAAGCTCCCACAGTTCACGAAGGTTTGATGTACACTGAAGAGCAATTGAATTAGAGATACCTGTCTAGTAACGTGTAGCACCACCTTTCGCCCTGATGACGGCGGCGATTCGTCTCGGCATGGACTCGACAAGACACCGGAAGCCTTGGGAAGCCATACGGATCCACGACCCCTGAACAAGCTCCCACAGTTCACGAAGATTTGATGTACACTGAAGAGCAATTGAATTAGAGATACCTGTCTAGTAACGTGTAGCACCACCTTTCGCCCTGATGACGGCGGCGATTCGTCTCGGCATGGACTCGACAAGACACCGAAAGCGTTGGGAAGCCATACGGATCCACGACCCCTGAACAAGCTCCCACAGTTCACGAAGATATGATGTACACTGAAGAGCAATTGAATTAGAGATACCTGTCTAGTAACGTGTAGCACCATCTTTCGCCCTGATGACGGCGGCGATTCGTCTCGGCATGGACTCGACAAGACACCGGAAGCGTTGCGAAGCCATACGGATCCACGACCCCTGAACAAGCTCCCACAGTTCACGAAGATATGATGTACACTGAAGAGCAATTGAATTAGAGATACCTGTCTAGTAACGTGTAGCACCATCTTTCGCCCTGATGACGGCGGCGATTCGTCTCGGCATGGACTCGACAAGACACCGGAAGCGTTGGGAAGCCATACGGATCCACGACCCCTGAACAAGCTCCCACAGTTCACGAAGGTTTGATGTACACTGAAGAGCAATTGAATTAGAGATACCTGTGTAGTAACGCGTAGCACCACCTTTCGCCCTGATGACGGCGGCGATTCGTCTCGGCATGGACTCGACAAGACACCGGAAGCGTTGGGAAGCCATACGGATCCACGACCCCTGAACAAGCTCCCACAGTTCACGAAGATTTGATGTACACTGAAGAGCAATTGAATTAGAGATACCTGCCTAGTAACGTGTAGCACCACCTTTCGCCCTGATGACGGCGGCGATTCGTCTCGGCATGGACTCGACAAGACACCGGAAGCGTTGGGAAGCCATACGGATCCACGACCCCTGAACAAGCTCCCACAGTTCACGAAGATTTGATGTACACTGAAGAGCAATTGAATTAGAGATACCTGTCTAGTAACGCGTAGCACCACCTTTCGCCCTGATGACGGCGGCGATTCGTCTCGGCATGGACTCGACAAGACACCGGAAGCGTTGGGAAGCCATACGGATCCACGACCCCTGAACAAGCTCCCACAGTTCACGAAGATTTGATGGAGGGTGGTCATAGCTTCGAACATCTCTTTCGATGGCATCCCAGATGTGCTCGGTCAGGTGACCTAGCTGGCCAAGGAAGCGAGGTCACGTCGGTGGAGTGTTCATCCAACCATTCGGATAAAATTCGGGAGCTGCATTGTCTTGTTGCAGGATGAGGTCCCCAGTGGGATGTTGAAGACGTACAAACGGGAGCAAATGGTCGTCCAGGATATCCCGGTAACGTTGACTTGTAAGAGACGATGTCACACGTACCAGGGGTACCACTTCTGTCCACGTAAACAGTCCCCTGACGAGAATGCCACCCCTACCAGCTTGAAGAGTACCCTGCTGGCAAGATGGATCCATCGCTTCATGTGGTTTCGCCGAAATCGTATCCTGCCATCCGCATGTACCAACGTGAATCTCGACTCATCCATCCAGGCAACATTTTCCCACATCTCTAGGGTCCAGTGCCGATGTTCCCACACCCATGCTACTCTTTGCACCCGGTGATGTGCGGTCAGCAGCGATACCCTCGTGGGACGATGGCTTTTGTACCCCATAGCGAGGAGATCGTTCTGGATGGTATGGCTGCTTACACGTTTTTGTGCACCAGCGTTAAATTGCCGAGTGATTTCATGCACTGTGGCCCGTCTATCCGCTGTTACAATGCGAGCTAGCCAACGATGACACCGCTCATCCAGAAGCTGATGTCCACGGCAGTTTGCCCTTGCAGGGATGGTTTTACCGGATTCGATGTTCTCACGGTGCACCCGTGACACAGTGGCTCGTGAAAATTCCAGTGCCCGCACGACTTCCGAGATGGAGTGACCCATTCTTTGGGCACCGACAATTTTCCCACGATCAAATGCGCTTAGATCCTTCGTCTCACCCATACTGCGTCCGACTCTTACTGATTCCCGTCGCATCACTCCTTATATTGTCGGATCGCTGCATACGTCATGTCCTTTCCGTTTACAGGGCCGCCCACAGCGCCACATTTGCATAACGCCAGCTGTCTTTAATTCCATTGTTTTTCAGTGTATTGTCGTCTATTTCTTTAAGGAACGAAGATTTGTACCGACTGACGTCAGACACAACGGCACCATATCGTAAAAAGACACTTCCTTTGCGTTCTTTTACAGTGCGATTGTCCAGGGTAAGGTACAGGCAAACGCCATTCGCCTGCTTCTCAGCTGATTCACTCTCTCTGGGCGACGTTCACTGTATAACTTAGAGTTATTTTTCGCATCTTTTACATCGAGCATTTAGAGGTTGTCGATTGATGTGCTAACATCCCGTTCCCATGACATGTCATAATTAACTCCTTATTTGTTAACATGGATGGATTTAATATTAAGGAGGTTGAGAAAGACGTCGAGGCGAACAAATACGTGCTTGTTGAAAACAACAAGGGAAAGAGTGAATGGTGGAAATTGTTTCGTCTCGTTAAGGAGTGGGCGAATAATTCTGTATTGGTTGGTTGTTCAAAATGTGGAAAGTATATAATTACAAAGACAGATGTCGACGGTGTAATTAGAGATTATGGAACCAAAAATCTAACGGACCATTTAAAAGTATGAACAATCTAAATACGTTTAAAAAAACACAGTTTTGTAACTGTAAATAACGATTCCCATTCGTAATATACTCACGGTCACGGTCATAGACAGCCATTACTTCTGGATTACGCAAAACAGTGGCACTAAAAATGGCACTAAAATTTAGCAAGTGACCAAATTTTAATATTAAAACAGGATTTCAGTTAGTAAATATCAAGGAGTTATTGCGATGAATATATATATTACGTTTATTTGTACAAGGGCGGAAAGTGAAAAAAGAACACCAAGAAGGAATTGGCGGACGATCATGAAATTTACATATGTTAATGGGGTCGAGTTTACGTAGGTGTGATGTTAATTTCGGGACCAACCGGTGAGCGCTTACGCCACAGCACGGCATAATATGCAAATTATCGTCGATGGTATTTAAGGAGTACGGCGAAGTGAATGTAATCAGTCGTCGGCGTACGGACACGTGCGAAGACCCCGAAGACGCTGCAATGCCTGGACATGGAAGACGTGTACGATTTCAGCAGTTATCGGACTTTGAGCGAGGTCGTCTAGTCGGACTCCGCGATGCCGGGTGGTCGTATCGTCGTATTGCGGAGCGAATTGGACGGGAAGTATCGGTGGTGGTACGATGGTGGTGTGGATTGTCCGAGAAACATTCCCACACGAGAAGACGTGGAACCGGGAGTCACAGACGGACAGATGAGCTGACCGATCGACGCATAAGAAGAGCGGCGTTGTCAAACAGAACATCCACTGCGACGCAAATCCGAGCGGCCGTTGCACCTGAGGTGACTGTGTGAACAATCCGCAACCATCAACTAGATGAAGGACTACGTGGACATGTGCCGCAGGCACATGTCCACGTAGTCCTTCATCGCCAAAGTCTACACTGGAAAACGCAATGGCGATCTGTCGTGTTTAGCAATGAAAGAAGATTCTGCTTGGGAACCTCCGATGGCAGCATGCGCGTTCGAAAACGCACAGGGGAGCGTCTCCACCCTTCTTGCATCCGCCAGCGACACACAGGGCTTACACCTGGTCTCCTGGTGTGGGCAGCGATCAGCTATCACTATCGTACACAACTAGTGTTTGTACCGGGTACGTTAAAACAGCAGCTCCTACATCCACAACATCATTCAGCCCGTTGTTGTGCCATTTGTAAGGTCGGTTCACCGTGGTGTTTTCCAGCAAGATAACGCACGCCCACACACGGCACGTGCAACGCAACATGCACTTCAGGGTGTGAGACAACTTCCATGTTCACCGGATTTGTCCCACATTGAGCACGTGTGGGATTTTATGGGACAACGACTTATCCGGTCTCCACGGCCAGCCACGACCATCCCCGATTTACGCGTCCAGGTTGAGGATGCTTGGAACTCAATACCCCAAACTTACATCCAACATCTGTACGACAGACTCCATGCCAGAATTGCACAGTGTGACGCAGTTCATGGCGGTTTAACCTCGTACTAACCATGTTACATGGAAATGTTATTTTTCAGTTTACCAGCAAATACAGCTGTATTTTGCCATAATGTTTTGATCACATTATCCTCTGTATTCCGTTATTATGATGTATAAATTTCGTTGGTATCAGACGTCTCCTTCTTGGTGTTCTTTTTTCACTTTCCAGCCACGACCATCCCCGATTGAGGCGTCCAGGTTGAGGATGCTTGGAACTCAATACCTCAAACTTACATCCAACATCTGTACGACAGACTCCATGCCAGAATTGCACAGTGTGACGCAGTTCATGGCGGTTCAACCTCGTACTAACCATGTTACATGGAAATGTTATTTTTCAGTTTACCAGCAAATACAGCTGTATTTTGCCATAATGTTTTGATCACGTTATCCTCTGTATTCCGTTATTATGCTGTACAAATTTCGTTGGTATCAGACGTCTCCTTTTTGGTGTTCTTTTTTCACTTTCCAGCCACGACCATCCCCGATTGAGGCGTCCAGGTTGAGGATGCTTGGAACTCAATACCCCAAACTTACATCCAACATCTGTACGACAGATTCCATGCCAGAATTGCACAGTATGACGCAGTTCATGGCGGTTCAAAGTCGTACTAACCATGTTACATGGAAATGTTATTTTTCAGTTTACCAGCAAATACAGCTGTATTTTGCCATAATGTTTTGATCACGTTATCCTCTGTATTCCGTTATTATGCTGTATAAATTTCGTTGGTATCAGACGTCTCCTTCTTTGTGTTCTTTTTTCACTTTCCGCCAGTGTATTTACATATAAATTGAGTTTTGAATTTGTAGTTCAAAGCAGATTTGTCCGTGTCAGTTACGGGTCCGAGTCCGAAATGTTTGACCCGTTTCCAAATCTGGTCCAGTGGCATGCAAAAAAAAAAAAAAAAAAACCACGGTTATCGGATGTGTCATCTCGTAGCTATGCCCAAACAATTAATTGTCTCGGGTCTTGTAAAGAGAGCTTCGCTCGGCCTTCGGCTTCGCATCGCTCCATAAAGAAATTTTGAATGGAATTACAGAGGAGGTGACCCGTGTGTCTGGTTACCTCCATATTTCCCTACCCTGATGCGTCACTCCGAGCGAAGCTCATTCCCGAGCGTTTGGTCGACGGAGACAGACACGTCGATTGATCACTCATCTCGGCACCAGGACAATGGTGCTGACGCTTGAACATAGAGTCTTTTCCGAGGAACATGTCCTTTGCCATGACGTTAAGTACACGGACAAAGTGCAAAAACAATTCCCTAGTTAATCTCGTGATGCAGTCGTACACCACCGTAATCCGGTACGTCAGCTCATAGCGACGTTTCCGGAAACTGGTAGTGTTCTGGATAGCCCCTGCACTGGAAGTCCATCCGGAGCAGACGATACCGTACAGGATATCCAGGACAGGATGAAGAAAAGCCCACACAAATTCGTGAGGTGGATGTCACAACAAGCTAACGTGCCAGAGAGTACAGCTCACGATATTCTGAAAATGAAGTAGCCTCCCCCCCCCTACAAAGTGCCTTTCGTGCATCAGTTGAAAAAAGATACCACGATGCTCATCTTCGGTACTGCATGTGATCTAAAGAGTTCCTGTCTGAAGAATCAGTTGAAAGAAAGAAAGTTGAAATCAGTTGAAGGAAAGAGACCACGATGCCCATCTTCGGTACTACAGGTGGTCCCAAGAGTTCCTGTCTGAAGAATCAGTTGAAAGAAAGAAAGTTGAAATCAGTTGAAAGAAAGTTGGAATCAGTTGAAAGAAAGAGACCACGAGGCGCATGTTCGGTACTGCTGGTGGTCCCAAGAGTTCCTGTCTGAAGAATCAGTTGAAAGAAAGAAAGTTGAAATCAGTTGAAGGAAAGAGACCACGATGCCCATCTTCGGTATTACAGGTGGTCCTAAGAGTTCCTGTCTGAAGAATCAGTTGAAAGAAAGAAAGTTAAAAATCAGTTGAAAGAAAGTTGGAATCAGTTGAAAGAAAGAGACCACGAGGCGCATGTTCGGTTCTGCTGGTGGTCCCAAGAGTTCCTGTCTGAAGAATCAGTTGAAAGAAAGAAAGTTGAAATCAGTTGAAGGAAAGAGACCACGATGCCATCTTCGGTACTACAGGTGGTCCCAAGAGTTCCTGTCTGAAGAATCAGTTGAAAGAAAGAAAGTTAAAAATCAGTTGAAAGAAAGTTGGAATCAGTTGAAAGAAAGAGACCACGAGGCGCATGTTCGGTACTGCTGGTGGTCCCAAGAGTTCCTGTCTGAAGAATCAGTTGAAAGAAAGAAAGTTGAAATCAGTTGAAGGAAAGAGACCACGATGCCCATCTTCGGTACTATAGGTGGTCCCAAGAGTTCCTGTCTGAAGAATCAGTTGAAAGAAAGAAAGTTAAAAATCAGTTGAAAGAAAGTTGGAATCAGTTGAAAGAAAGAGACCACGAGATTCATGTTCGGTACTGCAGGTGGTCCTAAGAGTTCCTGTCTGAAGAATCAGTTGAAAGAAAGAAAGTTAAAAATCAGTTGAAAGAAAGTTGGAATCAGTTGAAAGAAAGAGACCACGAGGCCCATGTTCGGTACTGCAGGTGGTCCCAAGAGTTCCTGTCTGAAGAATCCGTTGAAAGAAAGAAAGTTGAAATCAGTTGAAGGAAAGAGACCACGATGCCCATCTTCGGTACTATAGGTGGTCCCAAGAGTTCCTGTCTGAAGAATCAGTTGAAAGAAAGAAAGTTAAAAATCAGTTGAAAGAAAGTTGGAATCAGTTGAAAGAAAGAGACCACGAGGCGCATGTTCGGTAGTGCTGGTGGTCCCAAGAGTTCCTGTCTGAAGAATCAGTTGAAAGAAAGAAAGTTGAAATCAGTTGAAGGAAAGAGACCACGATGCCCATCTTCGGTACTACAGGTGGTCCCAAGAGTTCCTGTCTGAAGAATCAGTTGAAAGAAAGAAAGTTGAAATCAGTTGAAAGAAAGTTGGAATCAGTTGAAAGAAAGAGACCACGAGGCGCATGTTCGGTACTGCTGGTGGTCCCTAGAGTTCTTGTCTGAAGAATCAGTTGAAAGAAAGAAAGTTGAAATCAGTTGAAGGAAAGAGACCACGATGCCCATCTTCGGTACTACAGGTGGTCCCAAGAGTTCCTGTCTGAAGAATCAGTTGAAAGAAAGAAAGTTGAAATCAGTTGAAAGAAAGTTGGAATCAGTTGAAAGAAAGAGACCACGAGGCGCATGTTCGGTACTGCTGGTGGTCCCAAGAGTTCCTGTCTGAAGAATCAGTTGAAAGAAAGAAAGTTGAAATCAGTTGAAAGAAAGAGACCACGAGGTTCATGTTCGGTACTGCAGGTGGTCCGAAGAGTTGAAATCAGTTGAAAGTAAGTGTCTGAAGAAGGTGAGGATATTCTGGACCTCACTTTCTTTGGAGATGTGGCATGGTTCCACGTGTCCGGGTACATCAATAGACAAAACACTCCTCTGTAGGGTAATGAAAATCCCCAAGAATTTAAGAAAGTGCCTCTACAGAACCAGAAGGTCGCTTTTTGGTATGTCATGACACGTACGCCCACCATTTGGCCCATTTTCTTCAGTGAAACCATTAACCTTGAACGGTATCGTTCCCAGATTATCCAACTATTTATACCCGAACTCACGGAACTGGAAATCAACGAAGGTTGGTTCTAGTAAGACAGTGCAGCTGCTCACACTCCTGATGCATCCATACAGCTTCTGGAAGAATTCTTCGGAAATCGCATGATCTCCCTGATATTGCGACCCACCCGGTCACCGGATCTTACAGCGCCTGCCCCCTTTTCTGTAGGAATCGCTGAAGGGGAAAGCGTACGCAGGGAATCAGCAAGAGCTTCAGGCTACAATAACCACCCACATTCAACAAATAACACCACATACCACGAGAAAGATCTTCACCAACCTGCAGAAACCTGTGCTGACATGAATGGACGTCGGTTGGACCATTTCCAACACCTTATAACGTAAATGTCTTTTCGTACTGAACTTTTATCGCTCTTCTTACGTTATTTTGAAACATCACCATACGATGAAAGAGTTCCTAAATTAAACCTTAACTGCCAGACGGAACATTTAAAACAGAAGTCAAACTTTCGGAAATTGGCTTTACTAACACAGATTATAACACTTCAGGATAGTATAGAAATCACATAACACATCTCTAACACAAATCAACATTCCACACTAGCAACTGTTGTCTCGTAGTTTATATCTCTGGTTCTTATCTCATAACAGGCATACGTCACGTTCATTCTACCTCAATTGTGTTGCCAACAGTATTCGTTGGAGAGAGAAGATATCAAGTTAAGTGTGAAGTATAACTCTGAACAAAATCAAGATTTGCATAAGGAAAGAAATTAAAAAGGATATCATGAAAGAAATACGGGATTACGCCGTATAATACAAATTTTGAAGATGACAATCCGATTTTTGGCGTAAATGTGACATGGATGGTTATTCAGATAATATCCGAAAACTTGAAAATTTTCATCTTCCTGGAGCGGGACTCGAACCCGCGTCTCCCAGAAAACGCCCATGTATGCTAACCACTACCCCACCCCGAACGACCAAGTTTCAAGTTTTCGATCAATTTGAATATAAGCATCAAAGGATTCGCTAGTCGAAGCAACCGGCATTCATGTTTAGCGAATCTGGACTTTAAGAATCTTATCCCGTGTTTGCACGGAGAAGCAGATAAATCAGGAAAGAAATACGGGATTTTTTTTTTTTGATTGGAGGTTTAACGACCACTGTGAGCAACTCAATGGGCTATAAGCAGTCGCCCTTCCCTAATTTAGGGTCACTGGTTCCAGGGAAGGGAGAGAGCCAGTGCCGTAAGACAAACACAACATCCATTGATTGATTGGAGGTTTAACGACCACCGTGAGCAACTCAATGGGCTATAAGCAGTCGCCCGTCCCTAATTTAGGGTCACTGGTTCCAGGGAAGGGAGAGAGCCAGTGCCGTAAGACAAACACAACATCCATTGATTGATTGGAGGTTTAACGACCACCGTGAGCAACTCAATGGGCTATAAGCAGTCGCCCGTCCCTAATTTAGGGTCACTGGTTCCAGGGAAGGGAGAGAGCCAGTGCCGTAAGACAAACACAACATCCATTGATTGATTGGAGGTTTAACGACCACCGTGAGCAACTCAATGGGCTATAAGCAGTCGCCCGTCCCTAATTTAGGGTCACTGGTTCCAGGGAAGGGAGAGAGCCAGTGCCGTAAGACAAACACAACATCCATTGATTGATTGGAGGTTTAACGACCACCGTGAGCAACTCAATGGGCTATAAGCAGTCGCCCGTCCCTAATTTAGGGTCACTGGTTCCAGGGAAGGGAGAGAGCCAGTGCCGTAAGACAAACACAACACCCATTGATTGATTGGAGGTTTAACGACCACCGTGAGCAACTCAATGGGCTATAAGCAGTCGCCCGTCCCTAATTTAGGGTCACTGGTTCCAGGGAAGGGAGAGAGCCAGTGCCGTAAGACAAACACAACATCCATTGATTGATTGGAGGTTTAACGACCACCATGAACAACTCAATGGGCTATAAGCAGTCGCCCGTCCCTAATTTAGGGTCACTGGTTCCAGGGAAGGGAGAGAGCCAGTGCCGTAAGACAAACACAACATCCATTGATTGATTGGAGGTTTAACGACCACCGTGAGCAACTCAATGGGCTATAAGCAGTCGCCCGTCCCTAATTTAGGGTCACTGGTTCCAGGGAAGGGAGAGAGCCAGTGCCGTAAGACAAACACAACATCCATGCCTCACCGGGATTCGAACCCGGACCCCAGACGGACGAATGATCAGAGGCCAGCGCCTTAGACCACTGCGCCACCGGGGCGGCGAAATACGGGATTACGCCGTATAATACAAATTTTGAAGATGACAATCCGATTTTTGGCGTAAATGTGACATGGATGGTAATTCAGATAATATCCGAAAACTTGAAAATTTTCATCTTCATGGAGCGGGACTCGAACCCGCGTCTCCCAGAAAACGCCCGGGTATGCTAACCACTACACCACCAAATTGATCGGAAACTTGAAACTTGGTCGTTCTGGGTGGTGTAGTGGTTAGCATACCCCGGGCGTTTTTTGGGAGACGCGGGTTCGAGTCCAGCTCCAGAACGATGAAAATTTTCAAGTTTTCGGATATTATCTGAATTACCATCCATGTCACATTTACGCCAAAAATCGGATTGCCATCTTCTAAAAACGAAAGGTAATTTAGAATATACCTCACAACCTCCTGTAGGAACTTAACGATTGTTAAGACCACTTCTCTTTATCTCTACTCCCACTTGTTTCTCTCCCATCTTCCTTCCTTCAATCCGATATGTATTCCGCTGTCTTTCGTTAAATGTGTTTATGATCAAGTTAGATGTTTTAAACCCTCGCTCGCTCTTGTTAGAAGTCGATTAGATTAATATTCTGCTTTGGAGATAAAAAAAATTATTGATTAATTCTGTCATGCTGAATGTTTGAAAGATACTGAAAAGTATTAAGTGTATTCGAGAATTAGTTGCATCCAGAGTCAGCATACTGGACGTTTCAAACAAGTTCGACAATGGTAGGTGTTACTTTCAGTGCACAGTTATTTTTCGGACACTCTGTATAAGAAGATGTCCGGATACTTTTTCCACTTCTAAACAGTTGTCTTAACCCTCCAGATGGCAGGAGATTTAGAAGAGGCAATGCGAATTTTTTTTTCACATGTGTAGCAGAAGACTCCCTTTTCTGTAGCATTCGTCGTCGTTAAGATGCGCAAACATGCGTTCTCCTCCCTATTAGTCTGAAAATGTTTTGGACGCCATTTTGCGTTCTCGCGGGATTTGAACAGGTTTTCGATGAACGAATTATTGCGTCGTCGGCGCTTTGTGCACAGAATCCGACGAACTTATGTATACGTGCCTGCCACCCGAAAGGTTAAATTCTCCGTTTATTTAGAAATATTATCTAGATTTTCCGTTTATTGAAATGGTGGGTTGTAATCAATCTACAGTTATTAGGCTACTGAAGAAAGTAAAAGACACTGCCCAGCAAAAACACAAGTGTTGGGAAACTGCTGGCCAGCAGCTGGCAGTGATGGGTCACTGCTGGCTGAAATCTGCCGCTCACGGCCCGGTAGAGGTCCGTTGGTGGCAGCGCTATCAGTTGGCCAGCCATTGATGGCTCTGCAGCATCGCCGTGAATTGTGGGCCTCCAAGCAAGTGCCACTAGTGGCCCGTTGTCGGCAACCAATGCAACCCCCAACAGCAGGTGGAAGCATCGTGACTGCGCATGCGCAGAAGCAACACTTGCCGTGTCTCTCATGGTACCAGTTAGTTGAAGACGACGCTATCGCCATCGTGTTATTTTAGTGGATGTTAAGAAAAAAATCCATATGTGGAGAGGCGAATTGATTTTCTAATGAAATTTTACGTCGATGAAGATATCAGATTAAGCCGTGAAATACTAGATTACAGCCATGAAATACACCCACTCCATTCCCATGAATAACAAGAAATAATTTAAACCGCTTGAAACAAATGTCCTGGAAAACCATTAAAACAGCGTTTGTTGGGGGAAAAAAAAAGAGTTATACGCGTACAAAATTTATTAATTATTTGAAAGAAAGAAAAAAGCAACGCTATTTGGTGTACTCATCCATGGGTTGAGTACACAAGACTATTATTAATTATTATTAATTATTTGAAAGCAAAAAAAGAATTATACGCGTACAAAATTTATTAATTATTTGAAAGAAAGAAAAAAAGCAACGCTATTTGGTGTACTCATCCATGGGTTGAATACACAAGACTATTATTAATTATTATTAATTATTTGAAAGCAAAAAAAAAAAGAATTATACGCGTACAAAATTTATTAATTATTTGAAAGAAAGAAAAAAGCAACGCTATTTGGTGTACTCATCCATGGGTTGAGTACACAAGACTATTATTAATTATTATTAATTATTTGAAAGCAAAAAAAAAGAATTATACGCGTACAAAATTTATTAATTATTTGAAAGAAAGAAAAAAGCAACGCTATTTGGTGTACTCATCCATGGGTTGAATACACAAGACTATTATTAATTATTATTAATTATTTGAAAGCAAAAAAAAAAAAGAATTATACGCGTACAAAATTTATTAATTATTTGAAAGAAAGAAAAAAGCAACGTTATTTGGTGTACTCATCCATGGGTTGAATACACAAGACTATTATTAATTATTATTAATTATTTGAAAGCAAAAAAAAGAATTATACGCGTACAAAATTTATTAACTATTTGAAAGAAAGAAAAAAGCAACGCTATTTGGTGTACTCATCCATGGGTTGAATACACAAGACTATTATTAATTATTATTAATTATTTGAAAGCAAAAAAAAAAAGAATTATACGCGTACAAAATTTATTCATTATTTGCAAGAAAGAAAAATGCAACGCTATTTGGTGTACTCACCCATAGGTTGAATACACAAGACTATTATTAATTATTATTAATTATTTGAAAGCAAAAAAAAAATTATACGCGGACAAAATTTATTAATTATTTGAAAGAAAGAAAAAAGCAACGCTATTTGGTGTACTCATCCATGGGTTGAATACACAAGACTATTATTAATTATTATTAATTATTTGAAAGCAAAAAAAAGAATTATACGCGTACAAAATTTATTAATTATTTGAAAGAAAGAAAAAAGCAACGCTATTTGGTGTACTCATCCATGGGTTGAATACACAAGACTATTATTAATTATTATTAATTATTTGAAAGCAAAAAAAAAAAGAATTATACGCGTACAAAATTTATTCATTATTTGCAAGAAAGAAAAATGCAACGCTATTTGGTGTACTCACCCATAGGTTGAATACACAAGACTATTATTAATTATTATTAATTATTTGAAAGCAAAAAAAAAATTATACGCGGACAAAATTTATTAATTATTTGAAAGAAAGAAAAAAGCAACGCTATTTGGTGTACTCATCCATGGGTTGAATACACAAGACTATTATTAATTATTATTAATTATTTGAAAGCAAAAAAAAGAATTATACGCGTACAAAATTTATTAATTATTTGAAAGAAAGAAAAAAGCAACGCTATTTGGTGTACTCATCCATGGGTTGAATACACAAGACTATTATTAATTATTATTAATTATTTGAAAGCAAAAAAAAAAAAAGAATTATACGCGTACAAAATTTATTAATTATTTGAAAGAAAGAAAGAAGCAACGCTATTTGGTGTATTTATCCATGGGTTGAATACACAAGACTATTATTAATTATTATTAATTATTTCAAAGCAAAAAACAAGGAATTATACGCATACAAAATTTATTAATTATTTGAAAGAAAGAAAAAAGCAACGCTATTTGGTGTACTCATCCATGGGTTGAATACACAAGACTATTATTAATTATTATTAATTATTTGAAAGCAAAAAAAAAAAGAATTATACGCGTACAAAATTTATTAATTATTTGAAAGAAAGAAAAAAGCAACGCTATTTGGTGTACTCATCCATGGGTTGAATACACAAGACTATTATTAATTATTATTAATTATTTGAAAGCAAAAAAAAAGAATTATACGCGTACAAAATTTATTAATTATTTGAAAGAAAGAAAAAAGCAACGCTATTTGGTGTACTCATCCATGGGTTGAATACACAAGACTATTATTAATTATTATTAATTATTTGAAAGCAAAAGAAAAAGAATTATACGCGTACAAAATTTATTAATTATTTGAAAGAAAGAAAAAAGCAACGCTATTTGGTGTACTCATCCATGGGTTGAATACACAAGACTATTATTAATTATTATTAATTATTTGAAAGCAAAAAAAGAATTATACGCGTACAAAATTTATTAATTATTTGAAAGAAAGAAAAAAGCAACGCTATTTGGTGTACTCATCCATGGGTTGAATACACAAGACTATTATTAATTATTATTAATTATTTGAAAGCAAAAAAAAAGAATTATACGCGTACAAAATTTATTAATTATTTGAAAGAAAGAAAAAAGCAACGCTATTTGGTGTACTCATCCATGGGTTGAATACACAAGACTATTATTAATTATTATTAATTATTTGAAAGCAAAAAAAAAAGAATTATACGCGTACAAAATTTATTAATTATTTGAAAGAAAGAAAAAAAGCAACGCTATTTGGTGTACTCATCCATGGGTTGAATACACAAGACTATTATTAATTATTATTAATTATTTGAAAGCAAAAAAAAAGAATTATACGCGTACAAAATTTATTAATTATTTGAAAGAAAGAAAAAAGCAACGCTATTTGGTGTACTCATCCATGGGTTGAATACACAAGACTATTATTAATTATTATTAATTATTTGAAAGCAAAAGAAAAAGAATTATACGCGTACAAAATTTATTAATTATTTGAAAGAAAGAAAAAAGCAACGCTATTTGGTGTACTCATCCATGGGTTGAATACACAAGACTATTATTAATTATTATTAATTATTTGAAAGCAAAAAAAAGAATTATACGCGTACAAAATTTATTAATTATTTGAAAGAAAGAAAAAAGCAACGCTATTTGGTGTACTCATCCATGGGTTGAATACACAAGACTATTATTAATTATTATTAATTATTTGAAAGCAAAAAAAAAAGAATTATACGCGTACAAAATTTATTCATTATTTGCAAGAAAGAAAAATGCAACGCTATTTGGTGTACTCACCCATAGGTTGAATACACAAGACTATTATTAATTATTATTAATTATTTGAAAGCAAAAAAAAAATTATACGCGGACAAAATTTATTAATTATTTGAAAGAAAGAAAAAAGCAACGCTATTTGGTGTACTCATCCATGGGTTGAATACACAAGACTATTATTAATTATTATTAATTATTTGAAAGCAAAAAAAAAGAATTATACGCGTACAAAATTTATTAATTATTTGAAAGAAAGAAAAAAGCAACGCTATTTGGTGTACTCATCCATGGGTTGAATACACAAGACTATTATTAATTATTATTAATTATTTGAAAGCAAAAAAAAAAAAAGAATTATACGCGTACAAAATTTATTAATTATTTGAAAGAAAGAAAGAAGCAACGCTATTTGGTGTATTTATCCATGGGTTGAATACACAAGACTATTATTAATTATTATTAATTATTTCAAAGCAAAAAACAAGGAATTATACGCATACAAAATTTATTAATTATTTGAAAGAAAGAAAAAAGCAACGCTATTTGGTGTACTCATCCATGGGTTGAATACACAAGACTATTATTAATTATTATTAATTATTTGAAAGCAAAAAAAAAAGAATTATACGCGTACAAAATTTATTAATTATTTGAAAGAAAGAAAAAAGCAACGCTATTTGGTGTACTCATCCATGGGTTGAATACACAAGACTATTATTAATTATTATTAATTATTTGAAAGCAAAAAAAAAGAATTATACGCGTACAAAATTTATTAATTATTTGAAAGAAAGAAAAAAGCAACGCTATTTGGTGTACTCATCCATGGGTTGAATACACAAGACTATTATTAATTATTATTAATTATTTGAAAGCAAAAAGAAAAAGAATTATACGCGTACAAAATTTATTAATTATTTGAAAGAAAGAAAAAAGCAACGCTATTTGGTGTACTCATCCATGGGTTGAATACACAAGACTATTATTAATTATTATTAATTATTTGAAAGCAAAAAAAGAATTATACGCGTACAAAATTTATTAATTATTTGAAAGAAAGAAAAAAGCAACGCTATTTGGTGTACTCATCCATGGGTTGAATACACAAGACTATTATTAATTATTATTAATTATTTGAAAGCAAAAAAAAAAAAGAATTATACGCGTACAAAATTTATTAATTATTTGAAAGAAAGAAAAAAGCAACGCTATTTGGTGTACTCATCCATGGGTTGAATACACAAGACTATTATTAATTATTATTAATTATTTGAAAGCAAAAAAAAAGAATTATACGCGTACAAAATTTATTAATTATTTGAAAGAAAGAAAAAAGCAACGCTATTTGGTGTACTCATCCATGGGTTGAATACACAAGACTATTATTAATTATTATTAATTATTTGAAAGCAAAAAAAAAAGAATTATACGCGTACAAAATTTATTAATTATTTGAAAGAAAGAAAAAAGCAACGCTATTTGGTGTACTCATCCATGGGTTGAATACACAAGACTATTATTAATTATTATTAATTATTTGAAAGCAAAAGAAAAAGAATTATACGCGTACAAAATTTATTAATTATTTGAAAGAAAGAAAAAAGCAACGCTATTTGGTGTACTCATCCATGGGTTGAATACACAAGACTATTATTAATTATTATTAATTATTTGAAAGCAAAAAAAAAGAATTATACGCGTACAAAATTTATTAATTATTTGAAAGAAAGAAAAAAAGCAACGCTATTTGGTGTACTCATCCATGGGTTGAATACACAAGACTATTATTAATTATTATTAATTATTTGAAAGCAAAAAAAAAAAGAATTATACGCGTACAAAATTTATTAATTATTTGAAGGAAAGAAAAAAGCAACGCTATTTGGTGTACTCATCCATGGGTTGAATACACAAGACTATTATTAATTATTATTAATTATTTGAAAGCAAAAGAAAAAGAATTATACGCGTACAAAATTTATTAATTATTTGAAAGAAAGAAAAAAGCAACGCTATTTGGTGTACTCATCCATGGGTTGAATACACAAGACTATTATTAATTATTATTAATTATTTGAAAGCAAAAGAAAAAGAATTATACGCGTACAAAATTTATTAATTATTTGAAAGAAAGAAAAAAGCAACGCTATTTGGTGTAGTCATCCATGGGTTGAATACACAAGACTGGGAGGAATTCGCTTCTAAAAATAAGGAGAAGTAAAATAAAATATCTTTTACTCTTTATAACAAATGTAGCTTCGGACAACGGAAAGGAAAGACACAACCTTAAATATGTAACAAAATGTGACATGAACCCGGGTAAATATATATTTATTCAACAATCAGTTTTCAAGACGGCAAGGACAGTACAAAACTTTGGAAAGCGACGCTAAGTATGTACACGCCTTGAAAATGAGTGAAGTTCACTTAAGGTAAAAAAAAACTGTCGTTACGTTGAAAAAATTAATTTATCAATTATATGAAACTGACTTTTATGAAAAATACCTCTCAATATTGTGAAATGAAAGAGGGAAGCATTCCGATTACAAATTGCATACCAAACAGATAGCTTCCAGCCCCCGTCCGAGCGTAGCGAATTAGTCCGGTGGGTAGCGAGCGAGCGCGACTTGCACGCGAACGGCTCAGGATCAAATCTAGTCAGATGCAAACGGGCGTTTTTCTGGTCTCTTGAGAAAATTTCCCCCAGGGCAGTGCGTTAATTCACAAGCTTCGTAAGGGTAGAAAAAAAAATTGTAGCTTTAAGAAACTGCGGTTATCCTTGCTATTTATTTTATTTTTTCTATTATTATTATAGCTACTACTGGGAAATCGGCGGACAAGATTCGGCAAGCCACCAGTTACGTCACGTGGTTGCTGGCTGCCACTAACGGCCCACTAGCGGACCACATTAGGCTAGCCATCATTTCTGGCACGTGCTTGCAGTGCCACTGAAGGGCCACTTGGGGCAGCTACTGCCTGTGATGGACCACTGATGGCCCTGTTGTGGCATATGACAACTGATGGGGTGCCAACTGTTGGCCAGCTCTTGGCCTGAACTGCTGGCCCTTCTGTTGGACGCCCGGACATTTTATTGACGGTTCGGCAGAGGCAGCGTAGTTCTGGGCCATGGCTGCCAGCAGTGGCCCAGTGCTGGCCCAGCAAGACTGTTTCTGCTGGGCAGTTATTAGGCTACTGAAGAAAGTAAAAGACACTGCTGATAATAAAAGTATGCGTAGCAATGTAAGACCCGGGTCCACTACAACCAGGCAGGCAGGACACAGTGCTCAGAAAGTGGAGCTCGGCAAACAGGAAACTCAGTTCACCTGAATTGCTTCAGAGGTGATCTGAAGTGACTGATGTTACTATTAGTACATCTACTGTTAGGAGCAGGCAGTTTCACTATGACTTACTTGGCACCAAAAGCAGGAGTAAACCACTGTTCACTGCAAATCAAAAACAGCGTAGACTTCCGTGGGCAAAGGAGCATATGCACTATATTGACAAAAATCACCGGACACCTAGAAGAGGAATACAACGTAGCATTTATTGACATACATTAGTACTGTGTCTGTTCACTTTTCGCCTTAATGCATGCACCGACCCTTCGAGACATGCTTTCGACAAGGTTTTGGAACACAGCGATAGGTATGCGCTTCCATTTAGTACATAATGCTGCCGCTAACTGTTGCTTCCCTTGGTTCCAAACTTCGGCGCTTTCATTCATCCCATAGGTGCTCTATGGGATTAAGATCAGTGCTCTGTGCTGGCCAGTCCACACACGATAAGGAATCATCGTCAAACCACGCCGTAACAGTCCTTGATTTATGGCTCGGTGCATTGGTACCAACAAGGCTCGGTTTAATTGTCCAGAATATTGAGGTAGACGTGCTGGTTAACAAGTTTGTCCACGATAAACAAAGGTCCGGCACCATACCGCGGAAAACACCCCCACACGAGTACACTGCCAGCTCCAAACTTGACCGTAGGAACAGTAAGTACACTGTGGTAAATAGCGTTCCCCCGGCTGACGCCATACCCACACACGACCATCAGACTGATGGATCGTGTATCTGGATTCATCAGTCCATAGGACCCGTTTCCATTGAACTACTGTCCACGATAAATGTTCTTTACACCATGCTAAACGACGAGTAGCATTCCTAGTGGAGATGAAAGGCTTATGAGCAGCCGCACGACCACGGTAACCCATGGAATGAAGTACTCTGCGAATGGTACGTGTACATACCGAGGTTCCAGCATTTTTACTCACCTGTACCCTCAGGTCTTGTTCAGTTCTCCGTCGATTAGCTGTAACGACTCTCCTGAGGTTTCAACGTCGTCTATCACTGATTTTATTTTTGGTCTGCCGGTACGTTTTACTGCTTCATGTGTCTTCCACTTATTCAGTACATCCAAGACAGTTGACTTGGGATTGTTTAAACGCCTCTAGATTTCTCTAATGGACAACCCACTAATATAACACCCGACAATCTTTCCTTTCTCAAAGTCAGTTCACTCCCGCCGCTACATTTTCACTCAAACTCACAGTGCGATATGATTGCGACCAGCGCAGGCTTGTTTTTATACCGTTTGCAGCTGTACCGCGCATCTTAACAACGCAGCAAGTCTGTTCATTTGCCTTTGAAGAGGTGTTTGTTGACATTTGACAATATAGAGTATGTCTCATGGACAACCAAGCAATGGGAAATGTTCATTTCAGTGAAGAATCAGAATTCAGCCTTCATGGGAATCATAGTAGTGCCTCTATAAGGAGAGTCACGCATGAAGAATTCCATCCAAGTTGCTTTGTGACTACTTTTAACCCTGAATTGCTCATGTGGGTGTCGTAAACCCCTGCAGATTTATTTCATTGAACTGTTACTAGATTCAGTGTCAAAAATGTTGGAAATACACTGACGGAAACTGAAAAAAGAACACCAAGAAGGAGATGTCTGATACCAACGAAATTTATACAGCATAATAACGGAATACAGAGGATAACGTGATCAAAACATTATGGCAAAATACTGCTGTATTTGCTGGTAAACTGAAAAATAACATTTCCATGTAACATGGTTAGTACGAGGTTGAACCGCCATGAACTGCGTCACACTGTGCAATTCAGGCATGGAGTCTGTCGTACAGATGTTGGATGTAAGTTTGGGGTATTGAGTTCCAAGCATCCTCAACCTGGACGCCTCAATCGGGGATGGTCGTGGCTGGAAAGTGAAAAAAGAACACCAAGAAGGAGACGTCTGATACCAACGAAATTTATACAGCATAATAACGGAATACAGAGGATAACGTGATCAAAACATTATGGCAAAATACAGCTGTATTTGCTGGTAAACTGAAAAATAACATTTCCATGTAACATGGTTAGTACGAGGTTGAACCGCCATGAACTGCGTCACACTGTGCAATTCTGGCATGGAGTCTGTCGTACAGATGTTGGATGTAAGTTTGGGGTATTGAGTTCCAAGCATCCTCAACCTGGACGCCTCAATCGGGGATGGTCGTGACTGGAAAGTGAAAAAAGAACACCAAGAAAGAGACGTCTGATACCAACGAAATTTATACAGCATAATAACGGAATACAGAGGATAACGTGATCAAAACATTATGGCAAAATACAGCTGTATTTGCTGGTAAACTGAAAAATAACATTTCCATGTAACATGGTTAGTACGAGGTTGAACCGCCATGAACTGCGTCACACTGTGCAATTCTGGCATGGAGTCTGTCGTACAGATGTTGGATGTAAGTTTGGGGTATTGAGTTCCAAGCATCCTCAACCTGGACGCCTCAATCGGGGATGGTCGTGGCTGGAAAGTGAAAAAAGAACACCAAGAAGGAGACGTCTGATACCAACGAAATTTATACAGCATAATAACGGAATACAGAGGATAACGTGATCAAAACATTATGGCAAAATACAGCTGTATTTGCTGGTAAACTGAAAAATAACATTTCCATGAAACATGGTTAGTACGAGGTTGAACCGCCATGAACTGCGTCACACTGTGCAATTCTGGCATGGAGTCTGTCGTACAGATGTTGGATGTAAGTTTGGGGTATTGAGTTCCAAGCATCCTCAACCTGGACGCCTCAATCGGGGATGGTCGTGGCTGGAAAGTGAAAAAAGAACACCAAGAAGGAGACGTCTGATACCAACGAAATTTATACAGCATAATAACGGAATACAGAGGATAACGTGATCAAAACATTATGGCAAAATACAGCTGTATTTGCTGGTAAACTGAAAAATAACATTTCCATGTAACATGGTTAGTACGAGGTTGAACCGCCATGAACTGCGTCACACTGTGCAATTCTGGCATGGAGTCTGTCGTACAGATGTTGGATGTAAGTTTGGGGTATTGAGTTCCAAGCATCCTCAGTCTGGACGCCTCAATCGGGGATGGTCGTGGCTGGAAAGTGAAAAAAGAACACCAAGAAGGAGACGTCTGATACCAACGAAATTTATACAGCATAATAACGGAATACAGAGGATAACGTGATCAAAACATTATGGCAAAATACAGCTGTATTTGCTGGTAAACTGAAAAATAACATTTCCATGTAACATGGTTAGTACGAGGCTGAACCGCCATGAACTGCGTCACACTGTGCTATTCTGGCATGGAGTCTGTAGTACAGATGTTGGATGTAAGTTTGGGGTATTGAGTTCCAAGCATCCTCAACCTGGACGCCTCAATCGGGGATGATCGTGGCTGGCCGTGGAGACCGGATAAGTCGTTGTCCCATAAAATCCCACACGTGCTCAATGGGGGACAAATCCGGTGGCCATGGAAGTTGTCTCACACGATAAAGTGCATGTTGCGTTGCACGTGCCGTGTGTGGGCGTGCGTTACCTTGCTGGAAAACACCACGATGGACCGACCTTACAAATGACACTATAACGGGCTGAATGATATTGTTGATATAAGAGGCGCTGTTTAACGTACCCGGTACAAACACTAGTTGTGTACGGGAGTGATAGCTGATCGCTCCCCACACCAGGAGACCAGGTGTAGGCCCTGTGTGTCGCTGGCGGATGCAAGAAGGGTGGAGACGCTCCCCTTTGCGTCTGCGAACACGCTTACGGCGATCGGAGGCTCCCAAGAAGAATCTACTTTCATCACTGAACACGGTAGATTGCCATTGCGTTATCCAGTGCGGACGTTGGCGACACCACTGCAGCCGTTCCTGACGGTGGGCTGGAGTCAGAGGTACACATGCCAGAGGCACACGTGCACGTAGTCCTGCATCCAGTAGACGGCTGCGGATTGTCCTCACAGTCATCTCAGTTGCAACGGCAGCTCGGATTTGCGTCGCAGTGGATGTTCTGCTTGGCAACGCCGCTCTTCTTATGCGTCGATCGGTCCGCTCATCAGTCCGTCTGTGACTCCCGGTTCCACGTCTTCTCGTGTGGGAATGTTCCTCGGACCATCTACGCCACCATCGTACCACCACCACCGATACTTCCCGTCCAATTCGCTCCGCAATACGACGATACGACCACCCGGCCTCGCGGAGTCCGACTAGAGGACCTCGCTCAAAGTCCCATAACTGCTGAAATCGTACACGTCTTCCATGTCCAGGCATTGCAGCTTCTTCAGGGTCTTCGCACGTGTTCGTACGCCGGCGACTGATTACATTCACTTCGCCGTACTCCTTAAATACCACCGACGATAATTTGCATAATATGCCGTGCTGTATCGTAAGCGCTCACCGGTTGGTCCCGAAATTAACATCACACCTACGTAAACTCGACCCCAATAACATATGTAAATTTCATGATCGTCCGCCAATTCCTTCTTGGTGTTCTTTTTTCACTTTCCGCCAGTGTGTAAAGACTGCTTCTATGAAAGTGACTCTGGAATAGACAACAGTTTGAATATCTGCATAAATCAATATTTTGAATATTCTACAATGTGTAATATGTTTTTTTTATTAAATACTCTTCCTTTAAGAATCTGTGTTACCATTTAATACGACATTGACAATTTTTTAACCATATAAACGTATTTCTTTCATTCCAGTTGCAAATTGTCTAAGGAAAATATTAATAAATATATTATCCTCTATTTCGAGCAGGTGGTCTATAATTTTGCAAAAAAAAAAAAAATGGCTACATTATTTAATTAAGTTTAAAAAACCTGCTTGTTTAACGCTTTTCACAGAGTCACTGAAAATACCGGCAAAAGTTTACAAAATAATTTAGGTGTGTGAAACCCTATCTGAGTAAAAACTTATGTATTCTTGACCAAAGCAACGCACGGTTAAGCGTCCGGTGAAGGTCATAGTTTGGAGCTGCATGTACAATAAGGAGCAATTGAATTAGAGACAGCTGGCGTTATGCAAATGTGGCCCTGTAAGCGGAAACGACATGACGTATGCAGTGATCCGACAATATAAGGAATGATGCGACGGGAATCAGAAAGAGTCGGACGCAGTATGGGTAAGACGAAGAATCTAACCGCATTTGATCGTGGGCGAATTGTCGAGGCCCGACGAATGGGTCACTCCATCTCGAAAGTCGTGCGAACCCTGGGATTTTCACGAGCCACTATGTCACGGGTGCACCGTGAGTGCATCGAATCCGGTAAAACCACCTCTGCAAGGGCCAAGTTCCGTGGACAACAGCATCTGGATGAGCGGGTTCATCGTCGGCTAGCTCGCATTGTAACAGCGGATAGACGGGCCACAGTGCAAGAAATCACTCGGCAATTTAACGCTGGTGCACAAAAACGTGTAAGCAGCCACACCATCCAGAACCATCTTCTCGCTATGGGGTACAGAAGCCATCGTCCCACGAGGGTACCGCTGCTGACCGCACATCACAGGGTGCAAAGATTAGCATGGGCGCGGGAACATCGCCACTGGACCCTAGACATGTGGGAAAATGTTGCCTGGACTGTTTAGTCGAGATTCACGTTGGTTTATGCGGATGGCAGGATACGAGTACGGCGCAAACTACATGAAGCGATGGATCTTTCTTGCCAGCAGGGTACTCTTCAAGGTGATGGGGGTGGCATTCTCGTCTGGGGACTGTTAACGATTACTGAAATGTGACCCCTGGTAGGTGTGACAGCGTCCCTCACAGGTCAACGTTATTGGGATATCCTGGACGACCATTTGCTCCCGTTTGTGCGTCTTCAACATCCCACTGGGGACCTCACCCAGCAACAAGACAATGCAGCTCCCGAATTGTATCCGAATGGTTGGATGAACACTCCACCGACGTGACCTCGCTTCCTTGGCCATCTAGGTCACCTGACCGAGCACATCTGTGATGCCATCGAGAGAGATGACCCCCTAAACAAAATCTTTGTTAACTGTGGGAGCTTGTTCAGGGGTCGTGGATCCGTATGGCTTCCCAAGGTTTCCGGTGTCTTGTCGAGTCCATGCCGAGACGAATCTCCGCCGTCATCAGGGGAAAGATGGTGCTACACGTTACTAGACAGGTATCTCTAATTCAATTGCTCTTCAGTGTACATCAAACCTTCGTGAACTGTGGGAGCTTGTTCAGGGGTCGTGGATCCGTATGGCTTCCCAACGCTTCCGGTGTCTTGTCGAGTCCATGCCGAGAAGAATCTCCGCCGTCATCAGGGGAAAGATGGTGCTATACGTTACTAGACAGGTATCTCTAATTCAATTGCTCTTCAGTGTACATCAAACCTTCGTGAACTGTGGGAGCTTGTTCAGGGGTCGTGGATCCGTATGGCTTCCCAACGCTTCCGGTGTCTTGTCGAGTCCATGCCGAGAAGAATCTCCGCCGTCATCAGGGGAAAGATGGTGCTATACGTTACTAGACAGGTATCTCTAATTCAATTGCTCTTCAGTGTACATCAAACCTTCGTGAACTGTGGGAGCTTGTTCAGGGGTCGTGGATCCGTATGGCTTCCCAACGCTTCCGGTGTCTTGTCGAGTCCATGCCGAGACGAATCGCCGTCGTCATCAGGGCGAAAGGTGGTGCTACACGTTACTAGACAGGTATCTCTAATTCAATTGCTCTTCAGTGTACATCAAACCTTCGTGAACTGTGGGAGCTTGTTCAGGGGTCGTGGATCCGTATGGCTTCCCAACGCTTCCGGTGTCTTGTCGAGTCCATGCCGAGACGAATCGCCGTCGTCATCAGGGCGAAAGGTGGTGTTACACGTTACTACACAGGTATCTCTAATTCAATTGCTCTTCAGTGTACATCAAATCTTCGTGAACTGTGGGAGCTTGTTCAGGGGTCGTGGATCCGTATGGCTTCCCAAGGCTTCCGGTGTCTTGTCGAGTCCATACCGAGACGAATCGCCGCCGTCATTAGGGCGAAAGGTGGTGCTACACGTTACTAGACAGGTATCTCTAATTCAATTGCTCTTCAGTGTACATCAAATCTTCGTGAACTGTGGGAGCTTGTTCAGGGGTCGTGGATCCGTATGGCTTCCCAAGGTTTCCGGTGTCTTGTCGAGTCCATGCCGAGACGAATCGCCGCCGTCATCAGGGCGAAAGGTGGTGCTACACGTTACTAGACAGGTATCTCTAATTCAATTGCTCTTCAGTGTACATCAAACCTTCGTGAACTGTGGGAGCTTGTTCAGGGGTCGTGGATCCGTATGGCTTCCCAAGGTTTCCGGTGTCTTGTCGAGTCCATGCCGAGACGAATCTCCGCCGTCATCAGGGGAAAGATGGTGCTATACGTTACTAGACAGGTATCTCTAATTCAATTGCTCTTCAGTGTACATCAAACCTTCGTGAACTGTGGGAGCTTGTTCAGGGGTCATGGATCCGTATGGCTTCCCAAGGTTTCCGGTGTCTTGTCGAGTCCATGCCGAGACGAATCTCCGCCGTCATCAGGGGAAAGATGGTGCTACACGTTACTAGACAGGTATCTCTAATTCAATTGCTCTTCAGTGTACATCAAACCTTCGTGAACTGTGGGAGCTTGTTCAGGGGTCGTGGATCCGTATGGCTTCCCAACGCTTCCGGTGTCTTGTCGAGTCCATGCCGAGACGAATCTCCGCCGTCATCAGGGGAAAGATGGTGCTATACGTTACTAGACAGGTATCTCTAATTCAATTGCTCTTCAGTGTACATCAAACCTTCGTGAACTGTGGGAGCTTGTTCAGGGGTCGTGGATCCGTATGGCTTCCCAACGCTTCCGGTGTCTTGTCGAGTCCATGCCGAGACGAATCTCCGCCGTCATCAGGGGAAAGATGGTGCTACACGTTACTAGACAGGTATCTCTAATTCAATTGCTCTTCAGTGTACATCAAACCTTCGTGAACTGTGGGAGCTTGTTCAGGGGTCGTGGATCCGTATGGCTTCCCAACGCTTCCGGTGTCTTGTCGAGTCCATGCCGAGGAGAATCTCCGCCGTCATCAGGGGAAAGATGGTGCTATACGTTACTAGACAGGTATCTCTAATTCAATTGCTCTTCAGTGTACATCAAACCTTCGTGAACTGTGGGAGCTTGTTCAGGGGTCGTGGATCCGTATGGCTTCCCAACGCTTCCGGTGTCTTGTCGAGTCCATGCCGAGACGAATCGCCGTCGTCATCAGGGCGAAAGGTGGTGCTACACGTTACTAGACAGGTATCTCTAATTCAATTGCTCTTCAGTGTACATCAAACCTTCGTGAACTGTGGGAGCTTGTTCAGGGGTCGTGGATCCGTATGGCTTCCCAACGCTTCCGGTGTCTTGTCGAGTCCATGCCGAGACGAATCGCCGTCGTCATCAGGGCGAAAGGTGGTGTTACACGTTACTACACAGGTATCTCTAATTCAATTGCTCTTCAGTGTACATCAAATCTTCGTGAACTGTGGGAGCTTGTTCAGGGGTCGTGGATCCGTATGGCTTCCCAAGGCTTCCGGTGTCTTGTCGAGTCCATACCGAGATGAATCGCCGCCGTCATCAGGGCGAAAGGTGGTGCTACACGTTACTAGACAGGTATCTCTAATTCAATTGCTCTTCAGAGTACATCAAATCTTCGTGAACTGTGGGAGCTTGTTCAGGGGTCGTGGATCCGTATGGCTTCCCAAGGTTTCCGGTGTCTTGTCGAGTCCATGCCGAGACGAATCGCCGCCGTCATCAGGGCGAAAGGTGGTGCTACACGTTACTAGACAGGTATCTCTAATTCAATTGCTCTTCAGTGTACATCAAACCTTCGTGAACTGTGGGAGCTTGTTCAGGGGTCGTGGATCCGTATGGCTTCCCAAGGTTTCCGGTGTCTTGTCGAGTCCATGCCGAGACGAATCTCCGCCGTCATCAGGGGAAAGATGGTGCTATACGTTACTAGACAGGTATCTCTAATTCAATTGCTCTTCAGTGTACATCAAACCTTCGTGAACTGTGGGAGCTTGTTCAGGGGTCATGGATCCGTATGGCTTCCCAAGGTTTCCGGTGTCTTGTCGAGTCCATGCCGAGACGAATCTCCGCCGTCATCAGGGGAAAGATGGTGCTACACGTTACTAGACAGGTATCTCTAATTCAATTGCTCTTCAGTGTACATCAAACCTTCGTGAACTGTGGGAGCTTGTTCAGGGGTCGTGGATCCGTATGGCTTCCCAACGCTTCCGGTGTCTTGTCGAGTCCATGCCGAGACGAATCTCCGCCGTCATCAGGGGAAAGATGGTGCTATACGTTACTAGACAGGTATCTCTAATTCAATTGCTCTTCAGTGTACATCAAACCTTCGTGAACTGTGGGAGCTTGTTCAGGGGTCGTGGATCCGTATGGCTTCCCAACGCTTCCGGTGTCTTGTCGAGTCCATGCCGAGACGAATCTCCGCCGTCATCAGGGGAAAGATGGTGCTATACGTTACTAGACAGGTATCTCTAATTCAATTGCTCTTCAGTGTACATCAAACCTTCGTGAACTGTGGGAGCTTGTTCAGGGGTCGTGGATCCGTATGGCTTCCCAACGCTTCCGGTGTCTTGTCGAGTCCATGCCGAGACGAATCTCCGCCGTCATCAGGGGAAAGATGGTGCTATACGTTACTAGACAGGTATCTCTAATTCAATTGCTCTTCAGTGTACATCAAACCTTCGTGAACTGTGGGAGCTTGTTCAGGGGTCGTGGATCCGTATGGCTTCCCAACGCTTCCGGTGTCTTGTCGAGTCCATGCCGAGACGAATCGCCGTCGTCATCAGGGCGAAAGGTGGTGCTACACGTTACTAGACAGGTATCTCTAATTCAATTGCTCTTCAGTGTACATCAAACCTTCGTGAACTGTGGGAGCTTGTTCAGGGGTCGTGGATCCGTATGGCTTCCCAACGCTTCCGGTGTCTTGTCGAGTCCATGCCGAGACGAATCGCCGTCGTCATCAGGGCGAAAGGTGGTGTTACACGTTACTACACAGGTATCTCTAATTCAATTGCTCTTCAGTGTACATCAAATCTTCGTGAACTGTGGGAGCTTGTTCAGGGGTCGTGGATCCGTATGGCTTCCCAAGGCTTCCGGTGTCTTGTCGAGTCCATACCGAGATGAATCGCCGCCGTCATTAGGGCGAAAGGTGGTGCTACACGTTACTAGACAGGTATCTCTAATTCAATTGCTCTTCAGAGTACATCAAATCTTCGTGAACTGTGGGAGCTTGTTCAGGGGTCGTGGATCCGTATGGCTTCCCAAGGTTTCCGGTGTCTTGTCGAGTCCATGCCGAGACGAATCGCCGCCGTCATCAGGGCGAAAGGTGGTGCTACACGTTACTAGACAGGTATCTCTAATTCAATTGCTCTTCAGTGTACATCAAACCTTCGTGAACTGTGGGAGCTTGTTCAGGGGTCGTGGATCCGTATGGCTTCCCAAGGTTTCCGGTGTCTTGTCGAGTCCATGCCGAGACGAATCTCCGCCGTCATCAGGGGAAAGATGGTGCTATACGTTACTAGACAGGTATCTCTAATTCAATTGCTGTTCAGTGTACATCAAACCTTCGTGAACTGTGGGAGCTTGTTCAGGGGTCATGGATCCGTATGGCTTCCCAAGGTTTCCGGTGTCTTGTCGAGTCCATGCCGAGACGAATCTCCGCCGTCATCAGGGGAAAGATGGTGCTACACGTTACTAGACAGGTATCTCTAATTCAATTGCTCTTCAGTGTACATCAAACCTTCGTGAACTGTGGGAGCTTGTTCAGGGGTCGTGGATCCGTATGGCTTCCCAACGCTTCCGGTGTCTTGTCGAGTCCATGCCGAGACGAATCTCCGCCGTCATCAGGGGAAAGATGGTGCTATACGTTACTAGACAGGTATCTCTAATTCAATTGCTCTTCAGTGTACATCAAACCTTCGTGAACTGTGGGAGCTTGTTCAGGGGTCGTGGATCCGTATGGCTTCCCAACGCTTCCGGTGTCTTGTCGAGTCCATGCCGAGACGAATCTCCGCCGTCAACAGGGGAAAGATGGTGCTATACGTTACTAGACAGGTATCTCTAATTCAATTGCTCTTCAGTGTACATCAAACCTTCGTGAACTGTGGGAGCTTGTTCAGGGGTCGTGGATCCGTATGGCTTCCCAACGCTTCCGGTGTCTTGTCGAGTCCATGCCGAGACGAATCTCCGCCGTCATCAGGGGAAAGATGGTGCTACACGTTACTAGACAGGTATCTCTAATTCAATTGCTCTTCAGTGTACATCAAACCTTCGTGAACTGTGGGAGCTTGTTCAGGGGTCGTGGATCCGTATGGCTTCCCAAGGTTTCCGGTGTCTTGTCGAGTCCATGCCGAGACGAATCGTTGCCGTCATCAGGGCGAAAGGTGGTGCTACACGTTACTAGACAGGTATCTCTAATTCAATTGCTCTTCAGTGTACATCAAACCTTCGTGAACTGTTTGAGCTTGTTCAGGGGTCGTGGATCCGTATGGCTTCCCAAGGTTTCCGGTGTCTTGTCGAGTCCATGCCGAGACGAATCTCCGCCGTCATCAGGGGAAAGATGGTGCTATACGTTACTAGACAGGTATCTCTAATTCAATTGCTCTTCAGTGTACATCAAACCTTCGTGAACTGTGGGAGCTTGTTCAGGGGTCGTGGATCCGTATGGCTTCCCAACGCTTCCGGTGTCTTGTCGAGTCCATGCCGAGACGAATCTCCGCCGTCAACAGGGGAAAGATGGTGCTATACGTTACTAGACAGGTATCTCTAATTCAATTGCTCTTCAGTGTACATCAAACCTTCGTGAACTGTGGGAGCTTGTTCAGGGGTCGTGGATCCGTATGGCTTCCCAACGCTTCCGGTGTCTTGTCGAGTCCATGCCGAGACGAATCTCCGCCGTCATCAGGGGAAAGATGGTGCTACACGTTACTAGACAGGTATCTCTAATTCAATTGCTCTTCAGTGTACATCAAACCTTCGTGAACTGTGGGAGCTTGTTCAGGGGTCGTGGATCCGTATGGCTTCCCAACGCTTCCGGTGTCTTGTCGAGTCCATGCCGAGAAGAATCTCCGCCGTCATCAGGGGAAAGATGGTGCTATACGTTACTAGACAGGTATCTCTAATTCAATTGCTCTTCAGTGTACATCAAACCTTCGTGAACTGTGGGAGCTTGTTCAGGGGTCGTGGATCCGTATGGCTTCCCAACGCTTCCGGTGTCTTGTCGAGTCCATGCCGAGACGAATCGCCGTCGTCATCAGGGCGAAAGGTGGTGCTACACGTTACTAGACAGGTATCTCTAATTCAATTGCTCTTCAGTGTACATCAAACCTTCGTGAACTGTGGGAGCTTGTTCAGGGGTCGTGGATCCGTATGGCTTCCCAACGCTTCCGGTGTCTTGTCGAGTCCATGCCGAGACGAATCGCCGTCGTCATCAGGGCGAAAGGTGGTGCTACACGTTACTAGACAGGTATCTCTAATTCAATTGCTCTTCAGTGTACATCAAACCTTCGTGAACTGTGGGAGCTTGTTCAGGGGTCGTGGATCCGTATGGCTTCCCAACGCTTCCGGTGTCTTGTCGAGTCCATGCCGAGACGAATCGCCGTCGTCATCAGGGCGAAAGGTGGTGTTACACGTTACTACACAGGTATCTCTAATTCAATTGCTCTTCAGTGTACATCAAATCTTCGTGAACTGTGGGAGCTTGTTCAGGGGTCGTGGATCCGTATGGCTTCCCAAGGCTTCCGGTGTCTTGTCGAGTCCATACCGAGACGAATCGCCGCCGTCATTAGGGCGAAAGGTGGTGCTACACGTTACTAGACATGTATCTCTAATTCAATTGCTCTTCAGTGTACATCAAATCTTCGTGAACTGTGGGAGCTTGTTCAGGGGTCGTGGATCCGTATGGCTTCCCAACGCTTCCGGTGTCTTGTCGAGTCCATGCCTAGACGAATCGCCGCCGTCATCAGGGCGAAAGGTGGTGCCACACGTTACTAGACAGGTATCTCTAATTCAATTGCTCTTCAGTGTACATCAAATCTTCGTGAACTGTGGGAGCTTGTTCAGGGGTCGTGGATCCGTATGGCTTCCCAAGGCTTCCGGTGTCTTGTCGAGTCCATGCCGGTGACGAATCGCCGCCGTCATCAGGGCCAAAGGTGGTGCTACACGTTACTAGACAGGTATCTCTAATTCAATTGCTCTTCAGTGTACATCAAATCTTCGTGAACTGTGGGAGCTTGTTCAGGGGTCGTGGATCCGTATGGCTTCCCAAGGCTTCCGGTGTCTTGTCGAGTCCATGCCGAGACGAATCGCCGCCGTCATCAGGATGAAAGGTGGTGCTACACGTTACTAGACAGGTATCTCTAATTCAATTGCTCTTCAGTGTACATCAAATCTTCGTGAACTGTGGGAGCTTGTTCAAGGGTCGTGGATCCGTATGGCTTCCCAAGGCTTCCGGTGTCTTGTCGAGTCCATACCGAGACGAATCGCCGCCGTCATTAGGGCGAAAGGTGGTGCTACACGTTACTAGACAGGTATCTCTAATTCAATTGCCCTTCAGTGTACATCAAATCTTCGTGAACTGTGGGAGCTTGTTCAGGGGTCGTGGATCCGTATGGCTTCCCAAGGCTTCCGGTGTCTTGTCGAGTCCATACCGAGACGAATCGCCGCCGTCATTAGGGCGAAAGGTGGTGCTACACGTTACTAGACAGGTATCTATCTCTAATTCAATTGCTCTTCAGTGTACATCAAATCTTCGTGAACTGTGGGAGCTTGTTCAGGGGTCGTGGATCCGTATGGCTTCCCAAGGCTTCCGGTGTCTTGTCGAGTCCATGCCGAGACGAATCGCCGCCGTCATCAGGGCCAAAGGTGGTGCTATACGTTACTAGACAGGTATCTCTAATTTAATTGCTCTTCAGTGTGTGTTGTTTCTTTATGTTTGTTTTTTATTTGAGGTTTAAGGACCACCGTGAGCAACTCAATTGGCTATAAGCAGTCGCCCGTCCCTAATTTAGGGCCACTGGTTCCAGGCATGGATGTTGTCTTTGTCTTTCGGCACTGGCTCCATGCCCCACCGGGATTCAAACCCGGTCCCCAAATCAGTCGCCCGTCCCTAATTTAGGGCCACCATAAGCAGTCGTCCGTCCCTAATTTAGGGCAACCGGTGAGGCATGGATGTTGTGTTTGTCTTACGGCACTGGCTCTCTCCCTTCCCTATAACCAGTAGCCCTAAATTAGGGACCGACGACTGCTTATAGCCTATTGATTTGCTCACGGTGGTTGTTAAACGTCCAATCGAAGAAAAAGTACTCCATATGTAATATTTCATCAAAGTTCGTTTTTGGTGGCGAGGTGGTCTAAGCGATGGCTTCTGATCATTCGTCTGAAAGGGGTCCAGTTTCGAATCTCGGTGAGGCATGTATGTTGTCTTTGTCTTACGGCACTGGCTCTCTCCCTTCCCTGGAACCAGTGGCCCTAAATTAGGGACGGACGACTGCTTATAGCCCATTGAGTTGCTCACGGTGGTTGTTAAACCTCCAATCGAAGAAAAAGTACTCCATATGTAATATTTCATCAAAGTTCGTTTTTGGTGGCGCAGTGGTCTAAGCGATGGCTTCTGATCATTCGTCTGAAAGGGGTCCAGTTTCGAATCTCGGTGAGGCATGTATGTTGTCTTTGTCTTACGGCACTGACTCTCTCCCTTCCCTGGAACCAATGGCCCCAAATTTGGGACGGACGACTGCTTATAGCCCATTGAGTTGCTCACGGTGGTTGTTAAACCTCTAATCAAAAAAAAAAAAAAAAAAAAAAAAGGTCGCTTTTGGTGGTGTAGTGGTCTAAGGCGGTGGCCTCTGATCATTCGTCCGAAGGGGTCCGGGTTCGAATCTCGATGAGGCATGGGTGTTGTGTTTGTCTTACGGCACTGGCTCTCTCCCTTCCCTGGAACCAGTGACCCCAAATTAGGGACGGACGACTGCTTATAGCCCATTGAGTTGCTCACGGTGGTCGTTAAACCTCTAATCAAAAAAAAAAAAAAAAAAAAAAAAAAAAGGTCGCTTTTGGTGGTGTAGTGGTCTAAGGCTGTGGCTTGCTATCATTCGCCCTAGTTGGGGCTGGGTTCGAATCCCGGTGAGGCATGGATATTTGTGTTTCGGCCATGACTCTCAATGTGTTACTTGTCAAACACTGGTTATCTGTGTACATTGAGAATATAGTAAAATCCATGTTTGATGTATACTTGTTTATAATGTGTTACTTGATCAATACTGTCTATATCTGTGTAAATTGATCAATTCTCATGCTGTTAATCATGTATGTTTTGTACTTGTTGCTTTGAAATATGTTTCCTGTTTATGTCTGCCTGTTTACCATGCCTCTGTACCACCAGGTTCAATAAATCATTTCATTAGACTTCCAATAAAATAAAAAAAAGTTCGTTTTTTACACTTTCTGCAATTTTTTTTTATCTTAATCACGCACCTGTTCTTTGAAACACGCCAATCGCATTTCACTTTCTACCCTGCCAGAATATAAACTTCCGGTGCGAACTTCGGACTGCCGCCCCGGTGGCGCAGTGGTCTAAGGCGTTGGCCTCTGATCATTCGTCCGTAAGGGGTCCGGGTTCGAATCCCGGTCAGGCATGGATGTTGTGTTTGTCTTACGGCACTGGCTCTCTCCCTTCCCTGGAACCAGTGACCCTAAATTAGGGACGGGCGACTGCTTATAGCCCATTGAGTTGCTCACGGTGGTCGTTAAACCTCAAAAAAAAAAAAAAAAAAAAAAAAAAAAAAAAAGAACTTCGGACTTTAGGAAAAAGAATGCACGTTGCGATTCAGAAATAAATATATCTCTTCCATCTCGATAAAGTATTTTTTTGGACAAAATTCAAGGAAAACGGTGGTTCATCTCCCTTAATTAGTCCATGACACATTTCTGAACAAGTGAAAGTTCTTCATGTTGTACAATAAAATAGAGATTACTTAAACAATACCTGAGATTAGGGACCGGCGCAACCAGGAACTCTGAATCGAAGGTGAAAGTCATCAACGGAGTTTCACTACGACCTTCTTTTGTTATCACTTTGTTTTATCTTACGCTTTTATCATTCAATCAAGATAAGCAGCGAAATGCTTTGTGGAGAAGCGCACTACCATTTTAAAAATTGCGCTCAAGAACGACATTTATCTTTTTTTCATAGCTACATATCTCTTTTTTGCCGTAGAATTTTTAATGATGCCTTTTAAATAAAAACATAGGATCTACATGATTACTACTTTACCCCAGGTCATAGATGCTTTTTATTACCCTGCTCGACAAAGAAAATGCCACACCAGTCAAATATACACTATCTACCAACAAGTAATTGGACACCTGTGATAGCAAAGGAAAACGAAGTTTATTCACCTTCAATAGTTGGTGGAGTCTCCACGAGCGGCGATTACAGCTGCGACCCTCCGGGGCATACTCTCAACCAGGCGTTGCACGACGGCTAGCGGTATTTTCTTCCACTCGGCTTGGAGAAGACAGGTCAGTTCCTTCACCGATTTCGGACGGTGGGGGCACCCCTTAAGTCGACGCTCCAACTCGTCCCAGAGGTGCTCGATAGGGTTAAGGTCCGGGCTCTGCGCAGGCCAGTCCATTCGATTAACCCCATTGTCACCATACCAAGCCATGGTGGACCTCGCAACATGACAGGTGGCATAGTCATCCTGAAAGTAACACGGGTCCACCCCGTAAAACTACCACAACGTAGGAAGCGCATGGTCATCCAAAATGGTGCAGTAGGTCTCGGCGTTGAGTCTACCAGGAATTGCGACCAAGGGTCCCGTGCCATGCCAGGAGAAACACCCCCATAGCATAATTCCACCGCCGCCGAACTTCACAGTTGGCACAATACATTCCGGCAGGAGATCCTGCCATCCCAACGGTAGAGGGTGAACCTTGATTCGTCGCTCCAGAGAACCTGTTTCCACTGTTCAACGGTCCACTGTCGACGTTCTTTGCACCACGTTAGCCGAGCAGCGCTATTGGACTTGGTGATCAAAGGCTTGTGGGCGGCAGCACGTCCATGATAACCGAGCAGATGGGATTCCTTACGGATGGTCTTCATCTAAAGAACACTCCCGGATGCCTGTTGAAACTCCTCGCGGATGTGGCCCATCGATTTTTTGCGGTTCTTCCGAATTTCTCTGGCCAGCACCCGTCGGTCTCTAACTCCCAGTTTTGTGGGTCTGCCGGGTCGGGGCACATTCCGACAGTCACCTCTCATCTTCCACTTGCCAATTGCGTAGGCCACTGTCGATTTTGGGTACTTCAACTCGCTGGATATGTCATCTGCCATTTCTGTGATACCCGACGATTACACCTTTCTCGAAATCAGAGAGCTCCGAACTGCGTGGCATCTTGCATGCGACTGGTTGCGTTGTTGTTTCTCACACGATATTTAACGGCGGCGGTCGTGACGTGATCAAGACCGCAGATATCGTCGATCGCAGGGGTGTGCAATTACTTGTTGGTAGATAGTGTATATTGACAAAAGTCACCGGACACCTAGAATAGAAACACAACATAGCATTTATTAACATACTTTAGTACGGTTTCGGTCCACCTTTGGCCTTAATGCATGCACTGACCCTGCGAGACATGCTTTCAACAAGGTTTTGGGACACAGCGATAGGTATGATCTTCCATTCAGTACATAATGCTGCCGCTAACTGTTTCTTAGTATAATAGGCCTTGGTTAGAAACAACTTCTTATGCGTCGCTCTAATTCATCTTGTAAATGCTCTATGGATTAAGATCAGGACGCTGTGCTGGCCAGTCCACACACGATACAGAATTATCGTCAAACCACCCCGTAACAGTCCTTGCTTTATAGCTCAGTGCATTATCTTGCTGGTACCAACAAGGCTCGGTTCCATAGTATTGCCACAGAGTTGGTAGGACATAATTGTCCAGAATTTCGAGGTAGACGAGCTGGTTAACAGGTTTGTCCACGATAACCAATGGGCCGGGACCATACCACGAAAAAACACCTCCACACGAGTACACTGCCAGCTCCAAACTTGACCGTAGGAACAGTACACTGTGGTAAATAGCGTTTCCCCCGGCTGCCGCCATACCTACACACGGCCATCAGACTGATAGATCGTGTATCTGGATTCATCAGTCTATAGGACCCGTTTCCATTGATCTACGGTCAACGATATATGTTCTTTACACCATGCTAAACAACGAGTAGCATTACGAGTGGAGATGAAAGGCTTATGAGCAGCCGCACGACCACGGTTACCTATGGAATGAAGTTCTCTGCGAATGGTACGTGTACATACCGAGGTTCCAGCATTTTTACTCACCTGTACACTGACGTCTTGTGCAGTACTCCGTCGATTAGCTGTAACGACTCTCCTGAGGCTTCGACGTCCTCTATCACTGATTTTCTTTGGTCTGCCGGTACGTTTTGCTGCTTCAGGCGCGCCATGTGTCTTCCACTTATTCAGTACATCCAAAACAGTTGACTTGGGTATGTTTAAACGCCTCTCGGTTTCTGTTATGGAGTACCCACTAATATAGCACCCAGCAATCTTTCCTTTGTCAAAGTCAGTTCTCTCCCTCCGCGACAAAGAAGCGGTAAAGAAGCTCACTTATACCATTTTCAAATTTTGTCTCGTGCAGTATTCCTTTGATTAGCTGTACCGACTCTCCTGAGGCTTCGACGTCCTCTATCACTGATTTTCTTTGGTCTGCCGGTACGTTTTGCTGCTTCAGGCACGCCATGTGTCTTCCACTTATTCAGTACATCCAAAACAGTTGACTTGGGCATGTTTAAACGCCTCTCGGTTTCTCTTATGGACAACCCACTAATATAGCACCCAACAATCTTTCCTTTCTCAAAGTCAGTTCTCTCCCTCCGCGACAAAGAAGCGGTAAAGAAGCTCACTTATACCATTTTCAAATTTTGTCTCGAGCAGTATTCCTTTGATTAGCTGTAACGACTCTCCTGAGGCTTCGACGTCCTCTATCACTGATTTTCTTTGGTCTGCCGGTACGTTTTGCTGCTTCAGGCACGCCATGTGTCTTCCACTTATTCAGTACATCCAAAACAGTTGACTTGGGTGTGTTTAAACGCCTCTCGGTTTCTGTTATGGACAACGCACTAATATAGCACCCAACAATCTTTCCTTTCTCAAAGTCAGTTCTCTCCCTCCGCGACAAAGAAGCGGTAAAGAAGCTCACTTATACCATTTTCAAATTTTGTCTCGTGCAGTATTCCTTTGATTAGCTGTAACGACTCTCCTGAGGCTTCGACGTCCTCTATCACTGATTTTCTTTGGTCTGCCGGTACGTTTTGCTGCTTCAGGCACGCCATGTGTCTTCCACTTATTCAGTACATCCAAAACAGTTGACTTGGGTGTGTTTAAACGCCTCTCGGTTTCTGTTATGGACAACCCACTAATATAGCACCCAACAATCTTTCCTTTCTCGAAGTCAGTTCTCTCCCTCCGCGACAAAGAAGCGGTAAAGAAGCTCACTTATACCATTTTCAAATTTTGTCTCGTGCAGTATTCCTTTGATTAGCTGTAACGACTCTCCTGAGGCTTCGACGTCCTCTATCACTGATTTTCTTTGGTCTGCCGGTACGTTTTGCTGCTTCAGGCACGCCATGTGTCTTCCACTTATTCAGTACATCCAAAACAGTTGACTTGGCTGTGTTTAAACGCCTCTCGGTTTCTGTTATGGACAACCCACTAATATAGCACCCAACAATCTTTCCTTTCTCAAAGTCAGTTCTCTCCCTCCGCGACAAAGAAGCGGTAAAGAAGCTCACTTATACCATTTTCAAATTTTGTCTCGTGCAGTATTCCTTTGATTAGCTGTAACGACTCTCCTGAGGCTTCGACGTCCTCTATCACTGATTTTCTTTGGTCTGCCGGTACGTTTTGCTGCTTCAGGCACGCCATGTGTCTTCCACTTATTCAGTACATCCAAAACAGTTGACTTGGGTGTGTTTAAACGCCTCTCGGTTTCTGTTATGGACAACCCACTAATATAGCACCCAACAATCTTTCCTTTCTCAAAGTCAGTTCTCTCCCTCCGCGACAAAGAAGCGGTAAAGAAGCTCACTTATACCATTTTCAAATTTTGTCTCGTGCAGTATTCCTTTGATTAGCTGTAACGACTCTCCTGAGGCTTCGACGTCCTCTATCACTGATTTTCTTTGGTCTGCCGGTACGTTTTGCTGCTTCAGGCACGCCATGTGTCTTCCACTTATTCAGTACATCCAAAACAGTTGACTTATGTGTGTTTAAACGCCTCTCGGTTTCTGTTATGGACAACCCACTAATATAGCACCCAACAATCTTTCCTTTCTCAAAGTCAGTTCTCTCCCTCCGCGACAAAGAAGCGGTAAAGAAGCTCACTTATATCATTTTCAAATTTTGTCCCGTGCAGTATTCCTTTGATTAGCTGTAACGACTCTCCTGAGGCTTCGACGTCCTCTATCACTGATTTTCTTTGGTCTGCCGGTACGTTTTGCTGCTTCAGGCACGCCATGTGTCTTCCACTTATTCAGTACATCCAAAACAGTTGACTTGGGTATGTTTAAACGCCTCTCGGTTTCTCTTATGGACAACCCACTAATATAACACCCAACAATCTTTCCTTTCTCAAAGTCAGTTCTCTCCCTCCGCGACAAAGAAGCGGTAAAGAAGCTCACTTATATCATTTTCAAATTTTGTCCCGTGCAGTATTCCTTTGATTAGCTGTAACGACTCTCCTGAGGCTTCGACGTCCTCTATCACTGATTTTCTTTGGTCTGCAGGTACGTTTTGCTGCTTCAGGCACGCCATGTGTCTTCCACTTATTCAGTACATCCAAAACAGTTGACTTGGGTGTGTTTAAACGCCTCTCGGTTTCTCTTATGGACAACCCACTAATATAACACCCAACAATCTTTCCTTTCTCAAAGTCAGTTCTCTCCCTCCGCGACAAAGAAGCGGTAAAGAAGCTCACTTATATCATTTTCAAATTTTGTCTCGTGCAGTATTCCTTTGATTAGCTGTAACGACTCTCCTGAGGCTTCGACGTCCTCTATCACTGATTTTCTTTGGTCTGCAGGTACGTTTTGCTGCTTCAGGCACGCCATGTGTCTTCCACTTATTCAGTACATCCAAAACAGTTGACTTGGGTGTGTTTAAACGCCTCTCGGTTTCTCTTATGGACAACCCACTAATATAACACCCAACAATCTTTCCTTTCTCAAAGTCAGTTCTCTCCCTCCGCGACAAAGAAGCGGTAAAGAAGCTCACTTATATCATTTTCAAATTTTGTCCCGTGCAGTATTCCTTTGATTAGCTGTAACGACTCTCCTGAGGCTTCGACGTCCTCTATCACTGATTTTCTTTGGTCTGCAGGTACGTTTTGCTGCTTCAGGCACGCCATGTGTCTTCCACTTATTCAGTACATCCAAAACAGTTGACTTGGGTATGTTTAAACGCCTCTCGGTTTCTCTTATGGACAACCCACTAATATAACACCCAACAATCTTTCCTTTCTCAAAGTCAGTTCTCTCCCTCCGCGACAAAGAAGCGGTAAAGAAGCTCACTTATATCATTTTCAAATTTTGTCTCGTGCAGTATTCCTTTGATTAGCTGTAACGACTCTCCTGAGGCTTCGACGTCCTCTATCACTGATTTTCTTTGGTCTGCAGGTACGTTTTGCTGCTTCAGGCACGCCATGTGTCTTCCACTTATTCAGTACATCCAAAACAGTTGACTTGGGTATGTTTAAACGCCTCTCGGTTTCTCTTATGGACAACCCACTAATATAACACCCAACAATCTTTCCTTTCTCAAAGTCAGTTCTCTCCCGCCGCGACAAAGAAGCGGTAAAGAAGCTCACTTATATCATTTTCAAATTTTGTCTCGTGCAGTATTCCTTTGATTAGCTGTAACGACTCTCCTGAGGCTTCGACGTCCTCTATCACTGATTTTCTTTGGTCTGCCGGTACGTTTTGCTGCTTCAGGCACGCCATGTGTCTTCCACTTATTCAGTACATCCAAAACAGTTGACTTATGTGTGTTTAAACGCCTCTCGGTTTCTGTTATGGACAACCCACTAATATAGCACCCAACAATCTTTCCTTTCTCAAAGTCAGTTCTCTCCCTCCGCGACAAAGAAGCGGTAAAGAAGCTCACTTATACAATTTTCAAATTTTGTCTCGTGCAGTATTCCTTTGATTAGCTGTAACGACTCTCCTGAGGCTTCGACGTCCTCTATCACTGATTTTCTTTGGTCTGCAGGTACGTTTTGCTGCTTCAGGCACGCCATGTGTCTTCCACTTATTCAGTACATCCAAAACAGTTGACTTGGGTATGTTTAAACGCCTCTCGGTTTCTCTTATGGACAACCCACTAATATAACACCCAACAATCTTTCCTTTCTCAAAGTCAGTTCTCTCCCGCCGCGACAAAGAAGCGGTAAAGAAGCTCACTTATACCATTTTCAAATTTAGTCTCGTGCAGTATTCCTTTGATTAGCTGTAACGACTCTCCTGAGGCTTCGACGTCCTCTATCACTGATTTTCTTTGGTCTGCCGGTACGTTTTGCTGCTTCAGGCACGCTATGTGTCTTCCACTTATTCAGTACATCCAAAACAGTTGACTTGGGTATGTTTAAACGCCTCTCGGTTTCTCTTATGGACAACCCACTAATATAACACCCAACAATCTTTCCTTTCTCAAAGTCAGTTCTCTCCAGCCGCGACATTTTCACTCAACCTCACAGTGCGATATGATCACGGTTATGCTTGTTTTTATACCGTTTGCAGCTGTTCCGCGCATCTTAACAACGCAGCGGACCTGTTCATTTGCTTTTGAAGGGGTGTCTCGTGACTTTTCTCAATATAGGGTATTTTTCGGAGCGTCATGGTAATAAACTATATTACGAAAAGTATTTGAACAACGCAATGTTTTAAGACAAATAACTTTATTATCGCAATTAGTAGTTAGTCCAGAGGTGGGAATCAGCGGCCTTAAAGTGTGGCCTTCTAGGCTCTTAAGTTAGGCCTTTTGAGTGAATCCAAACTTTACAGAACTTATCGTCTTATTTTTATTAAAATGTTTTCGTTCTTATTTTATTATTTTTATTTTAACCTGAAAATGACCGTATTCAGAATAACAAATATAAAACGAAGATTCAACGATATAATGACTAGTTTGACACCTGCTACGCTCTTGATTTCGTTCTAATGTTACTCTATTATTACACTGGCGTGCAAAAATTAAGGACGAGACGGTTTTTCGAATGTAACGTCGTGCAGAAGTGCTCCACATCGACTCAAATCATACCATAAGATCCCCAAGATGTAAGAATATGGGACAAGTGAGCAAAACCGTCCAAACAAGGAATCCGAAGGATACAAAGGCACTTTATTGAAAAGGTAGCTTCGAGCACAACTGGACAGGAAACAGAAACGTCCATGTGACAGGCGGCCGCCAAAAAAATCCAGTCTTTAGTAGGGGATATGATCACCCCTGACTGCGTTGCAGGATTTACAACGTCTGTCCATGCTGAGGACGAGGTTGTCAAGGAGATGTTGAGGCATCGCGGCCCATTCCTCTTGCAGCGCCAATCGCAGCTGCAGAATCGTTGCTGGCGGCTGGTGACGAGCTGCCAAGCGTCTCCCGAGAAGGTCCCACACGCGTTCGATTGGATGTAGGTCCGGGGACTTTGTGGGCCAATCCATGCATTGAATATCTTCACTATCCAACAGCTAGGCGACAGCCACTATACGATGAGGTGTAGCGTTGTCGTCCATGAAGAGGAACTCAGGACCCACAGCACCTCTAAACAGACGCACGTGAGGCAGGAGAACCTCGGTGCAATAGCGGACACCAGTGACTGAACCTCCTTGGAAGATGTGGAGGTCAGTATGGCTACCAAGGATGATATCGTCCCAAACAAGAACTCGGCCACCTCCAAACCGGTACCTTTCGATTATGTTGGAGGTGTGATTGCGTGTTCCCTGCATTCTCCAGATGTGCATACGTCCAGAATCGCTTGTGAGACTAAATAAGCTCTCATCCGTAAAGACAACTCGATCCCATTGCTGATGTGTCCAGTTCTTGTGTTCCTGGCACCACAGAAACCGCCGTCTCCGATGAGCAGGCGTTAATGGCACACACCGTACTGGTCGTCGTGCAAATAGACCACCTTTGTGCAGCCTCCTGGCCACGGTAAAACGCGATAACGGACGTCCAGTTGTCTGTTGCATGTGCCTTGCGATTTCTCCCGCTGTCTGCCGTTTGTCTCTTCTCGCCTGTAGAACAATATACCGGTCGTCCGCCGCCGTGGTTGCTTGTGGACGACCACTGCTAAACTCTCGGACAACTGTTCCTGTCGTTTGAAATGCTCTCCAAGCTCGTGAAACGATGTTGTGAGCGATCCCGAACTTCTCGGCCACACTTCGACCTTCTTCCAACTTCCCAATGACGTGACCTCGGGTAAGGTCATCCAGATGTCGTCTACTGGATTGCCTGCTGGCCATATCACACGGTGGCAGCAATTCGACGTCGTTCAAACCGATGTACACCGTGCAATAGCTTTCACTGATTTGCTGAGCGTACACCACCCGTGTGCTTTATACCCTTCCGACACCCCCTTACATCATGCTGCATATATGCGCATGCCCTACCGTAACGGACTCCAGTCTATCGCCTGAGTGGTCTTTCGGTCCGTTCTGCCTGCTCGTTCCGCTGTTATGCTAATTTTTCCTCTTCGTCCTTAATTTTTGCACACCAGTGTAGTTGGAGAATACAATAAATGGTTCACTGACTTTGAGAATCAGGACACCACACTCAAATTAGCATTTAACCCTCACCTAGTTGATGTCTCCATGGCTCCTAAAGAACTACAGAGGGGATTGATTGTGCACTTAGAAGATGACATTTTGAAGTTTCAACCGCCATCGGGTGCCAAAATACGTCATTACTTTTCCGTGATCCCAATATATTAAAAATCAACCATTTCTCTTTGAGTAATATTCAGACCTGTTAATAGATGGCGCGACCTGTACAGTGATGACGTCAGTAGACAAACAAAGGTTGAATTGCTTAACTATGGTTATGTTTAACAAGTATTAAGTATCCAATGTATAACTTAAAGTTAGTTTTGCCGATGTGCAAATTTTCATCCTCGGGAATACATTAATTGCGAAGAAAATATACTGGCGGAAAGTGAAAAAGGAACTCCAAAAAGGAGACGTCTGATCACAACGAAATTTATACATAACGGAATACAGAGAATAACGTGATCAAAACATTATGACAAAATACAGCTGTATTTGCTGGTAAACTGAAAAATGACATTTCCATGTAACATGGTTAGTACGAGGTTGAACCGCCATGAACTGCGTCATACTGTGCAATTCTGGAATGGAGTCTGTCGTACAGATGTTGGATGTAAGTTTGGGGTATTGAGTTCCAAGCATCCTCAAACTGGACGCCTCAATCGGGGATGGTCGTGGCTGGAAAGTGAAAAAAGAACACATCGGCAAAACTAACTTTAAGTTATACAATTCTGGAATGACGTCTGTAACCAAAGAATTTATACAGCATAATAACGGAATACAGAGGATAACGTGATCAAAACATTATGGCAAAATACAGCTGTATTTGCTGGTAAACTGAAAAATGACATTTCCATGTAACATGGTTAGTAAGAGGTTGAACCGCCATGAACTGCGTCACGCTGTGCAATTCTGGCATGGAGTCTGTCGTACAGATGTTGGATGTAAGTTTGGGGTATTGAGTTCCAAGCATCCTCAACCTGGACGCCTCGATCGGGGATGGTCGTGGCTGGAAAGTGAAAAAAGAACACCAAGAAGGAGACGTCTGATACCAACGAAATTTATACAGCATAATAACGGAAAACAGAGGATAACGTGATCAAAACATTATGACAAAATACAGCTGTATTTGCTGGTGAACTAAAAAATAACATTTCCATGTAACATGGTTAGTACGAAGTTGAACCGCCATGAACTGCGTCACACTGTGCACTTCTGGCGTGGAGTCTGTCGTACAGATGTTGGATGTAAGTTTGGGGTATTGAGTTAAAAGCATCCTCAACCTGGACGCCTCAATCGAGGATGGTCGTGGCTGGAAAGTGAAAACAGAACACCAAGAAGGAGACGTTTCATATTAACGAAATTTAAACAGCATAATAACGGAATATAGAGGATAACGTGATCAAAACATTATGGCAAAATACAGCTGTATTTGCTGGTAAACTGAAAAAAACCATTTCCATGTAACATGGTTAGTACGAAGTTGAACCGCCATGAACTGCGTCGCACTGTGTAATTCTGGCATGGAGTCTGTCGTACAGATGTTGGACGTAAGTTTGGGGTATTGAGTTCCGAGTATCCTCAACCTGGACACCTCAATCGGGGATGGTCGTGGCTGGAAAGTGAAAAAAGAACACCAAGAAGGAGACGTCTGATACCAACGAAATTTATACAGCATAATAACGGAATACAGAGGATAACGTGATCAAAACATTCTGGCAAAATACAGCTGTATTTGCAGGTAAACTGAAAAATAACATTTCCATGCAACATGGTTAGTACGAGGTTGAACCGCCATGAACTGCGTCACACTGTGTAATTCTGGCGTGAAGTCTGTCGTACAGATGCTGGATGTAAGTTTGGGGTATTGAGTTCCAAGCATCCTCAACCTGGACGCCTCAATCGGGGATGGTCGTGGCTGGAAAGTGAAAAAAGAACACCAAGAAGGAGACGTCTGATACCAACGAAATTTATACAGCATAATAACGGAATACAGAGGATAACGTGATTAAAACATTATGGCAAAAAACAGCTGTATTTGCTGCTAAACTGAAAAAAACCATTTCCATGTAACATGGTTAGTACGAGGTTGAACCGCCATGAACTGCGTCACACTGTGCAATTCTGGCATGGAGTCTGTCGTACAGATGTTGGATGTAAGTTTGGATTATTGAGTTCCAAGCATCCTCAGTCTGGACGCCTCAATCGGGGATGGTCGTGGCTGGAAAGTGAAAAAAGAACACCAAGAAGGAGACGTCTGATACCAACGAAATTTATACAGCATAATAACGGAATACAGAGGATAACGTGATCAAAACATTATGGCAAAATACAGCTGTATTTGCTGGTAAACTGAAAAATAACATTTCCATGTAACATGGTTAGTACGAGGTTGAACCGCCATGAACTGAGTCACACTGTGCAATTCTGGCATGGAGTCTGTCGTACAGATGTTGGATGTAAGTTTGGGGTATTGAGTTCCAAGCATCCTCAGTCTGGACGCCTCAATCGGGGATGGTCGTGGCTGGAAAGTGAAAAAAGAACACCAAGAAGGAGACGTCTGATACCAACGAAATTTATACAGCATAATAACGGAATACAGAGGATAACGTGATCAAAACATTATGGCAAAATACAGCTGTATTTGCTGGTAAACTGAAAAATAACATTTCCGTGTAACATGGTTAGTACGAGGTTGAACCGCCATGAACTGCGTCACACTGTGCAATTCTGGCATTAAGTCTGTCGTACAGATGTTGGATGTAAGTTTGGGGTATTGAATTCCAAGCATCCTCAACCTGGACGCCTCAATCGCAGATGATCGTGGCTGCCCGTGGAGACCGGATAAGTCGTTGTCCCATAAAATCCCACACGTGCTCAATGGGTGACAAATCCGGTGGCCATGGAAGTTGTCTCACACCCTGAGGTGCATGTTGCGTTGCACGTGCCGTGTGCGGGCGTGCGTTATCTTGCTGGAAAATACCACGATGGATCGACCTTATAAATGGCACAACAACGGGCTGAATGATGTTGTTGATGTAGGAGATGCTGTTTAACGTACCCAGTACAAACACTAGGTTTGTACGGGGGTGATAGCTGATCGCTCCCCACACCAGAAGACAACGTGTAGTCCCTGTGTGTCGCTAGCGGATACAAGAAGGGTGGAGACGCTCCTCTGTGCGTCTGCGAACACGCATACGGCCGTCGGATGCTCCCAAGCAGAATCTGCTTTCATCGCTGAACACGACAGATCGCCATTGCGTTCTCCAGTGCCGACGTTGGCGTCACCACTGCAGCCGTTCCTGACGGGGGGCTGGAGTCCGAGGTACACATGCCAGAGACGCACGTGCACGTAGTCGTGCATCCAGTAGACGGATGCGGATTGTTCGCACAGTCACCTTAGGTGCAACGGCAGCTCGGATTGGCACCGGACATTTTGGCACATTCCCTTTTAAAGCAATTAAATTGCGCTGCGTTAAAAATTATAGTGTTCCTATATTTCTCCCTACTTGAGCAAGTGGTGCGCACAAAATTTTTTTCACTTATATCTCATAATCATTAAGAAATTGAGACATATTTACGATTTTCTGTCTGAAAGACGGGGCGAACATTTGGGCACCGGACATTTTGGCACATTCCCTTTTAAAGCAATGAAATTGCGCTGCGTTAAAAATAATAGTGTTCCTATATTTCTCCCTACTTGAGCAAGTGGTGTGCACAAAATTGTTTTCACTTATATCTCATAATCATTAAGAAATTGAGACATATTTACGATTTTCTGTCTGAAAGACGGGGCGAACATTTGGGCACCGGACATTTTGGCACATTCCCTTTTAAACCAATGAAATTGCGCTGCGTTAAAAATTATAGTGTTCCTATATTTCTCCCTACTTGAGCAAGTGGTGTGCACAAAAAGTTTTTCTTTTATTTCTCATAATCATTAAGAAATTGAGACATATTTACGATTTTCTGTCTGAAAGACGGGGCGAACATTTGGGCACCGGACATTTTGGCACATTCCCTTTTAAAGCAATGAAATTGCGCTGCGTTAAAAATTATAGTGTTCCTATATTTCTCCCTACTTGAGCAAGTGGTGTGCACAAAAAAATTTTCTTTTATTTCTCATAATCATTAAGAAATTGAGACATATTTACGATTTTCTGTCTGAAAGACGGGGCGAACATTTGGGCACCGGACATTTTGGCACATTCCCTTTTAACGCAATGAAATTGCGCTGTGTTAAAAATTATACTGTTCCTATATTTCTACCAATTTCAGCAAGTGGTGTGCACAATTTTTTTTTACTACTGTCTTATAATCGTTAAGAAATTGAGACATATTTACGATTTTCTGTCTGAAAGACGGGGCGAACATTTGGGCACCGGACATTTTGGCACATTCCCTTTTAAAGCAATGAAAATGCGTTGCGTTAAAAATTATAGTGTTCCTATATTTCTCCCTACTTGAGCAAGTGGTGTGCACAAAAAAATTTTCTTTTATTTCTCATAATCATTAAGAAATTGAGACATATTTACGATTTTCTGTCTGAAAGACGGGGCGAACATTTGGGCACCGGACATTTTGGCACATTCCTTTTAAAGCAATGAAATTGCGCTGTGTTAAAAATTATACTGTTCCTATATCTCTCCCTACTTCAGCAAGTGGTGAGCACAATTTTTTTTTTACTTATGTCTCATAATCGTTAAGAAATTGAGACATATTTACGATTTTCTGTCTGAAAGACGGGGCGAACATTTGGACACCGGACATTTTAGCACGTTCCCTTTTAAAGCAATGAACTTGCGCTGCGTTAAAAATAATAGTGTTCCTATATTTCTCCCTACTTGAGCAAGTGGTGTGCACAAAATTGTTTTCACTTATATCTCATAATCATTAAGAAATTGAGACATATTTACGATTTTCTGTCTGAAAGACGGGGCGAACATTTTGGCACCGGACATTTTGGCACATTCCCTTTTAAAGCAATGAAATTGCGCTGCGTTAAAAATTATAGTGTTCCTATATTTCTCCCTACTTGAGCAAGTGGTGTGCACAAAAAAATTTTCTTTTATTTCTCATAATCATTTAGAAATTGAGACATATTTACGATTTTCTGTCTGAAAGACGGGGCGAACATTTGGGCACCGGACATTTTGGCACATTCCCTTTTAAAGCAATGAAATTGCGCTGTGTTAAAAATTATACTGTTCCTATGTTTCTCATTACTTCAGCAAGTGGTGTGCACAATTTTTTTTACTTATGTCTCATAATCGTTATGAAATTGAGACATATTTACGATTTTCTGTCTGAAAGACGGGGCGGACATTTTGGCACCGGACATTTTGGCACCGGACATTTTGGCACCGGACATTTTGGCTCATTCCCTTTTAAAGCAATGAACTTGCGCTGCGTTAAAAATAATAGTGTTCCTATATTTCTCCCTACTTGAGCAAGTGGTGTGCACAAAATTGTTTTCACTTATATCTCATAATCATTAAGAAATTGAGATATATTTACGATTTTCTGTCTGAAAGACGGGGCGAACATTTGGGCACCGGACATTTTGGCACATTCCGTTTTAAAGCAATGAAATTGCGCTGCGTTAAAAATTATAGTGTTCCTAAATTTCTCCCTACTTGAGCAAGTGGTGTGCACAAAAAATTTTTCTTTTATTTCTCATAATCATTAAGAAATTGAGACATATTTACGATTTTCTGTCTGAAAGACGGGGCGAACATTTGGGCACCGGACATTTTGGCACATTCCCTTTTAAAGCAATGAAAGTTGCGCTGTGTTAAAAATTATACTGTTCCTATATTTGTCCCTACTTCAGCAAGTGGTGTGCACAAATTTTTTCTTACTTATGTCTCATAATCTTTAAGAAATTGAGACATATTTACGATTTTCTGTCTGAAAGACGGGGCGAACATTTGGGCACCGGACATTTTAGCACGTTCCCTTTTAAAGCAATGAACTTGCGCTGCGTTAAAAATAATAGTGTTCCTATATTTCTCCTTACTTGAGCAAGTGGTGTGCACAAAATTGTTTTCACTTATATCTCATAATCATTAAGAAATTGAGACATATTTACGATTTTCTGTCTGAAAGACGGGGCGGACATTTGGGAACCGGACATTTGGGCACACGGACATTTGGGCACATTCCCTTTTAAAGCAATGAAATTGCGCTGCGTTAAAAATTATAGTGCTCCTATATTTCTCCCTACTTGAGCAAGTGGTGTGCACAAAAAATTTTTCTTTTATTTCTCATAATCATTAAGAAATTGAGACATATTTACGATTTTCTGTCTGAAAGACGGGGCGAACATTTGGGCACCGGACATTTTGGCACATTCCCTTTTAAAGCAATGAAATTGCGCTGCGTTAAAAATTATAGTGTTCCTATATTTCTCCCTACTTGAGCAAGTGGTGTGCACAAAAAAATTTTCTTTTATTTCTCATAATCATTAAGAAATTGAGACATATTTACGATTTTCTGTCTGAAAGACGGGGCGAACATTTGGGCACCGGACATTTTGGCACATTCCCTTTTAAAGCAATGAAATTGCGCTGCGTTAAAAATTATAGTGTTCCTATATTTCTCCCTACTTGAGCAAGTGGTGTGCACAAAATTGTTTTCACTTATATCTCATAATCATTAAGAAATTGAGACATATATACGATTTTCTGTCTGAAAGAAGGGGCGGACATTCGGGCACCGGACATTTGGGCACCAGACATTTTGGCACATTCCCTTTTAAATCAATGAACTTGCGCTGCGTTAAAAATTATAGTGTTCCTATATTTCTCCCTACTTGAGCAAGTGGTGTGCACAAATTTTTTTTTCACTTATATCTCATAATCATTAAGAAATTGAGACATATTTACGATTTTCTGTCTGAAAGACGGGGCGGACATTTTGGCACATTCCCTTTTAAAGCAATGAAATTGCGCTGCGTTAAAAATTATAGTGTTCCTATAATTCTCCCTACTTGAGCAAGTGGTGTGCACAAAATTTTTTTCACTTATATCTCATAATCATTAAGAAATTGAGACATATTTACGATTTTCTGTTTGAAAGACGGGGCGGACATTTTGACACATTCCCTTTTAAAGCAATGAAATTGCGCTGCGTTAAAAATTATAGTGTTCCTATATTTCTCCCTACTTGAGCAAGTGGTGTGCACAAAATTTTTTTCACTTATATCTCATAATCATTAAGAAATTGAGACATATTTACGATTTTCTGTCTGAAAGACGGGGCGGACATTTTGGCACATTCCCTTTTAAAGCAATGAACTTGCGCTGCGTTAAAAATTATACTGTTCCTATATTTCTCCCTACTTCAGCAAGTGGTGTGCACAATTTTTTTTACTTATGTCTCATAATCGTTAAGAAATTGAGACATATTTACGATTTTCTGTCTGAAAGACGGGGCGGACATTTTGGCCCCGGACATTTTGGCACCGGACATTTTAGCACGTTCCCTTTTAAAGCAATGAACTTGCGCTGCGTTAAAAATAATAGTGTTCCTATATTTCTCCCTACTTGAGCAAGTGGTGTGCACAAAATTGTTTTCACTTATATCTCATAATCATTAAGAAATTGAGACATATTTACGATTTTCTGTCTGAAAGACGGGGCGGACATTTGGGAACCGGACATTTGGGCACACGGACATTTGGGCACATTCACTTTTAAAGCAATGAAATTGCGCTTTTCTCAATATCTCTACTTCTAGGAGTCCGATTTGAAAAATTCCTTCTTTGTTGGATAGTGTTTCTAGTGTGACATGTGGTTCATATACTTTCAAAATTTTCAAGTAATTCATAGACTTTCCACTAGGGGGCGTAAATGTAAATTGCGTTTCCCAATATATCTCTGCTTCTAAATCTCCGACTTGAAAAATTCTTTCTGCACCGGATACAGCTCCTGATGGGAAATCGTTTTGCACTCATTTTCTAATTCTTGTAAGAAATGGTTTGGCCACCAGGGGGCGTAAGTCTTAATTTCCGCTTCTGTTGTATTTGCAGTAAAATAAGGGCATCTAAAAACTCGATTGAAAAAAAGTCGTTTGTTGACCGATACTACTCCTCATGTCGACAAACCTCTTGGAAAATTTTGTTCTTAAAAAAGTGCGCGGTTTCTACGCCAGGGGGAGTAGATGTATATCTTATTTTTGTCAAAATCTCTACTTCTAAGAGTACGATTTGAAAAATTCCTTCTTTGTTCAATAGTGTTTCCGATGCAAAATGTGTTTCCCATAAATTCAAAATTTTCAAGTAAATCATACACTTTCCGCTAGGGGGCACAAAGGTAAATTGCGTTTTCTCCGTTATTTCTGCTCCTTAAGCTCTGATTTGAAACATTCTTCCTGTATCGCATACAAGACCCGATGAAAAATATTTTTCACATAATTTCTAATGTTTGGTAAAGAATGGTTTAGCCACCAGGGGGTCATAAGTGTTAATTTCTGCTTCTGAAGTATTTGTTGTAAAATCTGGGCTCCTGAAAACTCGACTAATTTTTTTTTTTCTTCGACCGATACCGCTTATATAGATAAACCTTTTGAGAATACTTTCTTCCTAAAATAATGCATGGCTTTCCCACCAGGGGACGTAAAGTCACATCTTATTTTTGTCGATATCTCTGTTTCTAAGAGTTCGTAAGCTCACGATTTCGTTTACAGCAATATCTGAGGGATTAAAGACCCGATTGGAAATCTTCTTTCTTTGGTCAGATCTATTGTTTTCCATACGGGTTCCATTGCCTTTGAATAGCTTTGATAAATTTACTTTGCGTCAGAACGGATTCAAAAGACGTGCTTATTACACCCGAAAATTCGGTGTCATCTTTCTTGTTTAATTCCGACACAGCTGCGATTGTACTTTTTTGTTCGTCTTAAGAGAGGCACTCGAACAGGTTTCATTTGATGATGTGCCTAATGCTTTTGCTTAAATTTACAGGAAATCATTTTATGCCGGAAATCTGAGGAACCTAACCAAGTTGTACCTGTAATTTGTGCATACAGTTTAGATGCCTACAACGAGTTTTTTTTGTTTTTGTTTTTTTTTCAGTTTTCCGTCTCTGTCAGTTTTCTTGAAAATTCATTCGTGCCAGTTCCTACCACGCAGATCTTTCACTTTGAGTTTCAAGAAATGGAATAGAAGTTCTATATTTCTTATTCGGATCGATGAAATTCTTTTCATGGATCAAAACGATAGGCACAAGTTCCTATTGGATTTAGACTGAAATATGGTATTCGCTCAATTGTATCCGTCAGAGACGTCGCAAAATCCGGGAAATCCTGCTGAGTCTTTATCCGGATTTATTTGTTGGAGAAGACGGTGGCGCACATTTACATGACTTCAAAATAGAAGCTGTCACAGGTAAATAAACACTAGGAAAACAACAGATGAAACGAGCCGAAGGCATTATAAAGAACTCCATTTCGATGTTTCCTTAAACAGACGACAGCACTGAGAGGAAAGAAATAGTCTTCGCAATAAAAGAAAGAATAAAAAAAACTTACATTTACGTAAAGGAAAAACATTTGCACTTCGGTACAGAATTAATAGTCTTCCAACATAAAAATTCCCCTTAAACTATCGGTACGTCCAGTATTCTCTAAAAGCAGCACATTTCTGCACCTGTTTGTTATGGGGTTTTGGCACATTCCCTTTTAAAGCAACGAAATTGCGCTGCGTTAAAAATGATAGTGTTCCTATATTTCTCCCTACTTGAGCAAGTGGTGTGCACAAAATTTTTTTCACTTATATCTCATAATCATTAAGAAATTGAGACATATTTACGATTTTCTGTCTGAAAGACGGGGCGGACATTTGGGCTCCGGACATTTTGGCACATTCCCTTTTAAAGCAATGAAATTGCGCTGCGTTAAAAATTATAGTGTTCCTATATTTCTCCCTACTTGAGCAAGTGGTGTGCACAAAATTTTTTTCACTTATATCTCATAATCATTAAGAAATTGAGACATATTTACGATTTTCTGTCTGAAAGACGTAGCGGACATTTGGGCACCGGACATTTTGGCACATTCCCTTTTAAAGCAATGAAATTGCGCTGCGTTAAAAATTATAGTGTTCCTATATTTCTCCCTACTTGAGCAAGTGGTGTGCACAAAATTTTTTTCACTTATATCTCATAATCATTAAGAAATTGAGACATATTTACGATTTTCTGTCTGAAAGACGTAGCGGACATTTGGGCACCGGACATTTTGGCACATTCCCTTTTAAAGCAATGAAATTGCGCTGCGTTAAAAATTATAGTGTTCCTATATTTCTCCCTACTTGAGCAAGTGGTGTGCAAAAAATTTTTTCACTTATATCTCATAATCATTAAGAAATTGAGACATATTTACGATTTTCTGTCTGAAAGACGGGGCGGACACTTGGGAACCGGACATTTGGGCACACGGACATTTGGGCACATTCCCTTTTAAAGCAATGAAATTGCGCTGCGTTAAAAATTATAGTGTTCCTATATTTCTCCCTACTTGAGCAAGTGGTGTGCACAATTTTTTTTTACTTATATCTCATAATCATTAAGAAATTGGGACATATTTACGATTTTTTGTCTGAAAGACGGGACGGACATTTGGGCACCGGACATTTTAGCACGTTCCCTTTTAAACCAATGAAATTGCGCTGCGTTAAAAATTATACTGTTCCTATATTTCTCCCTACTTGAGCAAGTGGTGTGCAAAAAATTTTTTCACTTATATCTCATAATCATTAAGAAATTGAGACATATTTACGATTTTCTGTCTGAAAGACGGGGCGGACACTTGGGAACCGGACATTTGGGCACACGGACATTTGGGCACATTCCCTTTTAAAGCAATGAAATTGCGCTGCGTTAAAAATTATAGTGTTCCTATATTTCTCCCTACTTGAGCAAGTGGTGTGCACAATTTTTTTTACTTATATCTCATAATCATTAAGAAATTGGGACATATTTACGATTTTTTGTCTGAAAGACGGGACGGACATTTGGGCACCGGACATTTTAGCACGTTCCCTTTTAAACCAATGAAATTGCGCTGCGTTAAAAATTATACTGTTCCTATATTTCTCCCTACTTGAGCAAGTGGTGTGCAAAAAATTTTTTCACTTATATCTCATAATCATTAAGAAATTGAGACATATTTACGATTTTCTGTCTGAAAGACGGGGCGGACACTTGGGAACCGGACATTTGGGCACACGGACATTTGGGCACATTCCCTTTTAAAGCAATGAAATTGCGCTGCGTTAAAAATTATAGTGTTCCTATATTTCTCCCTACTTGAGCAAGTGGTGTGCACAATTTTTTTTTACTTATATCTCATAATCATTAAGAAATTGAGACATATTTACGATTTTCTGTCTGGAAGACGTAGCGGACATTTGGGCACCGGACATTTGGGCACACGGACATTTGGGCACACGGACATTTGGGCACATTCCCTTTTAAAGCAATGAAATTGCGCTGCGTTAAAAATTATAGTGTTCCTATATTTCTCCCTACTTTAGCAACTGGTGTGCACAAATTTTTTTTCACTTATATCTCATAATCATTAAGAAATTGAGACATATTTACGATTTTCTGTCTGAAAGACGTAGCGGACATTTGGGCACCGGACATTTTGGCACATTCCCTTTTAAAGCAATGAAATTGCGCTGCGTTAAAAATTATAGTGTTCCTATATTTCTCCCTACTTTAGCAAGTGGTGTGCACAATTTTTTTTTTTACTTATATCTCATAATCATTAAGAAATTGAGACATATTTACGATTTTCTGTCTGAAAGACGTAGCGGACATTTGGGCACCGGACATTTTGGCACATTCCCTTTTAAAGCAATGAAATTGCGCTGCGTTAAAAATTATAGTGTTCCTATATTTCTCCCTACTTTAGCAACAGGTGTGCACAATTTTTTTTTTCACTTATATCTCATAATCATTAAGAAATTGAGACATATTTACGATTTTCTGTCTGAAAGACGGGGCGGACATTTGGGCTCCGGACATTTTGGCACATTCCCTTTTAAAGCAATGAAATTGCGCTGTGTTAAAAATTATAGTGTTCCTATATTTCTCCCTACTTGAGCAAGTGGTGTGCACAAAATTTTTTTCACTTATATCTCATAATCATTAAGAAATTGAGACATATTTACGATTTTCTGTCTGAAAGACGTAGCGGACATTTGGGCACCGGACATTTTGGCACAATCAATTTTAAAGCAATGAAATTGCGCTGCGTTAAAAATTATAGTGTTCCTATATTTCTCCCTACTTGAGCAAGTGGTGTGCACAAAATTTTTTTCACTTATATCTCATAATCATTAAGAAATTGAGACATATTTACGATTTTCTGTCTCAAAGACGTAGCGGACATTTGGGCACCGGACATTTTGGCACATTCCCTTTTAAAGCAATGAAATTGCGCTGCGTTAAAAATTATAGTGTTCCTATATTTCTCCCTACTTGAGCAAGTGGTGTGCACAAAATTTTTTTCACTTATATCTCATAATCATTAAGAAATTGAGACATATTTACGATTTTCTGTCTGAAAGACGTAGCGGACATTTGGGCACCGGACATTTTGGCACATTCCCTTTTAAAGCAATGAAATTGCGCTGCGTTAAAAATTATAGTGTTCCTATATTTCTCCCTACTTGAGCAAGTGGTGTGCACAATTTTTTTTTTTACTTATATCTCATAATCATTAAGAAATTGGGACATATTTACGATTTTTTGTCTGAAAGACGTAGCGGACATTTGGGCACCGGACATTTTGGCACATTCCCTTTTAAAGCAATGAAATTGCGCTGCGTTAAAAATTATAGTGTTCCTATATTTCTCCCTACTTGAGCAAGTGGTGTGCACAAATTTTTTTTCACTTATATCTCATAATCATTAAAAAATTGAGACATATTTACGATTTTCTGTCTCAAAGACGTAGCGGACATTTGGGCACCGGACATTTTGGCACATTCCCTTTTAAAGCAATGAAATTGCGCTGCGTTAAAAATTATAGTATTCCTATATTTCTCCCTACTTCAGCAAGTGGTGTGCACAAAAATTTTTTCACTTATATCTCATAATCATTAAGAAATTGAGACATATTTACGATTTTCTGTCTGAAAGACGTAGCGGACATTTGGGCACCGGGCATTTTGGCACATTCCCTTTTAAAGCAATGAAATTGCGCTGCGTTAAAAATTATAGTGTTCCTATATTTCTCCCTACTTGAGCAAGTGGTGTGCACAAATTTTTTTTCACTTATATCTCATAATCATTAAGAAATTGAGACATATTTACGATTTTCTGTCTGAAAGACGTAGCGGACATTTGGGCACCGGACATTTAGGCACATTCCCTTTTAAAGCAATGAAATTGCGCTGCGTTAAAAATTATAGCGTTCCTATATTTCTCCCTACTTGAGCAAGTGGTGTGCACAAAATTGTTTTCACTTATATCTCATAATCATTAAGAAATTGAGACATATTTATGATTTTCTGTCTGTAAGATGGGACGGACATTTGGGCACCAGACATTTTGGCACATTCCCTTTTAAAGCAATGAACTTGCGCTGCGTTAAAAATTATAGTGTTCCTATATTTCTCCCTACTTGAGCAAGTGGTGTGCACAATTTTTTTTTGACTTATATCTCATAATCATTAAGAAATTGAGACATATTTACGATTTTCAGTCTGAAAGACGGGGCGAACATTTGGGCACCGGACATTTTGGCACATTCCCTTTTAAAGCAATGAAATTGCGCTGCGTTAAAAATTATAGTGTTCCTATATTTCTCCCTACTTGAGCAAGTGGTGTGCACAAAATTGTTTTCACTTATATCTCATAATCATTAAGAAATTGAGACATATTTACGATTTTCTATCTCAAAGACGTAGCGGACATTTGGGCACCGGACATTTTGGCACCGGACATTTTGGCACCCGAACATTTTGGCACCCCGGACTTCTGGGCACAAATGTTTAAGGGGCCGTATGACAATTGCCGTTTCTTGGCCCAATAGTAAGAGTTTGACCGAGAAAATGTTCGCCGTAAGTTACTTAGGCACTAAAAATTTACGGGCACGTGCCTACTCAGCAAACCTGACGGGGAGGGGGGGGAGCTTATATCAAAAGTGTAAAATGTAAAATATAAAAATTTCTCGTCCGATCGGGAGATATTCAGCATTTACAAACTACAACTGGAGACGTTATCTCAGGGCATGAACCTACTGGGGCCGCCCCGGTGGCGCAGTGGTCTAAGGCGCTGGCCTCTGATCATTCGTCCGTCAGGGGTCCGGGTTCGAATCCCGGTGAGGCATGGATGTTGTGTTTGTCTTACGGCACTGGCTCTCTCCCTTCCCTGGAACCAGTGACCCTAAATTAGGGACGGGCGACTGCTTATAGCCCATTGAGTTGCTCACGGTGGTCGTTAAACCTCCAATCAATCAATGGATGTTGTGTTTGTCTTACGGCACTGGCTCTCTCCCTTCCCTGGAACCAGTGACCCTAAATTAGGGACAGGCGACTGCTTATAGCCCATTGAGTTGCTCACGGCGGTCGTTAAACCTCCAATCAAAAAAAAAAAAAAAAAAAAAAAAAAAGAACCTACTGGGCAAACCTGTCTGGGAGGGGGAGGGGGGGGGTTGATACTAAAAGTGAAAACATTGAAGAATTTCACGTCCGATCGGGAGATTTTCAGCATTTACAAGCTACAACTCGACACATTATCTGAGCGTATGTGCCTACTCTGGAAACCTGTCTGGGGGGAGGGTGTTAATACCAAAACTGTAAAATATGAAGAATTTCTCGTCGGATCCAAAGTTTTTCAGCATTTACAAGCTACAACCTCCCCCGTCCCCGACAGGTTTCCTGAGTAGGCACATGCCTTCAGATAATGTGTTGAGTTGTAGCTGCTAAATGCTGAAAATCACCCGATCGGACGAGAAATTCAGTATATTTTACAGTTTTGGTATGCGCCCCCCCCCCCACTCTCACATACACAGGATTGCTGAGTAGGCACATGCCTTCAAATAATGTGTGGAGTTTTAGCTTGTGAATGCCAAAAATCTTCCGATCCGACAAGGAATTTTTTCATATTTTACACTTTTGGTATTAACCCCTCCATCGCCGACAGGTTTCCAGAGAGTGCACATGCACTGAGAAAATTTGTCGAGTTGCAGCTTGTAAATGCTGAAGATCTCCCGATCGGAATAGAAATGAGAATTACTTGATATATTTACGCTTTTGGTCTCCCCCGCTCCCCCACTAGTTTCCTGAGGCAGCAGATACCCTCAGACAATTCGATAACTTGTAGCTTGTAATGGCTGAAAAACTCCCGATCGGACCCAAAATTCTTTATATTTCATATTTTAGGTTTTAAGCCCCCACCGACAAGCTTCCTGGTTTTGCTCATACCCGCAGAGAATTTGTTTAGTTATAGTTTATAGAAAAATATCGTAAATAAGAAAATACGAAATTACGGACATTTTATGTGTGCACGGGAGGGGAGGGGGCTAAGAAAAATCCTTACCTCCTTCAAGGCTGTGAAACATTTAAAAAAAGGTTTCGTCTATTTTAGTGTTTTAAATTTATCAAAAATTTGGCTATATTAACGGGGGCGACTCTCCCCCCCATGGACACCGTTGGTGCTATGTAATCATGAATATGATGTAATCCATATTCATGATTATGAGCTATATAATCCCGATCCAGGACGACGAAATTCTCAAGTTTTCGGATATTATGCTTGTCATATTTACACCCAAAAAAAAACGTATTGTCATCTTTAAAATTTGTGCATTGTAATATTTTTTTTAATTCAATTATAATTGTCGTTTGTCTTACTGGAAACGTTTTCTCCATTCAATTCTCCTTACAGCGAAAAAAAAAACGGCAATTTTTGTACGGCCCCTAAAATTTGTGCCAAAATGTCCGGGTCCCCAAATGTCCGGTGCCGAAATGTCCTAAACTCGTTAGTTATACAGAGTAGAACGAATCCCTCTAAGTCAAACTTAAGTTCCTCTCTTCTTATGTGCATTTGGTTTCTTCTCGTTAACCCTTTCAGTCCTGAATTAATTGAGGCTGTGAATTTTTGGAAAACTTATGATTTGGTACATAGCCTTGGAGCTGTAATAACGGTTCTGGCTTTCCTAGAGTGAATTATATAATATGTCATAGTGTGTTTAGTAGTGGTACGCAGAAGTACCGTTAGGACAGTAGGTAAAAGAAAATCAGAAATGATATCGTGTTGCAGTGTAACTTGGATAATTCGAAGCTGAAGGGACCAGAAAAATAATTCGAATTACCGACAAATTCGAATTAGGCAAGTTTAAATATGGGCACATTCAAACTTCACTTCAAGTACTGTAAAAAACAACATATTTATTCATAACATACAAAAAAAGTACAGTACGGTAAATTTACATATTTAAAAACAAAACTGAGATTTTGGCCTGCTTCTTGGAATTTATGTTATGGGTAAGTGTAAATTCCTCAAGTTTCTCGAGTGAATGAAATAGAGAGTCACTTACATTCTGCTCTCCCTCAACAAACTTCCTTAACTCTTGGAGGTGAACCAGGGCCTCTTTATGTTATGGGTAAGTGTAAATTCCTCAAGTTTATCGAGTGAATGAAATAGAGAGTCACATTCTCTTGTCCCTCAACAAACTTCCTTAACTGTTGGAGGTGAACCAAGGCCTCTTTATGTTATGGTTAAGTGTAAATTCCTCAAGTTTATCGAGTGAATGAAATAGAGAGTCACTTACATTCTGCTGTTCCTTAACAAACTTCCTTAACTGTTGGAGGTGAACCAAGGCCTCTTTATGTTATGGGTAAGTGTAAATTCCTCAAGTTTATCGAGTGAATGAAATAGAGAGTCACTTATATTCTGCTGTTCCTCAACAAACTTCCTTAACTGTTGGAGGTGAACCAAGGCCTCTTTATGTTATGGGTAAGTGTAAATTCCTCAAGTTTATCGAGTGAATGAAATAGAGAGTGACTTACATTCTGCTGTCCCTCAACAAACTTCCTTAACTGTTGGAGGTGAACCAAGGCCTCTTTATGTTATGGGTAAGTGTAAATTCCTCAAGTTTATCGAGTGAATGAAATAGAGAGTCACTTACATTCTGCTGTCCCTCAACAAACTTCCTTAACTGTTGGAGGTGAACCAAGGCCTCTTTATGTTATGGGTAAGTGTAAATTCCTCAAGTTTATCGAGTGAATGAAATAGAGAGTACATTCACTTACATTCTGCTGTCCCTCAACAAACTTCCTTAACTGTTGGAGGTGAACCAAGGCCTCTTTATGTTATGGGTAAGTGTAAATTCCTCAAGTTTATCGAGTGAATGAAATAGAGAGTCACTTACATTCTGCTGTCCCTCGGCAAACTTCCTTAACTGTTGGAGGTGAACCAAGGCCTCTTTATGTTATGGGTAAGTGTAAATTCCTCAAGTTTATCGAGTGAATGAAATAGAGAGTCACTTACATTCTGCTGTCCCTCAGCAAACTTCCTTAACTGTTGGAGGTGAACCAAGGCCTCTACTGAATTTGGAAGGTGCTCTTCAGAATATTCTGGCCGTTCCAGTTCTTCATCTGAACATGCACAGCAGGACTTCTTATTCATAACATCAGCCAAGATTTCATCATCTGTGAGCGAATGGTACACAAACAGCTAAATTGTCATCAACGCTCACAAAAGCCTCATATGGTGCATCACGGCCTACGTCTTCCCAGTCTCCACATTGGATATAATCTCTTCGCCACCAATACCTTGATGTACACTGGTGTGCAAAAATTAAGGACGAAGAGGAAAAATTAGCATAACAGGGAAACGAGTAGGCAGAACGGACCGAAATACCACTCAGGAGATAGACTAGGGTCCGGTACGGTAGGGCATGCGCATATATGCAGCATGACGGGGGGAGTGTCGGAAGGGTATAAATCACATGAGCGGTGTACGCTCACCAATTCGGTGAAAGCTATTGCACGGTGTACGTTGGTTTGAACGACGTTGAGTTGCTGCCACCGTGTGATATGGCCAACAGGCAATCCAGTAGACGACATCTGGATGACTTTACCCGAGGTCGCGTCATTGGGAAATTGGAAGAAGGTCGAAGTGGCACTAGTGTGGCCGAGGAGTTCGGGATCGCTCACAGCATCGTTTCACGAGCTTGGAGAGCATTTCAAACGACAGGAACAGCTGTCCGAGAGTTTAGCAGTGGTCGTCCACGAGCTACCACGGCGGCGGACGACCGGTATATTGTCCTACAGTCGAAAAGAGACAGCGGAAGAAATCGCAAGGCACATGCAACAGAAAACTGGACGTCCGTTATCGCGTTTTAACGTGGCCATGAGGCTGCACAAAGGTGGTCTATTTGCACCACGACCAGTACGGTGTGTGCCATTAACGCCTTCTCATCGTGATCCGGCGGTTTCTGTGGTGCCCGGAACACAAGAACTGGACACATTAGAAATGGGGTCGAGTTCTCTTTACGGATGATAGCCGATTTAGTCTGACGAGCGATTTTGGACGTATACACATCTGAAAAGAGCAGGGAACGCGCAACCACACCTCCAACATCATCGAAAGGGACCGGTTTGCAGGTGGCGGAGTTCTCGTTTGGGGCGGTATCATGCTTGGTAGCCGTACTGACCTCCACATCTTCCAAGGAGGTTCAGTCACTGGTGTCCGCTATTGTACCGAGGTTCTCCTTCCTCACGTGCGTCTGTTTAGAGGTGCTGTGGGTCCTGAGTTCCTCTTCATGGATGACAACGCTACACCTCATCGTACAGTGGCTGTCGCAGAGCTTTTGGAGAGTGAAGATATTGAACGCATGGATTGGCCCGCAAGGTCCGCCGACCTAAATCCAATCGAACACGTGTGGGACCTTCTCGGGAGACGCTTGGCAGCGCGTCACCAGCTGCCAGCAACGATTGGCTCTACAAGAGGAATGGGCCGCGATGCCTCAACAGCTCCTTGACAACCTCGTCCTCAGCATGGACAGACGTTGTAAGTTCTGCAACGCAGTCAGGGATGATCATATGCCCTACTAAGACTCGATTTGTCTTGGCAGCCGCCTGTCTTCTGTCCAGTTGTGCTCGATATATATACATGTATTTGCAATCATATATAATTCGTCGGTATGTATGTCGGTATTAGTACAGCACGTATCCACCTTCGAGAAATTGTTTCCTCTTCAGTGTAGCACGTATCCACCTGTAAAAAAATCGATTCCTGTTAGTGTAGAACGTATCCATCTGTGAAAAGAACTACTTTTGAACTTCTTATGTAACATTTTTGTATTTTTGGTGAAATTGTTTCATTTATTTATTTATTTATTTTTTTCAATTCTAATTTTTTTTTTTAATTTTTTTAATATAATGAAAATAAAATACTCATACGTACAATGCTGGACAATTGCTAAGGACGGATCATAAACGGCTATATAGCGCATAAAAACGTAAGTGTGGTTGGATGCCAAGTTAAATAAAATAATGTCAGAATGCCAGGACATTACAAGAAAGACAATTTATTGTGCTCTGAAATCCAGAAGGCTTTGGAACGTGTTCAAGGGACAAACAGGCCATTTTGTGCAGAATACGTAAACGTGTTCCGGCGTAAGATGTCGATACGGGATATGGCCACCATGGAGGGCGATGCAAGATTCCACACGTCGTGTCATGCTTTGCACAACATTATCAAGCAGCTGTTGGGGTAATTTATCCCATTCCTCTGTCAGTGCACGGATGAGGGTGTCCTTGTTTATTGGAGGGCATTGGCGACCAGCAAGACTCCTCCCCAAAGCATCCCACACATTTTCAATGGGATCTGGAGAACGTGCTGGCCATACGAGGCGTTGAATATCCTCGCTCTCAAGACACTCCTGGACAGCGACTGTTCGATGACTTGTTGCGTTGTCGTCCATGGAAATGAATCTATCACCGACAGCACCACGGAACATGCGAACATGAGGTAGCAGAACATCATTAATGTATCGTTGGCCAGTCATAGTCCGAGTTGGAAGCACCTAGAGGGACGTACAGCCATTGATCATGATGCCAGCCCATACCATGACACTACATGTCGGATATCGGTCCCTTTCCTGTATGTTTGCTGGACAATATGCAGTACCACTATCACGCCAGATCAGTTGTCGTCGACAATCAGACGATAGACTGTATCTACTCTCATCTGAGAACAGGACAGCAGACCAGTCGTTATCAGTCCAATTGCGATGTTGATGGCACCATTGCAAACGGGCGGTACGGTGACGTCTGTACAATGGGATGCACACAACAGGACGGCGGGCGTATAGTCCTCCTTCATGCAAAGGTCTGGCGACAGTTTTTCGGGAGATCCGCTTGCCAGTAGCAGCCATAAACTGATTTGCTACCTCACTAGCTGTGCTGCGCCGGTGTCTTTTTGTTGATAGCACTATGTACCGATCTTCTGCAGGTGTCGTACTGCGAACACGACCTCCCCAGTGACGTTTGCTACACTCTCCATTTGTTTGAAATGATTTCCAAAGCCTTGAAACAACACTGTGACTGACGTCGAACTCCCTGGCAACATCTGCTATTTTTCGCCCTTCTTCAATCTTGCCAATAATACGGCCATGCGTAAAATCATCTAGGTGATGTCGGGAAGACATACTGAAAATTGCAAGTTCGTCGATTGATTCTTTCCCTTTCAACTTTGCGTTTGAACAACAACGGTCAATACGCGTCAAATCCTTTATATCTCTTATCAGCGCTATGACGTCACGAACAAGTTCGGCAATCCAAAACAACACGTCTTACTGTATCCCGCACTTATGCTAATTTCCACATTTTCCTGCCTTCCATTTTATGGTTGCTATCGTTGCTGTTGTCATCCGTCCTTAGCTATTGTCCGGCAGTGTATGTACATTAACTTTCACACTAAAGGAAATTGTCGAACTATTTCAGCTACAATCCTATTACATGGTGACTGCTCATTCTCAGTTCTCCACCAGTATTCGGCCAAATGTCCAGGAAGCAAGACACCACGGGTGCCACGCATGCTTCTAAAACTTTTTGTTTTCACGTGACCCCAGTTGATTTCAATGTTTTGAGTGCGGACACCAGATATGGGGTGGATGAAATTTTGCTGGTGGTTGACCGTTTGGTTTTGGAAGTCGAAACCCGGCCAGTTATGAATGTTATGATAAGCCGCCCATTCATCGGACCAGATTGTTGTGCCAGGAGCCACATGACGTTGTATGATGGGACGCAAGGTGGCTTCATTTCGTCGAAGAACATGGAACATCCGAAGTCCTTGAGTCCCATTTGAACGTTTCCAAAGCAGGCCAAAAACCCATGGTCCAAGCACTTGATTTCCGTAATTTTGACGGGCAGGAGGCATGCCGTTTCCTTGCAGCATTCGACCACGGTTATACTTACGACGACCCTTCGTCGATCTGGATAATTTCACCAGTTCCACCCATTGCTTTTGCATCATTTAGTGCACGTAGTCACGCTTCTCGGATGTAGTTCCGCCAGTCTACCAGTATATGATTCTGGGTTACCAGATTGTGAATCACGGCGTTTGTGTTAGTTAATGACAAATCTTTTGCCCATAAGTACAAAACTGTCCAAGCTGCCTGGACTGAAATTTTCGTTTGCGATCTGCTGTTAGCACCAGCCGTTGCACAAAAACGACCACAAAGGTTTTCCTTCAGATGCGCCTTGAATTTCACCACCCACAACTGCATTTTTTGCTGCACGCCAGTTTTTGCATTTAGGACATCTAAATCCAACATAATCTTTTCCTCGCATGTGTCTGTAACGTGGTACCACTACGCCAGTGCAGGGGTCTGGTACGATTCGTCTAACGACGATTGGTCCAATGCCGATTCATCCAATGGGACGATTGGTCCAATGCTGATTCGTCCAATGGTACGATTGGTACAATGCCGATTCGTCCAATGGGACGATTGGTCCAATGCCGATTCGTCCAATGGGACGATTGGTCCAATGCCGATTCGTCCAATGGGACGATTGTTCCAATGCCGATTCGTCCAATGGGACGATTGGTCCAATGCCGATTCGTCCAATGGGACGATGGTTCCAATGCCGATTCGTCCAATGGGACGATTGTTCCAATGCCGATTCGTCCGATGGGACGATTGGTCCAATGCCGATTCGTCCAATGGGACGATTGGTCCAATGCCGATTCGTCCAATGGGACGATTGGTCCAAAGCCGATTTGTCCAATGGGACGATTGGTCCAATGCCGATTCGTCAAATATACGATTGGTCCAATTCCGTCCTATCTGTCCAAAGTGCTACTCGTGCTATAAAAGTCTCATCTGTTCTGATTATATCTCCGATGTTATACGAAAGTACCGGTAGTCCAAAGAATGTAAAATAATGTTACATTTCAAGCGTAATATTGTGGTTAGAAATCTCTTTTTTTTTTTTTTTTTTAATCGCGTTTTTTTGTTATACTGTCCTTGCTGCCGTATGAAGTTACTGATGTACGAGCCGTTCTATCTACTTCAATGTTTCTCTTTTGCATGAAATAATATAAAATACTAGTGTTCCGTTTCTTTTTGTAGAATGCAGTGGAGTTTTCCGCCAACTGCCCAATGGAAACAACTGGTCGGGGTTTGGACAGTGGCCTTTTCAACAGTTTCTATTCCAGCGATGTCATATTCATAACGTTTACATATTAAATCAAGTTAATAATATTGAGCTTTTACTTAAACACGAAATATTAATTCATAGGCCTTTTCAACAGTTTTTATTCCAGCGATGTCATATTCATAACGTTTACATATTAAATCAAGTTAATAATATTGCGCTTTTACTTAATCACGAAATATTAATTCACAGGCCTTTTCAACAGTTTTTATTCCAGCGATGTCATATTCATAACGTTTACATATTAAATCAAGTTAATAATATTGCGCTTTTACTTAATCACGAAATATTAATTCATAGGCCTTTTCAACACTTTTTATTCCAGCGATGTCATATTCGTAAAGTTTGCATATCAAATCAAATTAATAATATTGAGCTTTTATTTAGGCACGAAATATTAATTCATAGGCTCTAGGCCTAGGCCTTTTTAGGACTTTTTTTCTATCGATGTCATATTCATAACGTTTACATATTAAATCAAGTTAATAATATTACGCTTTCGCTTAAGCACGAAATATTAATTCATAGGCCTGAGGCCTAGGTGTCTAGCAAAGACCTCAGAAATGATACGACGAGTGCCTTTTATAAAGTTTTATAAAATGTTTACAATTACCAAATATCTAGATTGTAACTCAAAATCTTCTAAAAGGGCCCGCGGCCTAGGTGCTTTGCAAACAGCTGAGAAATTCTCCATTGAGTGCCTTTTACCAGGTTTATGTAAAATGTTTACAATTACCAAATATACGAAAATTATCTTTCAAAAGGATATAAAGAGGAGAATAATTTAAATTATTATTCCTTTCTGGAAAATAAAAAAGTTTACCGTTGGTAAGATGTTACCATAAACGAATCGGCGTTGGTCGAATCGGACATTGGGCAAATCGTCTCTTTGGACGAATCGGCATTGGACGAATCGGACATTGGGCAAATCGTCTCTTTGGACGAATCGTCCGAGACCGGCTGCAGCTGCATGATTTGATAAAAGTAAACCATTCCTCTGGGCAAATTCAGTTGCAAGTTCCTCAGTTGCTGTTAAGGCCCAAAACTGGAACATACACAGTGCGTCAAAGAATTTTTAAGACTGGCGCTAGATTTCAGCCTACGGTGGCGCCATAAGTGTAATCGCGATTGCGTTATAAACCGTGATCATCTGCTTGCTTTCTGCCAAAAGTACTGCGCAGTTGTTAAAGTAACTCAAACGAAACGGCCGTTCATTAGAGAAGTAACATTTTTTTCATGTTTAATTATTAAGATGGAACAAAGGGCTGTTATTAAATTTAACGCAAAACTTGATAAAAGTGCCTACGTACCAAATGATGAAACAAGTTTACGGTGAGTTTTGTTTAAGTAGATCAAATGTTTTCCTGTGGCACAAACGTTTTTTGGACGGAAGAGAGACGCTAGAAGATGATAAGCATACCGGAAGACCAAGTTCATCTAGGACACCTGAGATTATTAAAAAAGTGCGTGATTTCGTGGCAAACAATCGATGTGCGTCACTAAGAGTGATGGAAGAGTCTTTAAACATCAACAAAGAAACGATTCGAACCATCCTGCATGAAGATTTGGGCAAAACAAAAGTCTGTGCTAAATTTGTTCCACACACGTTAACCAATGAACAAAAATCAAGGAGAAGTGCACATTGCAGAGACATCATTTCAGCCGCTGAAAATGATCCAAACTTCTTAAAATCGATTGTTACAGGTGATGAAACATGGTGTTTTCAATATGATCCTAATACAAAGCGATCAAAGTGCGGAATGGAAGTCAAAAAACTCACCACAAGCCAAAAAAACAAGAAAAGTTCCATCGAAAATCAAAACAATGCTCATTACATTCTTCGATAGTAAGGGTATTATCCACAAAGAATTTGTTCCAAGTGGACAAACAACAGCTGGTGAGTTTTATTTAAATGTTTTGAGGCGTTTGTTGGGCAGAATTCGTCGCATTCGTCCAGAATATCGAGATGAAAACAGTCGGTGTTTGTTGCACGATAATGCACCCAGTCACACCTCACTTCTTGTTCGCAGATTTTTGGCAAAAAATAACGTCTGTGTGTTGCATCATCCACCGTATTCGCCTGATTTAGCACCCTGCGACTTATTCCCAAAACTTAAAATGACGTTAAAAGGGTGTTATTTTGATGATATTTCGACCATAGAAACAGCTTCGACGCGTGCTTTGGAGGCAATTCCGCAAAGTGAACTGGAACAGGCATTCGAATCATTATTAAATCGCTGTAACAAGTGTATTGAAGCCGGAGGTACTTATTTTGAATAACAAACCAAAACAAATTATAATTTCTTGTTTCTATTTCATTTTACAGACCCAGTCTTAAAAATTCTTTGCCACACTGTTTATCTGTATCCTGCGCAGCCATTATTTCCGTCAGAAAAAAACACTGTTGCTCAGACTGCTGTATTAGCCTCGGAACCAGACTATTTCTCTAATAGGCTGGGAACCAGGCACAGGCTCTTGCAACTCAATGTTCAGATGTAACAAAAAAATTAAACATTAGATCTACGGGTTCAAAAAACCCGTTTTCAAGGCTATAAGGTATAGTATGTCATAAATTTACACAGGTAGATACGTGCTTTCATGACGGGGATAAGTTTTTTTTATAGGTGGATACGTTCTACACTGAAGGGGGAGACAATTTCACCGAGGTGGATACGTGCTACACTAATACCATGTATGCCTACCTCCTGGCGCTACGTGTGAGCACCACATAGTTTTATTAGTGTCACAAAGCGTGTTATAAACTAACAGGCCAATATGTATCATTCACATGACTTGCGTAAGTGTATACAATCGAAACCTATAACTTCCTAGACCATGAACCCGCAATAGACTATAACGAAACAAATTTCTCCCTGATTTTTGTCCACGCCCAGCATCGAATACGGCTCCCTCACTCCTAAATAAGTCGCTCTCCCAAATGAGCTACGCGGACGTATGCTCTCGCTGCTATCTGCCTTTATCTCGTGTGCGTCCTGCGGTGTCACAATACAGAAAAACAAACTTACGGGCACTGCTCAAATTCAAGTATGTTAGTAGCCACATGCATGCATCCATTAAAAACGGTTTCGCACGTGAACGATGCAGGCTTGCATGCCGAACCATTTAGCAATCTAAGTACTGTAACGTACCAGGAGATGTGACGTACCTGCCTTAAGGACACACACGACATAAAGGCAGATAGGAATCAGAATAAAACGTCCGCCTAGCTCAATTGGTAGAGTGACTTATTCCGGAATGAGGGGACCCGGGTTCGAATCCTGGCGTGGTGGGAAATGACGGAGAAATTTACTTCGTTATAATGGCGCCCGAACTATTCGAATGACCCGACGTTCAAAAAATCTCGCAATGGTGTGATGTTATTTCCACACCGCGAGATAGGAAAAATAAGAGAATCCCTGCTCCAGCACTTCGAAAAAAAAAAATAATAAGGGGGAGATGATGTAACGTACCAGGAGATGTGACGTACCTGCCAGAAGGACGCACACGACATAAAGGCAGATAGGAATCGGAATAAAACGTCCGCGTAGCTCAATTGGTAGAGTGACTTATTCCGGAATGAGGGGACCCGGGTTCGAATCCTGGCGTGGTGGGAAATGACGGAGAAATTTACTTCGTTATAATGGCGCCCGAACTATTCGAATGACCCGACGTTCAAAAATCTCGCAATGGTGTGATGTTATTTCCACACCGCGAGATAGGAAAAATAAGAGAATCCCTGCTCCAGCACTTCGAAAAAAAAAAATAATAAGGGGGAGATGATGTAACGTACCAGGAGATGTGACGTACCTGCCAGAAGGACGCACACGACATAAAGGCAGATAGGAATCGGAATAAAACGTCCGCGTAGCTCAATTGGTAGAGTGACTTATTCCGGAATGAGGGGATCCGGGTTCGAATCCTACCGTGGACAGAAATGACGGAGAAATTTACTTCGTTATAATGGCGCCCGAACTATCCGGATGACCCGACCGTTCAAAAATCTCGCAATGGTGTGATGTTCTTTCCACACCGCGAGATAGGAAAAATAAGTCCCTTCTCCAGCACTTCGGGAAAAAAAAAATAAGGAAGAGATGATGTAACGTACCAGGAGATGTGACGTACCTGCCAGCAGGACGCACACGATATAAAGGCAGATAGGAATCAGAATAAAACGTCCGCGTAGCTCAATTGGTAGAGCAACTTATTCCGGAATGAGGGGATCCGGGTTCGAATCCTAGCGAGGACAGAAATGACGGAGAAATTTACTTCGTTATAATGGCGCCCGAACTATCCGGATGACCCTACCGTTCAAAAATCCCGCAATGGTGTGATGTTATTTCCACACCGCGAGATAGGAAAAATAAGAGAATCCCTTCTCCAGCACCTCGAAAAAAAAAAAAAAAGAAAAAAGAAGGGGGAGATGATGTAACGTACGAGGAGATGTGACGTACCTACCAGAAGGACGCACACGACATAAAGGCAGATAGGAATCAGAATAAAACGTCCGCGTAGCTCAATTTGTAGAGCAACTTATTCCGGAATAAGGGGATCCGGGTTCGAATCCTAGCGGGGACAGAAATGATGGAGAAATTTACTTCGTTATATTGGCGCCCGAACTATCCGGATGACCCGACCGTTCAAAATCTCGCAATGGTGTGATGTTATTTCCACACCGCGAGATAGGAAAAATAAGAGAATCCCTTCTCCAGCACTTCGAAAAAAAAAAAAAAAAAAGAAAAAACAAGGGGGAGACGATGTAACGTACCAGGAGATGTGACGTACCTGCCAGACGGACCCACACGACATAAAGGCAGATAGGAATCAGAATAAAACGTCCGCGTAGCTCAATTTGTAGAGCAACTTATTCCGGAATGAGGGGATCCGGGTTCGAATCCTAGCGGGGACAGAAATGATGGAGAAATTTACTTCGTTATAATGGCGCCCGAACTATCCGGATGACCCGACCGTTCAAAATCTCACATTGGTGTGATGTTATTTCCACACCGCGAGATAGGAAAAATAAGAGAATCCCATCTCCAGCACTTCGAAAAAAAAAAAAAAAAAGAAAAAACAAGGGGGAGATGATGTAACGTACCAGGAGATGTGACGTACCTGCCAGACGGACCCACACGACATAAAGGCAGATAGGAATCAGAATAAAACGTCCGCGTAGCTCAATTTGTAGAGCAACTTATTCCGGAATGAGGGGATCCGGGTTCGAATCCTAGCGGGGACAGAAATGATGGAGAAATTTACTTCGTTATAATGGCGCCCGAACTATCCGGATGACCCGACCGTTCAAAATCTCACATTGGTGTGATGTTATTTCCACACCGCGAGATAGGAAAAATAAGAGAATCCCATCTCCAGCACTTCGAAAAAAAAAAAAAAGAAAAAACAAGGGGGAGATGATGTAACGTACCAGGAGATGTGACGTACCTGCCAGACGGACCCACACGACATAAAGGCAGATAGGAATCAGAATAAAACGTCCGCGTAGCTCAATTTGTAGAGCAACTTATTCCGGAATGAGGGGATCCGGGTTCGAATCCTAGCGGGGACAGAAATGATGGAGAAATTTACTTCGTTATATTGGCGCCCGAACTATCCGGATGACTCTACCGTTCAAAAATCTCGCAATGGTGTGATGTTATTTCCACACCGCGAGATAGGAAAAATAAGAGAATCCCTTCTCCAGCACTTCGAAAAAAAAAAAAAAAAGGAAAAAAACAAGGGGGAGACGATGTAACGTACCAGGAGATGTGACGTACCTGCCAGACGGACCCACACGACATAAAGGCAGATAGGAATCAGAATAAAACGTCCGCGTAGCTCAATTTGTAGAGCAACTTATTCCGGAATGAGGGGATCCGGGTTCGAATCCTAGCGGGGACAGAAATGATGGAGAAATTTACTTCGTTATAATGGCGCCCGAACTATCCGGATGACCCGACCGTTCAAAATCTCACATTGGTGTGATGTTATTTCAACACCGCGAGATAGGAAAAATAAGAGAATCCCATCTCCAGCACTTCGAAAAAAAAAAAAAGAAAAAACAAGGGGGAGATGATGTAACGTACCAGGAGATGTGACGTACCTGCCAGACGGACCCACACGACATAAAGGCAGATAGGAATCAGAATAAAACGTCCGCGTAGCTCAATTTGTAGAGCAACTTATTCCGGAATGAGGGGATCCGGGTTCGAATCCTAGCGGGGACAGAAATGATGGAGAAATTTACTTCGTTATAATGGCGCCCGAACTATCCGGATGACCCGACCGTTCAAAATCTCGCAATGGTGTGATGTTATTTCCACACCGCGAGATAGAAAAAATAAGAGAATCCCTTCTCCAGCACTTCGAAAAAAAAAAAAAAGAAAAAGAAGGGGAGATGATGTAACGTACGAGGAGATGTGACGTACCTGCCAGAAGGACGCACACGACATAAAGGCAGATAGGAATCAGAATAAAACGTCCGCGTAGCTCAATTGGTAGAGTGACTTATTCCGTTATAATGGCGCCCGAACTATCCGGATGACCCTACCGTTCAAAAATCTCGCAATGGTGTGATGTTATTTCCACACCGCGAGATAGGAAAAATAAGAGAATCCCTTCTCCAGCACTTCGAAAAAAAAAAAAAAAGAAAAAGAAGGGGAGATGATGTAACGTACGAGGAGATGTGACGTACCTGCCAGAAGGACGCACACGACATAAAGGCAGATAGGAATCAGAATAAAACGTCAGCGTAGCTCAATTGGTAGAGTGACTTATTCCGTTATAATGGCGCCCGAACTATCCGGATGACCCTACCGTTCAAAAATCTCGCAATGGTGTGATGTTATTTCCACACAGCGAGATAGGAAAAATAAGAGAATCCCTTCTCCAGCACTTCGAAAAAAAAAAAAAAAAGAAAAAAGAAGGGGGAGATGATGTAACGTACGAGGAGATGTGACGTACCTGCCAGAAGGACGCGGACGACATAAAGGAAGATAGGAATCAGAATAAAACGTCCGCGTAGCTCAATTGGTAGAGTGACTTATTCCGGAATGAGGGGACTCGGGTTCGAATCCTGGCGAGGACAGAAATGACGGAGAAATTTACTTCGTTATAATGGCGCCCGAACTATCCGGATGACCCTACCGTTCAAAAATCTCGCAATGGTGTGATGTTATTTCCACACCGCGAGATAGGAAAAATAAGAGAATCCCTTCTCCAGCACTTCGAAAAAAAAAAAAAAAGAATAAGGTAGAGATGATGTAACGTACCAGGAGATGTGACGTACCCGCCAGAAGGACGCACACGACATAAAAGGCAGATAGGAATCAGAATAAAACGTCCGCGTAGCTCAATTGGTAGAGTGACTTATTCCGGAATGAGGGGACCCGGGTTCGAATCCTGGCGGGGACAGAAATGACAGAGAAATTTACTTCGTTATAATGGCGCCCGAACTATCCGGATGACCCTACCGTTCAAAAATCTCGCAATGGTGTGATGTTATTTCCACACCGCGAGATAGGAAAAATAAGAGAATCCCTTCTCCAGCACTTCGAAAAAAAAAAAAAAAAAAAAGAATAAGGTAGAGATGATGTAACGTACCAGGAGATGTGACGTACCCGCCAGAAGGACGCACACGACATAAAAGGCAGATAGGAATCAGAATAAAACGTCCGCGTAGCTCAATTTGTAGAGTGACTTATTCCGGAATGAGGGGACCCGGGTTCGAATCCTGGCGGGGACAGAAATGACAGAGAAATTTACTTCGTTATAATGGCGCCCGAACTATCCGGATGACCCTACCGTTCAAAAATCTCGCAATGGTGTGATGTTATTTCCACACCGCGAGATAGGAAAAATAAGAGAATCCCTTCTCCAGCACTTCGAAAAAAAAAAAAAAAAAAGAATAAGGTAGAGATGATGTAACGTACCAGGAGATGTGACGTACCCGCCAGAAGGACGCACACGACATAAAAGGCAGATAGGAATCAGAATAAAACGTCCGCGTAGCTCAATTTGTAGAGTGACTTATTCCGGAATGAGGGGACCCGGGTTCGAATCCTGGCGGGGACAGAAATGACAGAGAAATTTACTTCGTTATAATGGCGCCCGAACTATCCGGATGACCCTACCGTTCAAAAATCTCGCAATGGTGTGATGTTATTTCCACACCGCGAGATAGGAAAAATAAGAAAATCCCTTCTCCAGCACTTCGAAAAAAAAAAAAAAAGAATAAGGTAGAGATGATGTAACGTACCAGGAGATGTGACATACCCGCCAGAAGGACGCACACGACATAAAAGGCAGATAGGAATCAGAATAAAACGTCCGCGTAGCTCAATTTGTAGAGTGACTTATTCCGGAATGAGGGGACCCGGGTTCGAATCCTGGCGGGGACAGAAATGACAGAGAAATTTACTTCGTTATAATGGCGCCCGAACTATCCGGATGACCCTACCGTTCAAAAATCTCGCAATGGTGTGATGTTATTTCCACACCGCGAGATAGGAAAAATAAGAGAATCCCTTCTCCAGCACTTCGAAAAAAAAAAAAAAAAAAGAATAAGGTAGAGATGATGTAACGTACCAGGAGATGTGACGTACCCGCCAGAAGGACGCACACGACATAAAAGGCAGATAGGAATCAGAATAAAACGTCCGCGTAGCTCAATTTGTAGAGTGACTTATTCCGGAATGAGGGGACCCGGGTTCGAATCCTGGCGGGGACAGAAATGACAGAGAAATTTACTTCGTTATAATGGCGCCCGAACTATCCGGATGACCCTACCGTTCAAAAATCTCGCAATGGTGTGATGTTATTTCCACACCGCGAGATAGGAAAAATAAGAGAATCCCTTCTCCAGCACTTCGAAAAAAAAAAAAAGAATAAGGTAGAGATGATGTAACGTACCAGGAGATGTGACGTACCCGCCAGAAGGACGCACACGACATAAAAGGCAGATAGGAATCAGAATAAAACGTCCGCGTAGCTCAATTTGTAGAGTGACTTATTCCGGAATGAGGGGACCCGGGTTCGAATCCTGGCGGGGACAGAAATGACAGAGAAATTTACTTCGTTATAATGGCGCCCGAACTATCCGGATGACCCTACCGTTCAAAAATCTCGCAATGGTGTGATGTTATTTCCACACCGCGAGATAGGAAAAATAAGAGAATCCCTTCTCCAGCACTTCGAAAAAAAAAAAAAGAATAAGGTAGAGATGATGTAACGTACCAGGAGATGTGACGTACCCGCCAGAAGGACGCACACGACATAAAAGGCAGATAGGAATCAGAATAAAACGTCCGCGTAGCTCAATTGGTAGAGTGACTTATTCCGGAATGAGGGGACCCGGGTTCGAATCCTGGCGGGGACAGAAATGACAGAGAAATTTACTTCGTTATAATGGCGCCCGAACTATCCGGATGACCCTACCGTTCAAAAATCTCGCAATGGTGTGATGTTATTTCCACACCGCGAGATAGGAAAAATAAGAGAATCCCTTCTCCAGCACTTCGAAAAAAAAAAAAAAAAAAAAAGAATAAGGTAGAGATGATGTAACGTACCAGGAGATGTGACGTACCCGCCAGAAGGACGCACACGACATAAAAGGCAGATAGGAATCAGAATAAAACGTCCGCGTAGCTCAATTTGTAGAGTGACTTATTCCGGAATGAGGGGACCCGGGTTCGAATCCTGGCGGGGACAGAAATGACAGAGAAATTTACTTCGTTATAATGGCGCCCGAACTATCCGGATGACCCTACCGTTCAAAAATCTCGCAATGGTGTGATGTTATTTCCACACCGCGAGATAGGAAAAATAAGAGAATCCCTTCTCCAGCACTTCGAAAAAAAAAAAAAAAAAAGAATAAGGTAGAGATGATGTAACGTACCAGGAGATGTGACGTACCCGCCAGAAGGACGCACACGACATAAAAGGCAGATAGGAATCAGAATAAAACGTCCGCGTAGCTCAATTTGTAGAGTGACTTATTCCGGAATGAGGGGACCCGGGTTCGAATCCTGGCGGGGACAGAAATGACAGAGAAATTTACTTCGTTATAATGGCGCCCGAACTATCCGGATGACCCTACCGTTCAAAAATCTCGCAATGGTGTGATGTTATTTCCACACCGCGAGATAGGAAAAATAAGAGAATCCCTTCTCCAGCACTTCGAAAAAAAAAAAAAAAAGAATAAGGTAGAGATGATGTAACGTACCAGGAGATGTGACGTACCCGCCAGAAGGACGCACACGACATAAAAGGCAGATAGGAATCAGAATAAAACGTCCGCGTAGCTCAATTTGTAGAGTGACTTATTCCGGAATGAGGGGACCCGGGTTCGAATCCTGGCGGGGACAGAAATGACAGAGAAATTTACTTCGTTATAATGGCGCCCGAACTATCCGGATGACCCTACCGTTCAAAAATCTCGCAATGGTGTGATGTTATTTCCACACCGCGAGATAGGAAAAATAAGAGAATCCCTTCTCCAGCACTTCGAAAAAAAAAAAAAAAAAGAATAAGGTAGAGATGATGTAACGTACCAGGAGATGTGACGTACCCGCCAGAAGGACGCACACGACATAAAAGGCAGATAGGAATCAGAATAAAACGTCCGCGTAGCTCAATTTGTAGAGTGACTTATTCCGGAATGAGGGGACCCGGGTTCGAATCCTGGCGGGGACAGAAATGACAGAGAAATTTACTTCGTTATAATGGCGCCCGAACTATCCGGATGACCCTACCGTTCAAAAATCTCGCAATGGTGTGATGTTATTTCCACACCGCGAGATAGGAAAAATAAGAGAATCCCTTCTCCAGCACTTCGAAAAAAAAAAAAAAAAAGAATAAGGTAGAGATGATGTAACGTACCAGGAGATGTGACGTACCCGCCAGAAGGACGCACACGACATAAAAGGCAGATAGGAATCAGAATAAAACGTCCGCGTAGCTCAATTTGTAGAGTGACTTATTCCGGAATGAGGGGACCCGGGTTCGAATCCTGGCGGGGACAGAAATGACAGAGAAATTTACTTCGTTATAATGGCGCCCGAACTATCCGGATGACCCTACCGTTCAAAAATCTCGCAATGGTGTGATGTTATTTCCACACCGCGAGATAGGAAAAATAAGAGAATCCCTTCTCCAGCACTTCGAAAAAAAAAAAAAAAAAGAATAAGGTAGAGATGATGTAACGTACCAGGAGATGTGACGTACCCGCCAGAAGGACGCACACGACATAAAAAGGCAGATAGGAATCAGAATAAAACGTCCGCGTAGCTCAATTTGTAGAGTGACTTATTCCGGAATGAGGGGACCCGGGTTCGAATCCTGGCGGGGACAGAAATGACAGAGAAATTTACTTCGTTATAATGGCGCCCGAACTATCCGGATGACCCTACCGTTCAAAAATCTCGCAATGGTGTGATGTTATTTCCACACCGCGAGATAGGAAAAATAAGAGAATCCCTTCTCCAGCACTTCGAAAAAAAAAAAAAAAAAAAAGAATAAGGTAGAGATGATGTAACGTACCAGGAGATGTGACGTACCCGCCAGAAGGACGCACACGACATAAAAGGCAGATAGGAATCAGAATAAAACGTCCGCGTAGCTCAATTTGTAGAGTGACTTATTCCGGAATGAGGGGACCCGGGTTCGAATCCTGGCGGGGACAGAAATGACAGAGAAATTTACTTCGTTATAATGGCGCCCGAACTATCCGGATGACCCTACCGTTCAAAAATCTCGCAATGGTGTGATGTTATTTCCACACCGCGAGATAGGAAAAATAAGAGAATCCCTTCTCCAGCACTTCGAAAAAAAAAAAAGAATAAGGTAGAGATGATGTAACGTACCAGGAGATGTGACGTACCCGCCAGAAGGACGCACACGACATAAAAGGCAGATAGGAATCAGAATAAAACGTCCGCGTAGCTCAATTTGTAGAGTGACTTATTCCGGAATGAGGGGACCCGGGTTCGAATCCTGGCGGGGACAGAAATGACAGAGAAATTTACTTCGTTATAATGGCGCCCGAACTATCCGGATGACCCTACCGTTCAAAAATCTCGCAATGGTGTGATGTTATTTCCACACCGCGAGATAGGAAAAATAAGAGAATCCCTTCTCCAGCACTTCGAAAAAAAAAAAAAAAAAAAGAATAAGGTAGAGATGATGTAACGTACCAGGAGATGTGACGTACCCGCCAGAAGGACGCACACGACATAAAAGGCAGATAGGAATCAGAATAAAACGTCCGCGTAGCTCAATTTGTAGAGTGACTTATTCCGGAATGAGGGGACCCGGGTTCGAATCCTGGCGGGGACAGAAAATGACAGAGAAATTTACTTCGTTATAATGGCGCCCGAACTATCCGGATGACCCTACCGTTCAAAAATCTCGCAATGGTGTGATGTTATTTCCACACCGCGAGATAGGAAAAATAAGAGAATCCCTTCTCCAGCACTTCGAAAAAAAAAAAAGAATAAGGTAGAGATGATGTAACGTACCAGGAGATGTGACGTACCCGCCAGAAGGACGCACACGACATAAAAGGCAGATAGGAATCAGAATAAAACGTCCGCGTAGCTCAATTTGTAGAGTGACTTATTCCGGAATGAGGGGACCCGGGTTCGAATCCTGGCGGGGACAGAAATGACAGAGAAATTTACTTCGTTATAATGGCGCCCGAACTATCCGGATGACCCTACCGTTCAAAAATCTCGCAATGGTGTGATGTTATTTCCACACCGCGAGATAGGAAAAATAAGAGAATCCCTTCTCCAGCACTTCGAAAAAAAAAAAAAAAAAGAATAAGGTAGAGATGATGTAACGTACCAGGAGATGTGACGTACCCGCCAGAAGGACGCACACGACATAAAAGGCAGATAGGAATCAGAATAAAACGTCCGCGTAGCTCAATTTGTAGAGTGACTTATTCCGGAATGAGGGGACCCGGGTTCGAATCCTGGCGGGGACAGAAATGACAGAGAAATTTACTTCGTTATAATGGCGCCCGAACTATCCGGATGACCCTACCGTTCAAAAATCTCGCAATGGTGTGATGTTATTTCCACACCGCGAGATAGGAAAAATAAGAGAATCCCTTCTCCAGCACTTCGAAAAAAAAAAAAAAAAGAATAAGGTAGAGATGATGTAACGTACCAGGAGATGTGACGTACCCGCCAGAAGGACGCACACGACATAAAAGGCAGATAGGAATCAGAATAAAACGTCCGCGTAGCTCAATTTGTAGAGTGACTTATTCCGGAATGAGGGGACCCGGGTTCGAATCCTGGCGGGGACAGAAATGACAGAGAAATTTACTTCGTTATAATGGCGCCCGAACTATCCGGATGACCCTACCGTTCAAAAAATCTCGCAATGGTGTGATGTTATTTCCACACCGCGAGATAGGAAAAATAAGAGAATCCCTTCTCCAGCACTTCGAAAAAAAAAAAAAAAAAAAAAAGAATAAGGTAGAGATGATGTAACGTACCAGGAGATGTGACGTACCCGCCAGAAGGACGCACACGACATAAAAGGCAGATAGGAATCAGAATAAAACGTCCGCGTAGCTCAATTTGTAGAGTGACTTATTCCGGAATGAGGGGACCCGGGTTCGAATCCTGGCGGGGACAGAAATGACAGAGAAATTTACTTCGTTATAATGGCGCCCGAACTATCCGGATGACCCTACCGTTCAAAAATCTCGCAATGGTGTGATGTTATTTCCACACCGCGAGATAGGAAAAATAAGAGAATCCCTTCTCCAGCACTTCGAAAAAAAAAAAAAAAAAAAAAAGAATAAGGTAGAGATGATGTAACGTACCAGGAGATGTGACGTACCCGCCAGAAGGACGCACACGACATAAAAGGCAGATAGGAATCAGAATAAAACGTCCGCGTAGCTCAATTTGTAGAGTGACTTATTCCGGAATGAGGGGACCCGGGTTCGAATCCTGGCGGGGACAGAAATGACAGAGAAATTTACTTCGTTATAATGGCGCCCGAACTATCCGGATGACCCTACCGTTCAAAAATCTCGCAATGGTGTGATGTTATTTCCACACCGCGAGATAGGAAAAATAAGAAAATCCCTTCTCCAGCACTTCGAAAAAAAAAAAAAAAAAAGAATAAGGTAGAGATGATGTAACGTACCAGGAGATGTGACGTACCCGCCAGAAGGACGCACACGACATAAAAGGCAGATAGGAATCAGAATAAAACGTCCGCGTAGCTCAATTTGTAGAGTGACTTATTCCGGAATGAGGGGACCCGGGTTCGAATCCTGGCGGGGACAGAAATGACAGAGAAATTTACTTCGTTATAATGGCGCCCGAACTATCCGGATGACCCTACCGTTCAAAAAATCTCGCAATGGTGTGATGTTATTTCCACACCGCGAGATAGGAAAAATAAGAGAATCCCTTCTCCAGCACTTCGAAAAAAAAAAAGAATAAGGTAGAGATGATGTAACGTACCAGGAGATGTGACGTACCCGCCAGAAGGACGCACACGACATAAAAGGCAGATAGGAATCAGAATAAAACGTCCGCGTAGCTCAATTGGTAGAGTGACTTATTCCGGAATGAGGGGACCCGGGTTCGAATCCTGGCGGGGACAGAAATGACAGAGAAATTTACTTCGTTATAATGGCGCCCGAACTATCCGGATGACTCTACCGTTCAAAAATCTCGCAATGGTGTGATGTTATTTCCACACCGCGAGATAGGAAAAATAAGAGAATCCCTTCTCCAGCACTTCGAAAAAAAAAAAAAAAAAAAGAATAAGGTAGAGATGATGTAACGTACCAGGAGATGTGACGTACCCGCCAGAAGGACGCACACGACATAAAAGGCAGATAGGAATCAGAATAAAACGTCCGCGTAGCTCAATTTGTAGAGTGACTTATTCCGGAATGAGGGGACCCGGGTTCGAATCCTGGCGGGGACAGAAATGACAGAGAAATTTACTTCGTTATAATGGCGCCCGAACTATCCGGATGACCCTACCGTTCAAAAATCTCGCAATGGTGTGATGTTATTTCCACACCGCGAGATAGGAAAAATAAGAGAATCCCTTCTCCAGCACTTCGAAAAAAAAAAAAAAAGAATAAGGTAGAGATGATGTAACGTACCAGGAGATGTGACGTACCCGCCAGAAGGACGCACACGACATAAAAGGCAGATAGGAATCAGAATAAAACGTCCGCGTAGCTCAATTTGTAGAGTGACTTATTCCGGAATGAGGGGACCCGGGTTCGAATCCTGGCGGGGACAGAAATGACAGAGAAATTTACTTCGTTATAATGGCGCCCGAACTATCCGGATGACCCTACCGTTCAAAAATCTCGCAATGGTGTGATGTTATTTCCACACCGCGAGATAGGAAAAATAAGAGAATCCCTTCTCCAGCACTTCGAAAAAAAAAAAAAAAAAAGAATAAGGTAGAGATGATGTAACGTACCAGGAGATGTGACGTACCCGCCAGAAGGACGCACACGACATAAAAGGCAGATAGGAATCAGAATAAAACGTCCGCGTAGCTCAATTTGTAGAGTGACTTATTCCGGAATGAGGGGACCCGGGTTCGAATCCTGGCGGGGACAGAAATGACAGAGAAATTTACTTCGTTATAATGGCGCCCGAACTATCCGGATGACCCTACCGTTCAAAAATCTCGCAATGGTGTGATGTTATTTCCACACCGCGAGATAGGAAAAATAAGAGAATCCCTTCTCCAGCACTTCGAAAAAAAAAAAAAAAAAGAATAAGGTAGAGATGATGTAACGTACCAGGAGATGTGACGTACCCGCCAGAAGGACGCACACGACATAAAAGGCAGATAGGAATCAGAATAAAACGTCCGCGTAGCTCAATTTGTAGAGTGACTTATTCCGGAATGAGGGGACCCGGGTTCGAATCCTGGCGGGGACAGAAATGACAGAGAAATTTACTTCGTTATAATGGCGCCCGAACTATCCGGATGACCCTACCGTTCAAAAATCTCGCAATGGTGTGATGTTATTTCCACACCGCGAGATAGGAAAAATAAGAGAATCCCTTCTCCAGCACTTCGAAAAAAAAAAAAAAAAAAGAATAAGGTAGAGATGATGTAACGTACCAGGAGATGTGACGTACCCGCCAGAAGGACGCACACGACATAAAAGGCAGATAGGAATCAGAATAAAACGTCCGCGTAGCTCAATTTGTAGAGTGACTTATTCCGGAATGAGGGGACCCGGGTTCGAATCCTGGCGGGGACAGAAATGACAGAGAAATTTACTTCGTTATAATGGCGCCCGAACTATCCGGATGACCCTACCGTTCAAAAAATCTCGCAATGGTGTGATGTTATTTCCACACCGCGAGATAGGAAAAATAAGAGAATCCCTTCTCCAGCACTTCGAAAAAAAAAAAAAAAAAAGAATAAGGTAGAGATGATGTAACGTACCAGGAGATGTGACGTACCCGCCAGAAGGACGCACACGACATAAAAGGCAGATAGGAATCAGAATAAAACGTCCGCGTAGCTCAATTTGTAGAGTGACTTATTCCGGAATGAGGGGACCCGGGTTCGAATCCTGGCGGGGACAGAAATGACAGAGAAATTTACTTCGTTATAATGGCGCCCGAACTATCCGGATGACCCTACCGTTCAAAAAATCTCGCAATGGTGTGATGTTATTTCCACACCGCGAGATAGGAAAAATAAGAGAATCCCTTCTCCAGCACTTCGAAAAAAAAAAAAAAAAAAAGAATAAGGTAGAGATGATGTAACGTACCAGGAGATGTGACGTACCCGCCAGAAGGACGCACACGACATAAAAGGCAGATAGGAATCAGAATAAAACGTCCGCGTAGCTCAATTTGTAGAGTGACTTATTCCGGAATGAGGGGACCCGGGTTCGAATCCTGGCGGGGACAGAAATGACAGAGAAATTTACTTCGTTATAATGGCGCCCGAACTATCCGGATGACCCTACCGTTCAAAAATCTCGCAATGGTGTGATGTTATTTCCACACCGCGAGATAGGAAAAATAAGAAAATCCCTTCTCCAGCACTTCGAAAAAAAAAAAAAAAAAAAAAGAATAAGGTAGAGATGATGTAACGTACCAGGAGATGTGACGTACCCGCCAGAAGGACGCACACGACATAAAAGGCAGATAGGAATCAGAATAAAACGTCCGCGTAGCTCAATTTGTAGAGTGACTTATTCCGGAATGAGGGGACCCGGGTTCGAATCCTGGCGGGGACAGAAATGACAGAGAAATTTACTTCGTTATAATGGCGCCCGAACTATCCGGATGACCCTACCGTTCAAAAATCTCGCAATGGTGTGATGTTATTTCCACACCGCGAGATAGGAAAAATAAGAGAATCCCTTCTCCAGCACTTCGAAAAAAAAAAAAAAAAAGAATAAGGTAGAGATGATGTAACGTACCAGGAGATGTGACGTACCCGCCAGAAGGACGCACACGACATAAAAGGCAGATAGGAATCAGAATAAAACGTCCGCGTAGCTCAATTGGTAGAGTGACTTATTCCGGAATGAGGGGACCCGGGTTCGAATCCTGGCGGGGACAGAAATGACAGAGAAATTTACTTCGTTATAATGGCGCCCGAACTATCCGGATGACCCTACCGTTCAAAAATCTCGCAATGGTGTGATGTTATTTCCACACCGCGAGATAGGAAAAATAAGAGAATCCCTTCTCCAGCACTTCGAAAAAAAAAAAAAAGAATAAGGTAGAGATGATGTAACGTACCAGGAGATGTGACGTACCCGCCAGAAGGACGCACACGACATAAAAGGCAGATAGGAATCAGAATAAAACGTCCGCGTAGCTCAATTTGTAGAGTGACTTATTCCGGAATGAGGGGACCCGGGTTCGAATCCTGGCGGGGACAGAAATGACAGAGAAATTTACTTCGTTATAATGGCGCCCGAACTATCCGGATGACCCTACCGTTCAAAAATCTCGCAATGGTGTGATGTTATTTCCACACCGCGAGATAGGAAAAATAAGAGAATCCCTTCTCCAGCACTTCGAAAAAAAAAAAAAAAAAAAGAATAAGGTAGAGATGATGTAACGTACCAGGAGATGTGACGTACCCGCCAGAAGGACGCACACGACATAAAAGGCAGATAGGAATCAGAATAAAACGTCCGCGTAGCTCAATTTGTAGAGTGACTTATTCCGGAATGAGGGGACCCGGGTTCGAATCCTGGCGGGGACAGAAATGACAGAGAAATTTACTTCGTTATAATGGCGCCCGAACTATCCGGATGACCCTACCGTTCAAAAATCTCGCAATGGTGTGATGTTATTTCCACACCGCGAGATAGGAAAAATAAGAGAATCCCTTCTCCAGCACTTCGAAAAAAAAAAAAAAAAGAATAAGGTAGAGATGATGTAACGTACCAGGAGATGTGACGTACCCGCCAGAAGGACGCACACGACATAAAAGGCAGATAGGAATCAGAATAAAACGTCCGCGTAGCTCAATTTGTAGAGTGACTTATTCCGGAATGAGGGGACCCGGGTTCGAATCCTGGCGGGGACAGAAATGACAGAGAAATTTACTTCGTTATAATGGCGCCCGAACTATCCGGATGACCCTACCGTTCAAAAATCTCGCAATGGTGTGATGTTATTTCCACACCGCGAGATAGGAAAAATAAGAGAATCCCTTCTCCAGCACTTCGAAAAAAAAAAAAAAAGAATAAGGTAGAGATGATGTAACGTACCAGGAGATGTGACGTACCCGCCAGAAGGACGCACACGACATAAAAGGCAGATAGGAATCAGAATAAAACGTCCGCGTAGCTCAATTTGTAGAGTGACTTATTCCGGAATGAGGGGACCCGGGTTCGAATCCTGGCGGGGACAGAAATGACAGAGAAATTTACTTCGTTATAATGGCGCCCGAACTATCCGGATGACCCTACCGTTCAAAAATCTCGCAATGGTGTGATGTTATTTCCACACCGCGAGATAGGAAAAATAAGAGAATCCCTTCTCCAGCACTTCGAAAAAAAAAAAAGAATAAGGTAGAGATGATGTAACGTACCAGGAGATGTGACGTACCCGCCAGAAGGACGCACACGACATAAAAGGCAGATAGGAATCAGAATAAAACGTCCGCGTAGCTCAATTTGTAGAGTGACTTATTCCGGAATGAGGGGACCCGGGTTCGAATCCTGGCGGGGACAGAAATGACAGAGAAATTTACTTCGTTATAATGGCGCCCGAACTATCCGGATGACCCTACCGTTCAAAAATCTCGCAATGGTGTGATGTTATTTCCACACCGCGAGATAGGAAAAATAAGAAAATCCCTTCTCCAGCACTTCGAAAAAAAAAAAAAAAAAAGAATAAGGTAGAGATGATGTAACGTACCAGGAGATGTGACGTACCCGCCAGAAGGACGCACACGACATAAAAGGCAGATAGGAATCAGAATAAAACGTCCGCGTAGCTCAATTTGTAGAGTGACTTATTCCGGAATGAGGGGACCCGGGTTCGAATCCTGGCGGGGACAGAAATGACAGAGAAATTTACTTCGTTATAATGGCGCCCGAACTATCCGGATGACCCTACCGTTCAAAAATCTCGCAATGGTGTGATGTTATTTCCACACCGCGAGATAGGAAAAATAAGAGAATCCCCTTTCTCCAGCACTTCGAAAAAAAAAAAGAATAAGGTAGAGATGATGTAACGTACCAGGAGATGTGACGTACCCGCCAGAAGGACGCACACGACATAAAAGGCAGATAGGAATCAGAATAAAACGTCCGCGTAGCTCAATTGGTAGAGTGACTTATTCCGGAATGAGGGGACCCGGGTTCGAATCCTGGCGGGGACAGAAATGACAGAGAAATTTACTTCGTTATAATGGCGCCCGAACTATCCGGATGACCCTACCGTTCAAAAATCTCGCAATGGTGTGATGTTATTTCCACACCGCGAGATAGGAAAAATAAGAGAATCCCTTCTCCAGCACTTCGAAAAAAAAAAAGAATAAGGTAGAGATGATGTAACGTACCAGGAGATGTGACGTACCCGCCAGAAGGACGCACACGACATAAAAGGCAGATAGGAATCAGAATAAAACGTCCGCGTAGCTCAATTGGTAGAGTGACTTATTCCGGAATGAGGGGACCCGGGTTCGAATCCTGGCGGGGACAGAAATGACAGAGAAATTTACTTCGTTATAATGGCGCCCGAACTATCCGGATGACCCTACCGTTCAAAAATCTCGCAATGGTGTGATGTTATTTCCACACCGCGAGATAGGAAAAATAAGAGAATCCCTTCTCCAGCACTTCGAAAAAAAAAAAAAAAAAGAATAAGGTAGAGATGATGTAACGTACCAGGAGATGTGACGTACCCGCCAGAAGGACGCACACGACATAAAAGGCAGATAGGAATCAGAATAAAACGTCCGCGTAGCTCAATTTGTAGAGTGACTTATTCCGGAATGAGGGGACCCGGGTTCGAATCCTGGCGGGGACAGAAATGACAGAGAAATTTACTTCGTTATAATGGCGCCCGAACTATCCGGATGACCCTACCGTTCAAAAATCTCGCAATGGTGTGATGTTATTTCCACACCGCGAGATAGGAAAAATAAGAGAATCCCTTCTCCAGCACTTCGAAAAAAAAAAAAAAAAAAGAATAAGGTAGAGATGATGTAACGTACCAGGAGATGTGACGTACCCGCCAGAAGGACGCACACGACATAAAAGGCAGATAGGAATCAGAATAAAACGTCCGCGTAGCTCAATTGGTAGAGTGACTTATTCCGGAATGATGGGATCCGGGTTCGAATCCTGGCGTGGACAGAAATGACGGAGAAATTTACTTCGTTATAAAATCAATTAACAATAGCAAATTAATCCACATTCCTCCGAAGTTGACACGAATCACTCAAGAAGCTGTAATAAACATCAAACCTACATTTAGTACATGACACAGATGGCCGACCGCACACATACTAAAGATACATAACATAAAAAAAACCGGCGTTTTCTTCATCGTGAGTTCCATTGTTCAAAACACTCGAGTTTTCTTTTTCCACGCGGGACGACAGCGCCCTCTATCAGAAACAGTTTTGACAGCAGCTCGGATTTTATTTATATTTTCTCTTCGGGAGCTGTTCCTCTTCCGACAGTAGTCAACATGTGAATTCGATTTTAAATCGTGCTGAATTTTCATACCAAAATAGTTATGACTTTGAACAACATAGTGTCGTTGATTGTTGGCCACCTTAACGTAAGGTGAACGTACTCGGCTAGATATCGAGGGTGAACGATCTCAGCAGTAGCCGGATAACAATTTTTTGGTTGCTATGCGTTAATAAACGTGGAAAAGAGTGGTGTTTTTTGTTTATTCACTGACACCACGTATTTAGAGGATTTTCTCTGGTGCAATATTTCTGGGAATGTCGCCGCGTTTGACACAGTCTGTCTTGGCAGCCGTGAGCGCAACACGACTCGCTTTAGAGCTCTCGAGGAGATCCATTGAACTACGTAAACAACATATCACAGTGGCTTAAACTAAAAATTTTAAAAACTGTTTTCGTGTGAAGGGGTTTACATTTTCGACAATACCGCGGAATTCGAAGAATAAAAGCAAGCAGAAGTGGAGAAAATCAAAACGAGAGGCCAGAAGTAATGAGGAATGTAAGAAGCCCAAGGAGACAGAGCACCACGTTGGGTAATCCGTGTATCGATCTGCTTTGTGTTCGCAATGTATCCAGCATTATTTATGTAAGCTACTTTTCATATCATAGACCTGTGTTGGCTACAACAAATTAAATAAACGCTTTGAAACCATACTCGACTAGCTCATTTCAACTCTCCGATCTGCAAGTCGTAGTCCTACGTTTAAAACTGACGGCTCAATCAGAATTAAGCCTACTTGTAAGAAGCCCAAGAAGACAGAGCACCACGCTGGGTAATCCGTGTATCGATCTGCTTTGTGTTCTCAATGTATCCAGCATTATTTATGTAAGCTACTTTTCATATCATAGACCTGTATTAGCTATAACAAAATAAATAAACGCTTTGAAACCATACTCGACTAGCTGATTTCAACTCTCCGATCTGCAAGTCGTAGTCCTACGTTCCAAACTGACAGCTCAATCAGAACTGAGCCTACCTGTAAGAAGCCCAAGAAGACAGAGCACCACGTTGGGTAATCCGTGTATCGATTTGCTTTGTGTTCGCAATGTATCCAGCATTATTTATGTAAGCTACTTTTAATATCATAGACCTGTGTTGGCTATAACAAATTAAATAAACGCTTTGAAACCAAACTCGACTAGCTCATTTCAACTCTCCGATCTGCAAGTCGTAGTCCTACGTTCCAAACTGACGACTCAATCAGAACTGAGCCTAATTGTAAGAAACCCAAGAAGACAGTTGGGTAATCCGTGTATCGATCTGCTTTGTGTTCGCAATGTATCCAGCATTATTTATGTAAGCTACTTTTCATATCATAGACCTGTGTTGGCTACAACAAATTAAATAAACGCTTTGAAACCATACTCGACTAGCTCATTTCAACTCTCCGATCTGCAAGTCGTAGTCCTACGTTTAAAACTGACGGCTCAATCAGAATTAAGCCTACTTGTAAGAAGCCCAAGAAGACAGAGCACCACGCTGGGTAATCCGTGTATCGATCTGCTTTGTGTTCTCAATGTATCCAGCATTATTTATGTAAGCTACTTTTCATATCATAGACCTGTATTAGCTATAACAAAATAAATAAACGCTTTGAAACCATACTCGACTAGCTGATTTCAACTCTCCGATCTGCAAGTCGTAGTCCTACGTTCCAAACTGACAGCTCAATCAGAACTGAGCCTACCTGTAAGAAGCCCAAGAAGACAGAGCACCACGTTGGGTAATCCGTGTATCGATCTGCTTTGTGTTCGCAATGTATCCAGCATTATTTATGTAAGCTACTTTTCATATCATAGACCTGTGTTGGCTATAACAAATTAAATAAACGCTTTGAAACCAAACTCGACTAGCTCATTTCAACTCTCCGATCTGCAAGTCGTAGTCCTACGTTCCAAAGTGACGGCTCAATCAGAACTGGGCCTACCTGTAAGAAGCCCAAGAAGACAGAGCACCACGTTGGGTAATCCGTGTATCGATCTGCTTTGTGTTCGCAATGTATCCAGCATTATTTATGTTAGCTACTTTTCATATCATAGACCTGTGTTGGCTATAACAAATTAAATAAACGCTTTGAAACCATACTCGACTAGCTCATTTCAACTCTCCGATCTGCAAGTCGTAGTCCTACGTTCCAAACTGACGACTCAATCAGAACTGAGCCTACCTGTAAGAAACCCAAGGGGACAGTTGGGTAATTCGTGTATCGATCTGCCTTGTGGTCGCAAGGTATCCAGCATTATTTATGTAAGCTACTTTTCATATCATAGACCTGTGTTGGCTATAACAAATTAAATAAACGCTTTGAAACCAAACGCGACTAGCTCATTTCAACTCTCCGATCTGCAAGACGTAGTCCTACGTTCCAAACTAACGACTCAATCAGAACTGAGCCTACCTGTAAGAAACCCAAGGGGACAGTTGGGTAATTCGTGTATCGATCTGCCTTGTGGTCGCAAGGTATCCAGCATTATTTATGTAAGCTACTTTTCATATCATAGACCTGTGTTGGCTATAACAAATTAAATAAACGCTTTGAAACCAAACTCGACTAGCTCATTTCAACTCTCCGATCTGCAAGTCGTAGTCCTACGTTCCAAAGTGACGGCTCAATCAGAACTGAGCCTACCTGTAAGAAGCCCAAGAAGACAGAGCACCACGTTGGGTAATTCGTGTATCGATCTGCTTTGTGTTCGCAATGCATCCAGCATTATTTATGTATGCTACTTTTTATATCATAGACCTGTGTTGGCTATAACAAATTAAATAAACGCTTTGAAACCATACTCGACTAGCTCATTTCAACTCTCCGATCTGCAAGTCGTAGTCCTACGTTCCAAACTAACGACTCAATCAGAACTGAGCCTACCTGTAAGAAGCCCAAGAAGACAGAGCACCACGTTGGGTAATCCGTGTATCGATCTGCTTTGTGTTCGCAATGTATCCAGCATTATTTATGTAAGCTACTTTTCATATCATAGACCTGTGTTGGCTATAACAAATTAAATAAACGCTTTGAAACCATACTCGACTAGCTCATTTCAACTCTCCGATCTGCAAGTCGTAGTCCTACGTTCCAAACTAACGACTCAATCAGAACTGAGCCTACCTGTAAGAAGCCCAAGAAGACAGAGCACCACGTTGGGTAATCCGTGTATCGATCTGCTTTGTGTTCGCAATGTATCCAGCATTATTTATGTAAGCTACTTTTCATATCATAGACCTGTGTTGGCTATAACAAATTAAATAAACGCTTTGAAACCATACTCGACTAGCTCATTTCAACTCTCCGATCTGCAAGTCGTAGTCCTACGTTCCAAACTAACGACTCAATCAGAACTGAGCCTACCTGTAAGAAGCCCAAGAAGACAGAGCACCACGTTGGGTAATCCGTGTATCGATCTGCTTTGTGTTCGCAATGTATCCAGCATTATTTATGTAGGCTACTTTTCATATCATAGACCTGTGTTGGCTATAACAAATTAAATAAACGCTTTGAAACCATACTCGACTAGCTCATTTCAACTCTCCGATCTGCAAGTCGTAGTCCTACGTTCCAAACTAACGACTCAATCAGAACTGAGCCTACCTGTAAGAAGCCCAAGAAGACAGAGCACCACGTTGGGTAATTCGTGTGTCGATCTGCTTTGTGTTCGCAATGTATCCAGCATTATTTATGTAAGCTATTTTTCATAGACCTGTGTTGGCTATAACAAATTAAATAAACGCTTTGAAACCATACTCGACTAGCTGATTTCAACTCTCCGATCTGCAAGTCGTAGTCCTACGTTCCAAACTAACAACTCAATCAGAACTGAGCCTACCTGTAAGAAGCCCAAGAAGACAGAGCACCACGTTGGGTAATCCGTGTATCGATCTGCTTTGTGTTCGCAATGTATCCAGCATTATTTATGTAAGCTACTTTTCACATCATAGACCTGTGTTGGCTATAACAAATTAAATAAACGCTTTGAAACCATACTCGACTAGCTCATTTCAACTCTCCGATCTGCAAGTCGTAGTCCTACGTTCCAAAGTGACGGCTCAATCAGAACTGAGCCTACCTGTAAGAAGCCCAAGAAGACAGAGCACCACGTTGGGTAATCCGTGTATCGATCTGCTTTGTGTTCGCAATGTATCCAGCATTATTTATGTAAGCTATTTTTCATAGACCTGTGTTGGCTATAACAAATTAAATAAACGCTTTGAAACCATACTCGACTAGCTGATTTCAACTCTCCGATCTGCAAGTCGTAGTCCTACGTTCCAAACTAACAACTCAATCAGAACTGAGCCTACCTGTAAGAAGCCCAAGAAGACAGAGCACCACGTTGGGTAATCCGTGTATCGATCTGCTTTGTGTTCGCAATGTATCCAGCATTATTTATGTAAGCTACTTTTCACATCATAGACCTGTGTTGGCTATAACAAATTAAATAAACGCTTTGAAACCATACTCGACTAGCTCATTTCAACTCTCCGATCTGCAAGTCGTAGTCCTACGTTCCAAACTGACGGCTCAATCAGAACTGAGCCTACCTGTAAGAAGCCCAAGAAAACAGAGCACCACGTTGGGTAACTTCTGTATCGATCTGCTTTGTGTTCCCAATGTATCCAGCATGATTTATGTAAGCTACTTTTCATATCATAGACTTGTGTTGGCTATAACAAATTAAATAAACGCTTTGAAACCATACTCGACTAGCTCATTTCAACTCTCCGATCTGCAAGTCTTAGTCTTACATTCCAAACTGACGGCTAAATCGGAAGTACGTCTACCTGTATTTTTTTTATAAACACTATATTGATAAATGTCACCGGACACCCCTTTAAAAGAAATGAACGGATCCGCTGCGTTGTTAAGATGCGCGGTACAGCTGCAAACGGTATGAAAACAAGCATGCAGCTGACCGCAATCATACCGCACTGTGAGGTTGAGCGAAAATGACGCGGCGAGAGAGAACTGACTTTGAGAAAGGAAAGACTGTTAGGTGTTATATTAGTGGGTTGTCTATAAGAGAAACAGTGAGGCGTTTAAACATACCCAAGTCAACTGTTTTGGATGTACTGAATAAGTGGAAGACACATGAAGCAGCAAAACGTACCGGCAGACCAAAGAAAATCAGTGATAGAGGACGTCGAAGCCTCAGGAGAGTCATTACAGCTAATCAAAGGAATACTGCACGAGACCTCAGTGTACATGTAACGTACCAGGAGATGTGACGTACCTGCCAGAGGGACGCACACGACATAAAGGCACATAGCAATCAGAATAAACGTCCGCGTAGCTCAATTGGTAGAGTAACTTATTCCGTAATGAGGGGATCCGGGTTCGAACCCCGGCGCGGATAAAAATGACGGAGAAATTTACTTCGTTATAATGGCGCCCGAACTATCCGGATGACCCGACCGTTCAAAATCTCGCAATGGTGTGATGTTATTTCCACACCGCGAGATAGGAAAAATAGGAGAATCCCTTCTCCAGCACTTCGAAAAAAAAATTAATAAAAAAAAAGGGGGGGGGGAGATGATGTAACGTACCAGGAGATGTAACGTACCTGCCAGAAGGACGCACACGACATAAAGGCAGATAGGAATCAGAATAAAACGTCCGCGTAGCTCAATTGGTAGAGCAACTTGTTCCGGAGTGAGGGGATCTGGCTTTGAATCCTGGCGAAGATAAAAATGACGGAGAAATTCACTTCGTTATATACAGGTGAGTAAAAATGCTGGAACCTCGTTATGTACATGTACTATTTGCAGAGAACTTCATTCCATGGGTTTCCGTGGTCGTGCGGCTGCTCATAAGCCTTTCATCTCCACTCGGAATGCTACTCGTCGTTTAGCATGGTGTAAAGAACATTTATCGTGGACCGTAGATCAATGGAAACGGATACTATGGACTGATGAATCCAGATACACCATCCATCAGTCTGATGGCCATATGTGTGTATGGCGGTAGCCGGGGGAACACTATTTAGCACAGTGTACTGTTTCTACGGTCAAGTTTGGAACTGGCAATGTACTCGTGTGATGATATTTTTCGTGGTATGGTCCCTGCCCCATTGATTATCGTGGACAAACCTGTTAATCAGCACGTCTGCCTCGATGTTCTAGACAATTATGCCCTACCAACTCTGTGGTAATACTATGGAACCGAGCCTTGTTGGTGCCAGCAAGATAATGCACCGAGTAAGGACTGTTACGGCGTGGTTTGACGATAATTCCGTATCGTGTGTGGACTGGCCTGCACAGAGCCCTGATCTTAATCCCACAGAACACCTATGGGATGAATTAGAGCGCCGCAAAAGAAGTTTGGAAGCAAGGCCTACTACTAAGCAACAGTTAGCGGCAGCATTATGTACTGAATGGAAGCGCATACCTATCGCTGTGCTCCAAAACCTTGTCGAAAGCATGTCTCGAAAATTCGGTGGATGCATTAAGGTTAATGTTGGACTGCCACCGTACTAATGTATGTCACATATGCTAAGCTGTGTTTCTCTTCTAGGTGTCCGGTGGCTTTTGTCAATATAGTGTATATGTATATATTCTTTATTGCGTAAGTCCTGGGACTTTTCGTACGTAGGTTGCATTTTTTCCGGGATATTTTTATTTGCATCTTCAATATTTTGGAAGACCCCCGAAAAAAGAAATCCTCGGTGCTCCAATACCTTTCTTTATGTAGATTCTTTCCAGTTCAAACTATAAGAATAATGATTAAATATTACGTTTTAATAATATTTTATAATATTTCTATCTTAATAACCACGTTTTCCCGAAAAACGTGTAAATGTATATTTTGCTTCTCGCTGCTTAAAGAGGGATTTAAAAATTCCCAACGCTTCACAAACATTTTGAATAAATTTTCAGATATTTTATATTGCACGTTTCTGCCGGTAGGGAGCGCAAGCTGACTTTTGTCGCACAGTAATTGAGTGCTATAGAGCCTTTGCACCGACGTCATTTTTGACGTCACGGTTACTTCCGGGTGATTATGAGAAAGTTCGGTTGCCAAGGTTCCCATATTATTAATATGGGAAAGTGATTTCTAGACCCTCTGTCACGTGATTCTTTGAAGTTTTAGAAATGGTTAAAAGCTGTGTGCTGTATGGATGCTTCTCAAAGCGGTCCCGGACGATTCGTCCAACGACGATTGGTCCAATGCCGATTCGTCCAAAGGGACGATTGGACGAATGCCGATTCGTCCGAAGGGACGATTGGACCAATGCCGATTCGTCCAAAGGGACGATTGGACGAATGCCGATTCGTCCGAAGGGACGATTGGACCAATGCCGATTCGTCCAAAGGGACGATTGGACGAATGCCGATTCGTCCGAAGGGACGATTGGACCAATGCCGATTCGTCCAAAGGGACGATTGGACGAATGCCGATTCGTCCGAAGGGACGATTGGACCAATGCCGATTCGTCCAAAGGGACGATTGGACGAATGCCGATTCGTCCGAAGGGACGATTGGACCAATGCCGATTCGTCCAAAGGGACGATTGGACGAATGCCGATTCGTCCGAAGGGACGATTGGACCAATGCCGATTCGTCCAAAGGGACGATTGGACCAATGCCGATTCGTGCAAAGGGACGATTGGACCAATGTCCGATTCGTCCAATGGTACGATTGGACCAATGCCGATTCGTCCTAAGGGACGATTGGACCAATGCCGATTCGTCCAAAGGGACGATTGGACGAATGCCGATTCGTCCGAAGGGACGATTGGACCAATGCCGATTCGTCCAAAGCGACGATTGGACGAATGCCGATTCGTCCGAAGGGACGATTGGACCAATGCCGATTCGTCCAAAGGGACGATTGGACCAATGCCGATTCATGCAAAGGGACGATTGGTCCAATGTCCGATTCGTCCAATGGTACGATTGGACCAATGCCGATTCGTCCTAAGGGACGATTGGACCAATGCCGATTCGTCCAAAGGGACGATTGGACGAATGCCGATTCGTCCGAAGGGACGATTGGACCAATGCCGATTCGTCCAAAGGGACGATTGGACGAATGCCGATTCGTCCGAAGGGACGATTGGACCAATGCCGATTCGTCCAAAGGGACGATTGGACCAATGCCGATTCGTCCAAAGGGACGATTGGTCCAATGTCCGATTCATCCAATGGTACGATTGGACCAATGCCGATTCGTCCTAAGGGACGATTGGACCAATGCCGATTCGTCCAAAGGGACGATTGGACGAATGCCGATTCGTCCAAAGGGACGATTGGACCAATGCCGATTCGTCCAAAGGGACGATTGGACCAATGCCGATTCGTCCAAAGGGACGATTGGTCCAATGTCCGATTCGTCCAATGGTACGATTGGACCAATGCCGATTCGTCCTAAGGGACGATTGGACGAATGCCGATTCGTCCGAAGGGACGATTGGTCCAATGTCCGATTCGTCTAAAGCTGATTCGTCCAATGGTACGATTGGTCCAATGCCGATTCGTCCAATGGTACGGTTGGTCCAACGCCAATTCGTCCAATGGTACGATTGGACCAATGCCGATTCGTCCTAAGGGACGATTGGACGAATGCCGATTCGTCCAAAGGGACGATTGGACCAATGCCGATTCGTCCAAAGGGACGATTGGACCAATGCCGATTCGTCCAAAGGGACGATTGGACCAATGCCGATTCGTCCAAAGGGACGATTGGTCCAATGTCCGATTCGTCTAAAGCTGATTCGTCCAATGGTACGATTGGTCCAATGCCGATTCGTCCAATGGTACGGTTAGTCCAACGCCAATTCGTCCAATGGTACGATTGGACCAATGCCGATTCATCCAAATGGACGATTGGACCAATGCCGATTCGTCCAAAGGGACGATTGGTCCAATGTCCGATTCGTCTAAAGCTGATTCGTCCAATGGTACGATTGGTCCAATGACGATTCGTCCAATGGTACGGTTGGTCCAACGCCAATTCGTCCAAAGGGACGATTGGACCAATGCCGATTCGTCCAAAGGGACGATTGGACCAATGCCGATTCGTCCAAAGGGACGATTGGACGAATGCCGATTCGTCCAAAGGGACGATTGGACCAATGCCGATTCGTCCAAAGGGACGATTGGACCAATGCCGATTCGTCCAATGGTACGGTTGGTCCAACGCCAATTCGTCCAATGCTCTCATCATACCAACAGTAAACTTTTTTATTTTCCATAAAGGAATAATAATTTAAGTTATTGTCCTCTTTATGTCCTTTTGAAAGATAATTTCCGTATATTTAGTAATTGTAAACATTTTACATAAACCTGGTAAAAGGCACTCAATGGAGCATTTCTCAGCTGTTTGCAAAGCGCCTAGGCCGCGGGCATTTTTTGAAGATTTTTATTTACAACCTAGATATTTGGTATTTATAAATATGTTATAAAACCTAATAAAAGGCACTCATCGTATCATTCCTCAGATCTTTACAAGACTCCTAGGCTCCGGGCCTTTTTAGAAGATTTTAAGTTACAACCTAGATATTTGGTATTTGTAAACATTTTATAAAACCTAATACAAGGCACTCATCGTATCATTTCTCAGGTCTTTACAAGGCACCTAGGCCTCGGGCCTTTTTAAAAGATTTTAAGTCACAACCTAGATATTTGGTATTTGTAAACATTTTATAAACCCTTATAAAAGGCACTCAACGAATCATTTCTCAGCTATCTACCAGGCACCTAGGCCGCGGGCCTTTTTAAATGATTTTAAGTTACAACCTAGATATTTGTAAACATTTTATAAAACTTTATAAAAGGCATTAATGGTATCATTTCTGAGGTCTTTGCATGGCACCTAGGCCGCGGGCCATTTTAGAAGATTTTAAGTTACAACCTAGATATTTGGTATTTGTAAACATTTTATAAAACTTTATAAAAGGCCCTCATAGTATCATTTCTGAGGTCTTTGCTAGGCAAATAGGCCGCGGGTCTATGAATTAATATTTTGTGCTTAAGTGAAAGGGCAATATTATTAACTTGATTTAATATGTAAACGTTATGAATATGATATCGGTAGAATAAAAAGTCCTAAAAAGGCCTAGGCCTAGAGCCTATGAATTAACATTTCGTGCCTAAGTAAAAGCTCAATATTATTAACTTGATTTGATATGTAAACGTTATGAATCTGACATCGGTAGAATTAAAACTGTTAAAAAAGCCTAGGCCTAGGGCCTATGAATTAATATTTCGTGTTTAAATAAAAGCGCGATATTATTAAATTGATTTAATATGTAAACGTTATGAATATGACATCGCTGGAATAAAAACTGTTGAAAAGGCCTCTGTCCAAACCCCGACCAGTTGTTTCGATTGGGCAGTTGGCGGAAAACCCCACTGCATTCTACAAACAGAAACGGAACACTAGTATTTTATATTATTTCTTGCAAAAGAGAAACATTGAAGTTGATTGAACGGCTCGTACATCAGTAACTTCATAAGGCAGCAAGGACAGTATAACAAGAAAACGCGATTCCAAAAAAAAAAAAAAAAAAAAATAGAAATCGGTAACCATAATATTACGAATAAAATGTAACATTATTTTACATTCTTTGGACTACCGGTACTTTCGTGTAACATCGGAGATAGAATCAGAACAGATGAGACTTTGATAGCACGAGTAGCACGACGGAATTGGACCAATTGTCCATTGGACGAATCGGCATTGGACCAATCGTAACATTCGACCAATTGTCCATTGGACGAATCGGCATTGGACCAATCGTACCATTGGATGAATCGTACCTTTGGACCAATTGTCCATTGGACGAATCGTCCCTTTGGACGAATCGGCATTGGACCAATCGTACCATTGGACGAATCGTACCTTTGGACCAATTGTCCATTGGACGAATCGGCATTGGACCAATCGTCCATTGGACAAACATTGGACCAATCGTACCATTGGACGAATCGTACCTTTGGACCAATTGTCCATTGGACGAATCGGCATTGGACCAATCGTCCATTGGACAAATCGGCATTGGACCAATCGTACCATTCGACCAATTGTCCATTGGACGAATCGGCATTGGACCAATCGTACCATTGGACGAATCGTACCTTTGGACCAATTGTCCATTAGACGAATCGTCCCTTTGGACGAATCGGCATTGGACGAATCGGCATTGGACCAATCGTACCATTCGACCAATTGTCCATTGGACGAATCGGCATTGGACCAATCGTACCATTGGACGAATTGTACCTTTGGACCAATTGTTCATTGGACGAATCGTCCCTTTGGACGAATCGGCATTGGACCAATCGTACCATTGGACGAATTGTACCTTTGGACCAATTGTCCATTAGACGAATCGTCCCTTTGGACGAATCGGCATTGGACGAATCGGCATTGGACCAATCGGCATTGGACCAATCGGCATTGGACCAATCGTACCATTCGACCAATTGTCCATTGGACGAATCGGCATTGGACCAATCGTACCATTCGACCAATTGTCCATTGGACGAATCGGCATTGGACCAATCGTACCATTGGACGAATTGTACCTTTGGACCAATTGTCCATTGGACGAATCGTCCCTTTGGACGAATCGGCATTGGACCAATCGTACCATTGGACGAATTGTACCTTTGGACCAATTGTCCATTAGACGAATCGTCCTTTTGGACGAATCGGCATTGGACGAATCGGCATTGGACCAATCGGCATTGGACCAATCGTACCATTCGACCAATTGTCCATTGGACGAATCGGCATTGGACCAATCGTACCATTGGACGAATTGTTCCTTTGGACCAATTGTCCATTGGACGAATCGTCCCTTTGGACGAATCGGCATTGGACCAATCGTACCATTGGACGAATTGTACCTTTGGACCAATTGTCCATTAGACGAATCGTCCCTTTGGACGAATCGGCATTGGACGAATCGGCATTGGACCAATCGGCATTGGACCAATCGTACCATTCGACCAATTGTCCATTGGACGAATCGGCATTGGACCAATCGTACCATTGGACGAATTGTTCCTTTGGACGAATTGTTCCTTTGGACCAATTGTCCATTGGACGAATCGTCCTTTTGGACGAATCGGCATTGGACCAATCGTACCATTGGACGAATTGTACCTTTGGACCAATTGTCCATTAGACGAATCGTCCCTTTGGACGAATCGGCATTGGACCAATCGGCATTGGACCAATCGTACCATTCGACCAATTGTCCATTGGACGAATCGGCATTGGACCAATCGTACCATTGGACGAATTGTTCCTTTGGACCAATTGTCCATTGGACGAATCGTCCCTTTGGACGAATCGGCATTGGACCAATCGTACCATTGGACGAATCGTACCTTTGGACCAGTCGGCATTGCACCAATCGTCGTTGGATGAATCGTAATAGACTCTTCTCAAAGTACGAGAAAAGTAGTGGCATTTTCTTTTATCGCTTTCCAGCGGCAGAAAAGCGCCTGATTGTGTAGAAAATAGCTCTAAATCGGAAGGCATGGTCTCCCATAATTTTTGATTTTCTTGCTCACTCTTATGTATTATTTTCAAGTTTTTATGTACATCCTTGTTATTCTGTTTAAAATGCTCTGAATGCATGACGGATTAATTTTGCTGTCGAATCAAAAATTGCTAAGCTTTCGTGAACTTTCAAGATTTTGTACTGTTACTGATTTTTAGCATGTCTTTTGTAAAAAAAGATCGTGCTTATATGTTATAGGTTTGTCCGTCCGTCTGTACCCACGATATCTCTGGAACTATTGGTCCGATTTGAAAAATTCTTTTTGCATTGGGAAGCTTGAAATATGCGAATGATGATCCTTCATTTCGTTTTTTTTTTTTTTACGATGTACAATTTCGCCGCTAGAGGGCGTAGATGCGGATGATGTCGAATTCAAAAATACATATTATTTCACATATTTGCTTCTAAACATCCGATTGAAAAAATTATTTTATCTTTCGATTCCATTTATGTCAAAGAGTATTTTAGGAATGGTTACTTTTCCAAATTGCGCATAAATCTTCCGCTAGGGGGCGTAAAATGAGGTTTTTCCCGCTGCAGATATTGGACCCATATCGGCTACAGATATTGGACCCATATCGGCTACAGATATTGGACCGATATCGGCTGCAGATATTGGACCCATATCGGCTACAGATATTGGACCCATATCGGCTACAGATATTGGACCGATATCGGCTACAGATATTGGACCGATATCGGCTGCAGATATTGGACCCATATCGGCTACAGATATTGGAATATCGGCTACAGATATTGGACCGATATCGGCTACAGATATTGGACCGATATCAGCTACAGATATTGGACCCATATCGACTACAGATATTGGAATATCGGCTACAGATATTGGACCGATATCGGCTGCAGATATTGGACCCATATCGGCTACAGATATTGGACCCATATCGGCTACAGATATTGGACCCATATCGGCTACAGATATTGGACCGATATCGGCTACAGATATTGGACCGATATCGGCTACAGATATTGGACCGATATCAGCTACAGATATTGGACCCATATCGACTACAGATATTGGAATATCGGCTACAGATATTGGACCGATATCAGCTACAGATATTGGACCCATATCGACTACAGATATTGGAATATCGGCTACAGATATTGGACCGATATCGGCTGCAGATATTGGACCCATATCGGCTACAGATATTGGACCCATATCGGCTACAGATATTGGACCGATATCGGCTACAGATATTGGACCGATATCGGCTGCAGATATTGGACCGATATCAGCTACAGATATTGGACCCATATCGACTACAGATATTGGAATATCGGCTACAGATATTGGGCCGATATCGGTTATATCGGCTACAGATATTGGGCCGATATCGGTTATTTCGGCTACCGACATGGAGCCGATATCGGACCGACATTAATTGCTACTTGGGTTCCCTTGGGCAGGGTGACAGCGGCGAGACTATATTATCGCTCGAGTTCCTAATTGGGTTCACCCGGCGTAACATTGGGAGCCAAGGGGGTGTCGAGTGCATTGTGATTCTGCGATTCCCTGATTTAGGGCTGACGCAGCTTCAGAATCCACTGACGGGGCGTTGTGTTTCACACAGCAGATTTTCCTTTGGGAGTCAAAGGGTCCGCTGTGTGCCGCAATATTTTTGTGAACGTCTAGGTTTAAAAATAAAAGCATTAGTGAAGTGATTTTCTAAGTTCCGGTTCCAAAAGATATATATATATCATCATCATCATCATCATTGTCAACCATTATCAATCCACTGCTGGACGAAGGTCTCCCCAAGTTTCCTCCACAACGGTCTGTCTTGTGCCAGTCTCCTCCATGTCACTCCCGCATATTTACGAATTTCATCCACCCATCTCCCATGTGGTCTTTTTCTGGGTCTTTTCCTGTCCCTTGGAATCCAATCTAAAATTTCGGCTGTGTCTGTCCTTCTGGCAGTATGTCCAGCCCATTGCCATTTCAGGGATTTAACTCTGATCATGATGTCTTCCACTCTCGTCATTTTTCTAATCCACGAGTTCCTCTTCTTATTTCTCCTGGTTACACCAAGCATGCACCTCTCCAGGCTCCTTTGAGTTGTCTGCAGCCTTTGTATGTCTCTTTTACTTAAGGTCCACGTCTCTGCACCATACGTAAGCACTGGAAGGATGCATTGATCAAACACTTTTTTTTTTTAAGACATAATGGCATATTGCTCTTGAAAATTATGCTGTTTCTTCCAAAAGCTCTCCAGGCAAGTTTTGTACGCCGATTAATTTCTTCATCAATGTGACCCTCACTTGATATCTGCTGTCCAAGATAAACATACGTATCTGTTATCTCCAGTTTTTCTCCATCAATCGATAAATCTTCATTTCTTGTAAAAGCATTGAACATCACTTTTGTCTTCTGAAAGTTCATTTTTAATCCCACTTCTTTACTCTTGTCAGCAAGTTCCTGGATCATACTCTGCAGCTCTGATGGGGTAGTTGCAAAAATGACTACGTCATCAGCAAAACGAAGGTGGGTTAGATAATCTCCATTAATCTTTATCCCTTTGTTTTCCCAGTTCAGTGATTGAAAGACATTTTCCAATGTGGCATTAAAGAGCTTCGGAGATATGGTGTCACCTTGTCTCACTCCCTTTCCAATTTTTATGTGTGTTGTATTTTCAAACAGCCGAATCTTTGCACTTGCATTTTCATAGATGTTATTAATAATATTAATGTATGCATCTTCAATACCGCACGATTTCAGAGCCGTGGTAACTGCTGATGGTTTCACCGAATCAAAGGCTTTTTCATAATCGATAAAAGCCATGCACAATGGAAGTTCATATTCCCTCGCTCTTTCAATCAGTTCTCTCAGTACGTGGATATGATCTATTGTGCTGTAGCCACTCCTGAATCCAGCTTGTTCTCTCGGTTGAGCCATGTCCAGTGATACCTTCAAGCGGTGTGAAAGAACTTTAGTGAAGATTTTATAAACCACTGATAGGAGGCTGATAGGTCTGTAGTTCCTGAGATCCTCAATGTCACCTTTTTTATGTAGCAGGATCATTGTAGCATTGTTCCAATCCTCAGGAATCTTCCCTTCATTAAGGCATCGAGTGAAAATTTGGGCGAGTACTGTTTCGATTTCTCCACTTGCTTCTTGTATGATGTCTATAGTAATTCCATCTTCTCCTGGAGCTTTCCCCCGCTTCATGTTCTTGATTGCATGAGCAACTTCTGCTGGGAGGACTGGAAGAACTCTGGTACCTTTCATGATGTCTGGAGTACATGTATCATCCCTTTCATATAATTTGGAGTAGAAATCTTTCACTCTTGTCAAAATTTCGCCTCTATTTCTTGTTACAGAACCATCTTCTTTTCTCAGAGCCATAATCTGTTTTCTTCCCTTACTGAGATGTCCCTTTGTTATCTTAAGGCTTTGGTTGTTTTCAATTGCTTTCCTCACTAGCTCACAGTTGAATTTCCTTACGTCTTCAGTGATACTTTTTTCTTACTGTCTTGCATAGCTCTATATATTCCACTTTGGAAGTCACATCTTCTTTAGTTGTCCTCATCTCTCTTCTTTTTTGCATCAACATTTTCGTTTTTCCTGATGATTTGTTCACATGCAACTTGTTCTTAGACCCAGCTAATTTTGTTGCTGTTTCCATAAGAGCTTTGGTTACTTTTCTGTTAACTTCCGAAATATCCACTTCTTCCGATGTTAGGCCTTCTAAAGCAGAGAATCTGTTCTTCAGTTCCAACTTGAAAGTATTATGGTGTTTTTTAAGGTTGGTTATGTCAATACATTTTGTTTGTCTTATGAGCTTGCCACGTTCCAGTTTAGTGTTGAGGTGCATCTTACATCTCACCAATCTATGGTCACTACCTGTGTTGAACTTGTTCAGCACACTGCAGTCTTCGATGACGAATTTTTTGTTACACATAATAAAATCAATTTCACTTGTCGTCCCAATTGGATGTCTCCATGTCCATTTCCTGTGTGGCTTTTTCTTGAAAAAGGAGTTCAAGATGAAAAATCCTTCTGCCTCTGCAAACTCAACGAGAGTATTTCCACGCTGGTTTCTGTTGCCGTGACCGAATTTACCTACTGAAGTTTCATTCTGTTGCCGGTGCCCTATTTTTGCATTGAAATCTCCCATAATTATCTTCAAGTGCTGCTTACCTTTATTATTTAGATGACGAATTTCCTCATAAAATTCTTCAATTTCTTCTTCAGGATGACTTGTGGTGGGTGCATAAGTTTGAATAATCTGAGCCTGGTATCTTCTCGATAGTTGGATAACGAGTCGTGCAGCTCTGTCAGAGGAACTTTCAACTTCTACCACTTTATCCTTCAGTTTCTTGTTTATTATAAATCCAACACCACTAGTTCTGCCAGTATCTGTCCCACGATAATAGAAGAGATGTCCACTTTTCAGTTCGATGAGATCTTCTCCTTTTCTCCTTACCTCACTTAGCCCGACGATGTCCCACTTGATCCTTTGTAGTTCCTCTTCCAATTCAAGAAGCCTTGAATCAGAAGATAGGGAGCGTCCGTTATAGGTAGCCAAGGTCAGCATCAAATGGCAGCCTAGTCCGGTCCTCCGGGGATTCTTAGCACCCTCTGCCTTCATGTCGCACTGGCCGCTGCCTTGGCCAGGTACATTCCAGCTGCCGGAGACTGAGGGCCAAGATTTAAGTTGTAGAGTCATTTTGGAGGTGTTTGGCCATAACTCACCACGCTGGCCAAGCGGGTTGGTGAGTGTGGGATAGCATTTCCTCTGATCCCGATGGTATAGTTATACCGCTATTGGCGGTCGTCAGAGCCCCTTTAGTGGGAACAGGATGCACCACGAGAAGGCGGGGTTGACATTTGTCAAGGAGAAACTGTGATGTTACGCATCACCTGATATATATATTCTCCAAATAATCTAGGGTTGAGCACACATATTGTAGTTAACGATTCACTCATCATGGAACTGAGACAAAATTAACAACAAAAACAATTTATGGGTTATGATTTGGCATAATAATAAATATACGCTCATGATACTAGCAAAAATGATTTAAGACTCTCTGATAGGAACCTGCTATCATTCGGAGACGCTTCCTAGCACGGTTAACCACTCGTCTCCGAATGGAGCACTCTCGTGCTGCCTCAACAAACACCGATAAGGTTTTTCAATCCACCTGGGCCCAATCGGCTGGGTGGTTCCATATCCACAATTTGCAGCTACATCTCAACTTATAGGTGGGATTTTTGTTGTCGCCCACATTCACTGTCACAACTCATGATTTTACGTATTAATTTTGGTGGTATGAGGCTCCTAGGTGGAGTCTCCTTTTTCACCCACATGATTCGCTATTTGTGATTATTCTGTTTTATGTGCTATTGGAGATAGCTCACCATGTTTCCCATGTTCTCTTCGATTTTGTTGTATTTTATGTTGTATATAATTCTTTCTTCTGCACAGTTTACTGCACACGCCATGTCCCCTACATTATGTTGAATATATTTTGAAATTTTATTGTCCATGTGTATATAATTTAATGTAAGAAGATGCCCTTCTGAGCACTTTTAGCGACTCTCCCCCTTGTCACTGAATACTTCTGTACATATGATGCAAATTTTGAGTGTAGCACCACTGTTACATTTCTGTTTTATGAGAAGCTGCCCTTCTGGGTATGCTTAGCAGCTTTCTTTTTGGTCACTGTATTGTTCTGTACATATGATATGACACTTATGAATTGCATTACTGTTCGATTTCTGTTTTTTTTGTAAAGTTGCCCTCCTGGGTCCGTTTAGCGTATTTCTCTCTTGTCACTGCATAATTCTGTGCATATAATAAGTATTTGTGCTTAATTGTTTCTACCATTTCTGTCATATTTCTAAATACTGTTGCACCTGTTAGTTCCTTCTCACCCATGGTCTTTTATGTGAATTAGTACCTTGTGCATATTTAATCTTGAGTATGGTAGTACTACTTAATTGGAATTTGTGAATAGTATAGCATCATGTCTTTTCTTGTCTACAATACTGTAGTATACATTTTCATTTGCATCGCTCGTGCTTTATTGTCTGCCTCTCCATCGCCCTTCGGGGCGAAAATAATTTTATGATTTTAATAATATTTTGTTTTACGTTTCACTGGAACTTTCCAGTTGTTGTATATACCACTGTATTTATTGGCAGAATTCTACTGTCATGTACATAGAAATGCTATTTTTATTTGAAGAATAAAGACAATTTTGAAATGTACTAAATTACGTATTTGCTCATACAATTATTTACTCTATGTGTGGACTGCTCCGATAAAGATTTTATGAGGGGACACCAAAAAAAAAAAAAAAAAAAAGAATAGGATGGATTTCCTACCTTAACCTCCGAATCTGGCCTAGATATCGCGCTGCTGACAACTCCTGATCCGGGAGAATTCTCGTCCGCCAAACACTGTTATCGTTGTTCCTC